>MU968359.1:22272563-22585938 GCA_034641835.2 Pinus albicaulis | reverse complement strand
TTATCAAGATATAATCTGGCCCCAATCTGAAAATATTTCCCTCAATCAAAGTGTACTTTTCTTGACAATCTTTCTTTTCTCCTTCGAGGATAGGTTAGGAGGTAACCTCCCAACAACCAAGTAGTTGGCTATATCAACAAACCAAGGAGAAAGCATTGAGATGGAAAAGAGATTTTCATCTATAAGTTGATCATCTGTCATCTCTTCATTTCCTGTAGGCATGGTTAGTCTTGAAAATAAATATGAAACCACATTATCTTTCATTGGTTTATCAAGAATAGTCAAATAAAATTGCTGCAATAATAAAAACCATATAATTATCCTAACATTAACATCGTGTTTATTCATTAAATACTTAATGTTTGCATGATCAATGTGAACCAAAGTTTTATATCCAATGATATAATGGCTAAACTTGTTCAAATAATGCACCAAAACCAAGAGTTAATTTTCAGTGACAATATAATTTAACTTAACTTTAGAAAGGTTCTTACTAATGAAATAGATAACATAATGCAATTTCTCTTCCACTTGTACTAAGGAAACCCCTACAAATTTTTATGAGGCATCAATGTGTATATGGAAAGGTAATGCCCAGTTGGGACCCCAAAGGATGGGTGTAGTGGCCATATTTTCTTTCAGTGCTTTGAAGGCTTCTTGACAGTTGTTTGTCCAACAAAAATCTGAATATTTAGCCAACAGTCCAAACAAGGGTGAAGCTAGTTTACTAAAACCCTTAATGAACCTTCTATAATATGCAGATAATCCAAGGAAAATCCTGAAATATATTTGATTTTTAGGTATGGGGACCATTTTGATGATATAAATATTGTTTGGGTTAGCCTAGATCCCTTCCTTGGTTATAGAATGGCCAAGGACAACCCCTGCATTCATAAAAAATTCACATTTATTGGGACTCAATGAAGGATTAATTTTTGTGCAATTATGTAATATTTTTCACAGAATAGACAAAGATTCATGGAATTCACATCCATAAGGAGTGAATTCATCCATGTATATCTCAACCTTTTAATTAACAAGTTCAGCAAAGATACTTATACCTACCCTCTAGAAAGTAGCAGGGGCATTACACAAACCGAATGGAAAGACTCTATAGGAAAAGGTAACCCAAGGACATGTAAATGTGGTCTTATATTGGTATTTGGGATTGATATGAATTTGGTTTTATCCACTAAATCCATCCAATAAGGAGAATAATTTATTTCATTCAATGCCATATAGGAATTGGTCAATGAAGGGAAAATAAAAATAGTCCTTCTTTTTAGCCTTGTTAAGTTTTCGATAATCAAAACAGATTCTCCACTTCCCATTCTTCTTGGGGACTAAAGAAAGAGGTGAAATCCACTCATATTTTGATATGGGGTATATGAACCCTACATAAAGTATCTTTTGTAATTCCTCTTTCACAATTTCCTTAAGAGTTGGGTTCATCCTTCTCTAGGGTTGGCGCACATGCTTGCATCCCTCTTTGATGTAAATATGATGAGTACAAATTGAGGGATGCACACCTTTCATTTCATGATAATTCCAATCACAAACATCCAAGTGTCACATCAACACATTACATAAATGTTCTTCCTACTCAGCAGAAAGAGAGGGGTTGATATTTAGGGTTCTGGATGGGAAAATCTCCCCAATAGTTGCATATCCTATGCTTGAGTCAACAGAGAAAAAACTAGTCCAAGGACTACTCTCGGATTCTTTCATCAATTCATTAAATGGTATGGGAGTGGGAGGTTTATTATGTAACATACAGTCAATAATTTCATCTTCATCAAATTTCCCTCCCCCTATGACAGTGTCAATGTGCAGACTAGGTAGGGGGTTGTTTGATACAATTCATCCTCTTCCTCATCCTCTAACCATAGGGGTAAATCATGCTCAATATAGGTTTGATGAGGAGGATACAACACAAGTTTTTTTGAAAATTTTCCATTTTTAACAGTCATGTTCCCAACCCTACAACTAATGTATGCATCAATAGTGGCCAACCAATGTCTTCCTAAGATGAGAGGATAGCCATTAAACTTGGTTTTGGGTTGGAGGACCAGGAAATCAGTGGGGTACTTTAGGATTCAATGGAGACCATGAAATCCTCAATAATTACCTCAGAAGCTACTATGGATCTGTATGCAAGCTGTTGTACTGTGGTGGTATTTCTCAAATACCCTTGGAGATTTAGCTTTAGCATGGTTTCCTTAGTCATCACATTGATTTCAGCCCCAAGATAAATCAAGGTATTAGGGACCATAATTCCATCGATGTGCACATCCACTACTAGCATACCAGGGTCTAGGTACTTTAGGTATATCACCCTCCCAAGCATCAGATTAGATAGTTGTCCAACAACATTTATGGTGGGGGTATCTCTTCTTCCTCTCTAAGGCATTTTGAAATATGTTTCCTTAATAAGTTTGGTGTAAATAGGAACATATTTAATGGCATGGAGAAGGGGTATCTTGACACACACATTATTCAATTCTCCCTGAATCTCAACCTCTTCTAAGGTCTGTTGGTTAGGGTGTACCAACCTTTCAGGATAGGGGGCGCATTGACTTGAGGGAATCTTTCTTCCTTATCGTCCCCCAACTCTTCAGGTGGAGAAGGTAGGTGATTATCTGGGACCAACTTCCCAAACCAAAGGTTGATCTCTTGGATTTCCATAGCATAAGCAGGATAAGATGTCTCTCCAATGTAGAACTATTATTTTTTCTTATTGTTTGGGTTCAGATTAGGTTGAGAAAGAATTTGAGGTTGCTTAGGTGGGGTATGATGAGTCAGTTGTGGCATTAGGGGAATTTTGAGGTCTAAAATGGGCCTCCTAAGAAAAATGTATAACCAAAATAAACTTTATAAGAACCAATAGGATTCAAGATGATGATGTTAGCCATGGGGGATGATTCACCATTTTTTAAGTAAAAGAGTAAAACGATTAAAAAATAATAAAATAATAAAACTACTTTTTCAACTTATCTCCCAAAGTTTTTACTCAAATTTCAAGCGGGAGTACTCGTTGGATGAAAAATTTAATTCCTCATCCAAGGAGTACCCATGTTGCATACTTTTGATGGACCATGCTACATGAAAAATGAGAAATACATGAAAAAACGTGATTGCAATCACGTTTTTCATGTATTTATCATTTTTCGTGTAGTAGGATCTATCGAAAGTATGCAACATGGGTACTCCTTGGATGAGGAATTAAATTTTGCATCCAATGAGTACTCTCGCTCGAAATTTGAGTAAAAAATTTGGGACATAAGTTGAAAATACGAGTTGAAAAAGTAGTTTTTTCTTTTTCCCTCCAAAATTTGATGATGTAATCAAATCTTATTTTATTATTTCCACTATTATTTTATAATTTCCTTAGGAGGCCCATTTTAGACCTCAAAATTCCCCTAATGTTTAGATTAAGGTGGAGGTAGTAAAGGAGGAGGTTGGTTTTCTTGAGTCTGCCACCCTAGTGAGGGGTTGCCCCATTGGGAATATTGGGGTGGATATGGCTAACAAGGAGGGTTGATAGTTTGAGGAGGATCTAATGGAGCATAAGGCCAACGAGGAAGTGTGGACCATGATGGATGAGTGAAAGGGTACCATGGTTGGAAAGGTGAATTAGGATTTGGATTGTAGTGAGGATAATGTGCACCTTGCATCAATTTTTGATATGGACGAGGTCCTGTGGGTCTCCTTTGGTTAATGAATCACAACTGATTTAACCCACTCTCTACTCCTACGTGGTATAAAACCTTTAGGCCTGGAAGATAGGGACATTTTTCTGTTGCACGTTTCTCTTCACACACTAGGCAGACTTCTATGACATTTCGTGAGAATTCATTCCTAGGATTTCTTTTAGTACATCTAGGGAAAAATATAGCCAATGCTCTTTCTGTTTCCTCTTTATTTATTTTAATTTTCATAGTATTCATTTGCAGGGAAAATGTATGAAAATTTTCACTCTTGAAATCTTCCAACATATTCCCTATCTCATGCTTGATGGCTTTTGTGGAGGGAGAGAAACTGACCAAGATTTTGCTAGACCTACCCATTTTTCTAGCATCCCTAGAGTGATTCTTGAATACAACATTGATGTCATAATAAGCTAATTGGTAGATATATACTCCAGATAACATGGTGAGGGTTTGCATCAAACCTTCCCTGATCCCTTGGAGAAGAACTAGCTTGAGTGACTCACGATCAAGAGTACAGACGAGCCTCATATAATTGAGTTGAAATATTTCCTTGTATTCCTCTAGAGATTCATCAGGTCCAAAGGTAATCCTAAATATCTCCTCCTTTGTTTCTTTCAACCTACAACAGTCTCGGTATTTGTCATTAAAGGCTTGCTACATTTGGGAACAGGTAGTGATGGTGCCTCTAGGTAGACACATAAACCGGCACAAATCTCCATCTTTAAGGGTAAAAGGAAACAACTTAAGCTTCTTCTCATTAGAAGCATAGTCATAGGTTCTATAGAAAAAATCAAACTCAAACATGGTTACGGTCCTCATAGGTTAGGCCATGGAAATGTGGAATGGAATCAAGGATGATATTCTCCATTATATCATCTCCAATGGTTTCTATGATAGGGAAAAGCTCAGTGTTCCTGTTTTCTTCCATATTTTGGGTAGGTGAGGTGACTTCTTCTTCTTCACCAATAGGTTCTTCAAAAATTTTAGGTTTCTCACCTTGAGGGTCTTCTAACTCCCTTGTAGTCAGAGAGGGAAGGTCACAGTCACTGAAGAATAATGAAGGTTGACTGCATGAGGGGATGGGGGTTTTTGGTAAGAATTTCCCTTCATTATTCCTACTCCTACGAGGCATGAAAGAAATAGATTTGTTTCTTTTAAACAAAAAAAAATTCAAAACAATAAGACTGATGCAAAAAAAAAACACATATTCCTAAATAGAAACAATACTTACTTAGACGACTCCTTGGAAACGGTGCCAAAAATTGATGAGCCATGGTATTGGACCAATAATGTTGCAACTCCCAAGGGCTTCTTAACTCAAATTACCAACCTAGAGTTCTTAAAAATTAGAGGTGACAGTGTTATATGTACAATAGGTTAGGTTCTACTCATGTCACCCTCGGTTATGAAATCATATCAAGGTGTTTAGAGACCATTATTCTAACTATTTGTAGTGAAAAATTCTTATGAAATCATAATTGAACCTGATTCTAACTACAAAATTGATAATGACATTCATTTAAATGTAAATGCTAATTGAAATTGCATGAAAGAGAAAGTTCTAGTCTATTTGTAGAAGTAAATCATGCTACTATACTTTTAACATTTAATAAAATAAATAACCTATTTGTATCCATCATTGATTGTTGGATTGAGGGGTCCTGACCCAGGCTCAGATTTATTGCACAACCAACAAACCCTCCAACTACTGGCCCTTTCGACAACAACTTGTTTGCGCATATCAAAGTCTCACCCAAAGCACTATGGGGGAGGGGGGGGGTGCTAGAACTAGGTTTCCACACCCCGAGGAATAATTTTATGTGGTGGACCTAAAATTACTTATAACATAACTTATTACAAATCATAAATGGATGTGCCCAAAAAAATCAATACTTTATCAACTCAACTTCATCACAGATTATTCCACCATACAATGTGTATAGTTGCATGCAATAACAGATACACTTAACATATCTATTCATCAATAATATACTTCATTCATAATACACTTCATTCATTCGCATAGATGCATTTGGTCATAAACAGAAGTAAAAGTGTATTCACAATTTTAATTCCGATCTTAAAGCAATAAACAGAACAGATTTGCAGTTATCAAATAGATAATACATAAATCACATAACACATTCGATTTCACAAAAAATGTATGTATATTAATAGATCCAACAGTTCTAGTACATTCAGACTTCCCTTACAAATTACCTTTTCGTGCACATAGCTAGTGGAGTCCACACACAGCTAGGACTAAGTCTTCGCATAGACAACTAGCAGGAGCCTTTCTACCCAGAAACCCAGACTTAGACTGAAATCCTTACAAAACGTTCATTAACATAAATATCATATTACTATATCTAATTGACTCGATTTATCTATATTTATACCAATCTTAGCATGCAGATAGTATGGTCTCAAACCATGGTTTGAGGCCCATATTTTTCCCTTAAAACTCATTTACATAAAATAGGGACTTTAACCTGCCCCAAAGCCCCTTTTACTCTTTCGCACAGTGCACATAACAAAAATATATGCAAAAAATTAACCGAAATTAACCCCACGAGACCCCGCTCCAAGAGGCCCCCAACACAAAATCGTGACTCATCCCAAGTCACTGTGGGGTGGGCTCCTTCATCTTTTCTTTGAGTGCGGCGATAGAGGTATTCAATGGAAAGACAAACTCAACACTTTGCGCAACAGCTCCCTGCGCTTCGTTCACCAATTTATCATTTTTCGGCCCTTTGGCCATGAGATCAATGTTGCCTTGGGTCTGATGAAGGCTCTTCAAGGCTCCATCTAATTTTTGAGATAGCTACAGGGCTTCCTCGGCCCACGGATGCATCCTCACTTCTAGTAAGTGTTCACAGTGACACAGATCCTCTACCTTTGTTTGAATAACCCGACCCTCATGAAGACAAGCAAGGCGTTGTCCTATCACTAGGGTGGGTGTCGCCATCTTTATATCAGAAAATTTCTGCTCCTTGATGCACAACTTGTTGCGCAGACGCTACACCATTGGATCATTCTGAACTGAAGTCCAGACACCCATGGCCTCATCTAACAATTGGTCATACTTTGTAACTGCAACGATGATGTTATTTGTTGCTGCCCTTACCTCTGCAACACATTGAGCTCTGACTTCTAGAGGTGATACTGGTTGCAGCTTCATCTAAAAATCTATAATTTGTTTCTCAAACTCTGCTCTGACAGTCTACACCTCCTTGCGCGATGCATTTAGTGCAGCGGCCAACCCTTCCAATTTCTCTTTTGGAGCGGCTAAGACAGGGACTACTGACACATCACTGCATACCTGATCAAATTTTTCTTCCAGGGTAATTCTTCGAGCCTTAGTTGTGGGGTACACTTATTCAGTTAACTGATGTTTCTATTGTATCTTGACTGCTTGCTATTGTGACTCAGTGGCATTAAGGTAAGTGTGGGCTTCTCGAAACTGCAGCTCATCCACAATCATGTTGTTGATCATGTCGAGATTTCTTGTGGGCAACACGACCAAATTAATATTAATTTCTCTGTAGGCTTTGAGTTGTGCATTCATAATCGATGAATCTACGCGGATGGCAGACTCGAGGATCTGGATTAAGAAACTATCCCTGGACGAAGGTAGCACGGTGTTGACTAGCTGCGCACTGGTAGCAGGAATGCTCGCTTGCATCTGGTTCGCCTGAGCTCCGCTCGCTTGTTTCAGGATCACTTGAACCTTCAACTCTTGAATTCCACTCTGGACGCCTTCGAGCATAGCCTTGTACTGTACCTCCAAATATTTCCACGTATCTTTAGTTGTAGATGTGACATTATTTGCTATTTCGTTGATGTTGTTCTCTGTTAGCGTAAGATCTTCTTCACCGGTGGCTTTTGACCCTTTCTGCTTCCTTCTCGAACTTCCTATAGCCTGAGAGCCATGGTTTTTCCCTTTAGCAGTCTACACTTCATCTTACTCAAAATTCTGAGCCTCGGTCACCTCGGGCCCTACACCGTTCTTTTCAGGCGCATTGTCTTTCTCTAGGTCAATGGTCTTGCTGGTTGTGGTCAGCGTGGCCTCTGCTCCAATTCTTTTATCTATTGGTTGAATACTCGTTTGGGGCTGGGTAGGCATGTTTGGGATTGATGTGGATTCACCCTTTATGGTGCACAGGTCCATCTAAACTAGCAGCCACTATACTGTGACGTGCACTAAATCGTCTTTGGTTACCAAGTAGGGAAATTCATACTATATGCCCTCAACATTTCCCTTCGCACAGATATGGATGTTGTGGAATGACGCATTGAAATCTGTGATGAGATTATATTTCTCATACAAGGTTGGGGACAACCTTGGCTTTTATTGAATATCTTGAAACATCGCAACATAAAAAAGGACCCAAAATATTTTATTATCTGTGATGTGCATGGGAATTAAGGATTTCCAAAGCGTGGCATTCTGCATGTCATCACACATCTCGGGCTCAATGTCAGGGAATTTCGTTTCCTCGGGTATCTTCTAGCCGAAGATTAGAAGTAGTAGCCAAGCATAGTATAAATTCTTCCTATCTTCTTATGCCTTGCACACATTCTCTAGAAATTCCTTGTAGAGATATTGGGCCCTATTATATTGGATGCCCTTCTCGCATTGCCCAGTGAGTGTGATGACTTGGCCTGGGACTTCCTTCAATCTGCATTTCCTCATCATTTTACATGCGAGGATGAGGGTGCCAAAGCGGAAAACTGGGTCATTAATCTCACTCACCAAAATCCCACCACTATGGCACATGATGTGATAGTCATTCTTAATATTATTTGCGACTCTTTTATCCTGGCCTTGGCCACCAAAATCTATCACAGTGTCTGCACCTTGATCAGGAAAGCCAGTGATCTGATGGTTCAGCATGAAATCAATGGGGATGCACTCTCCTAGCCATAAACACTCATCATGGACGAGCATGATTAACTGACGTACACAAATGTTGTTGATCATACAACACCCGAAATTTGGGATCTGCAGCAAATTTAATAACCTTGATTTGTGTAGGCCCAACACCTAACGCTCTGGCTCAACACGCACAATACCCCCCTGATAAGAAACTTGGTATCAGTATCTCTTGGATGTGAGCTCTAGAAATTTTTCGGCATCTATTAGGTCCTAGTCCTCCATTTTCAACATAGGCACTTTGGCAAACATATCGCAATCCATCGGTACATTTTCTAGGATCTAGGGAATGTTGATGTATGCTCGTACTTTGTCTAGGTCCTTCGGGCCTTCACCGAAGCTTTTCACGGTGCAACATAGGTCGGAAACCGTGAGATGGGGGAAATTTCGACCATATCCTCTTCTTCCATGATTGTTTCAGGAAACTCTACCATGTATTTCTTCTGGTGCTCAACCGTAGTGAAGTGTGGCTTAGGGGTCTTCTCTCTTGGGGATTTCTGTGACCCTGAGGTCTGTCCCTTCTTGGTTTTAACTGGCATAGGGTTCTTAACAGCCTGCATAGTGGGATCCTCTCCTGGGCAGGTGGTTTTTATACTTGGTGGAATTACATGGCCTAGACCTCTACAGCGCAACTCCTCCTCAAACATCGAATCAAGACCAGACATAGACTGCAAATAGACTTCAGAAATTAGAGATCTCAATGCACTAAAATCACCCAAAATTAAAAGGGAACTAATGCGACCTGTTCAGTCATATTTATATCTTAGGTGTGTCTCAAATGGTACCACATCCATTAATGTGTCTCCATAAATGACAAAACGGTTCCAAATCTGGCATAATCTCCTTAGTAAATGCAACTTAAACACTCCTCCATGTAGGAAATTGGGATCAACTCTCCTTGTGTGTTCCACAACATGGACTAACCGCCTCTTGTGGATCCTAAATCTGGTGATTGTAGTGAAGACTAACACCTGTGGGTTTTTTTCTAATGGCAATCCTGATTCCAATAAGTGGTATTAGAGGTCTCGAGTTTGAAACTCACCTGGCTCACGTTGGGGGAGAGATTGTTGGACATTGGGTTCAACGCTACCTGTGTGTTTCACGACATGGACTAACCACCTCTCATGGATCCTAACTCTGGTGATTATAGCAGATAATAATGCATGTGTGCTTTGGTCTAGTATAAATCGTGATTCCAACACTCCAAACGATAATAAAACTGTCTTTTCGAGATTTACTAATCCAACGACTATATTAAGGCACCTCTTCGACCCAGTCAACCTCCGTGTACAACTATCGTGCACGCCTCGCACCTATCTTCGCATATGCACTCCCTTCTACATAGATCCAAGTCTCACGACCATATAGTCATTTAGTGCACGCGGGGAGAGGGTCATCCCTATATGGCTTCAATCAGCTTCCCTTGACATACCTAGGAATATATTCTACGCTTAACGTGGCCAGGTGCACCGCACCTCCATCAGTGATCTCCTTAACAATATATGGTCCTAGCCAATGCATCTTGAACTTCTCTTGGTGGCACACAAACTTTTTGTCATACAAAAAGACCAAATCTTCTTCCTTAAAGACCTTATGTATGATATGCCTATCATTTCATGCCTCTTCGCATGCCTTTTTCACTTGTTGATGGAAATTTACAATAAAGTGATCCTCCTCGAGTGCAAGCAACTGCAGTAGCTACTCCTCCATAATATATTATTCTACCATATTTGTGAATGTTGCAACGCACATACTCAGAACAGTGTACTCCATTGGCATCACAACTTCCTGCTCATATACCATCCGGAATGACGCCTTTCCTGTTAGCTTCTTGCATGTAGTTCTATATGCCCAAAGAACTGAAGGTATGCGCACATCCCAATCATTCAAGTTAGCATTGTAAATGTTAGTGAGTGCATTCTCCAATATCTTATTGAAAGCTTCTTTGACACCATTCACTTGTGGGTGATATGGAGTGCTCTTCTGATGATGAATCCAAAATTCTTCTATCAAAGCTTCAATGGTTTCATTCACGAAATTTGAACCTCGATCACTCATCAAAAAATTAGGGCATCCAAACCGAGTCAATATTTTCTCAAAAATGACGTGCGCAGTACTGTTCGCACTACAATCCTTCACTAGCTTAGCTTCAACCCAGTGGGTTACATAGTCTATCACAGTGATCATGTAACACACACCTGTCTTCTTCCCTAGAGGGTCAATAGGTCCAAAAAAATATATGGCCCATTTATCAAATGCTTGCAACTCAATCTGTGGATGCAAGGCATCTCATCTCTACGCGATGGCTTTCTTTTCCTCTTGAATACATCGCATGCACGAAAATTCCCATATGCATCATTATGCAACGTGGGTAACCATAAAATAGCACACAAAATATTCTGTGTTGTTGGCTTCCCTGTATAGTGACCTCTGGCAACCCCTCCATGATATTTAGCTAAGAAGTCTTGTCTCTCAAAATCCAAGACATATCTTTGCAAGACTTCATCTGCACCCATCTTGTACAACTGACCAGCAATGATAGTAAATTCAATTGTGCACAGAACCAACCCTTTATTTTTCTGCAATTATATTCCTCGGGTGCATGTCCAGTAGTCAAGAAATTAATGATATCAGGGAAATGATCATCAACCACCTTTATCACAAATAACTGTGCATTTGGTAGAGCATCCTCCAAACTAGCTAGCTCTTCTCCATTATCAATGCGTGACAGATGGTCTAGCCCAACATTCACTCTCCCAAGCTTCACAATAAATTCAAAATCATACTCCTGAAACAACAACAACCATCTGCAGATATTCCCCCCACCATAGGCTTATTTACCAGGTACTTCAAAGCAGAGTGGTTAGTAAACATCTTGAAGTGTCCTCCTAACATATAGTGGTGGAATTTCTGCAGTGCATACACCATCATAAATCCTTCTCTCTCTTTGGTTGAGTAATTACGTTATGCGCTTGAGAGTTTCCTACTTGCATAAGCAATAGGGTGATCGATCTCCCCCGCCCCTGGCTACGCTAAAATAGATCCGAGCGAGACGCAGGAGGCGTCAACATGAACATGAAACACCTTCGACCAATCTGGAAAGACTAATATGGGCATAGTGACCATCTTCTCCTTAAGTAATTCAAAACTCTTCTAACATTCTTCATCCAAACAAAATGTCACATATTTCTTGAGAAATTTCTCCATGGGCGCAGTGATCAGCCCATAACCCTGAATGAACTTCCGATAATATCTTGTATACCCCAATATTGAGCACAGTAGTTTGACATTCATATGCACTTCCACATTAAAAATCACTACGATATTTGTGATATCTACCCTCAATCCTTGCTGGCAGACAATATGACCCAAGAGTATCCCAAGTGGCACAAAAAATATGCACTTATTCAAATTAAGTGAGATCGAATACTTCCTATAGGTATCCAGCATTAGGCATAGAATTGATACGTGATTTTTCAACAACACAAAGACAATCCAATCATCAAATTATACTTCTAGGAACTTGTGGATATACTCCTTTAATGTAGCTAATACTACACGCGAGAAGAAAGTAGGTGCATTCCTCAATCCAAATGGCATGATTTTATACTGAAAATATCTCCATTCTGTTGAAAAGTTTGTCTTACTTCTATCCTCCAGTGCAATCCTGATCTGATGATATTCTAAGAACACATGTGTAAATGAATAAGCCTCTTGTCCTCCGACATTATCAAGGATCTCATCAGAAAATGGGGTTGTAAATGGATCATGAATGCAGGAATCATTTATTTTGCGAAGGTCCACACAAATCCTTATCTCTCTTTTTGTCCTCTTATCTTTCACCATCATAGGACTCACCCAATCAGACTCTTCCATTGGTTCTACAATGCCTGTAGAAACCATTTTACTCAACTCTTCCTTCACTTTATGTGTGTACTTGGGGTTCAATCTATAAGGGCATTGCTTCACAGGTCGCGCATCAAGTTTCAAAGTGATATTCATGACCCCAATATCTCTAATTATTCCCTTAAGGTCAGAGAAATTCATAGGAAACAGGTCTTGATACTCAGTCAATAGCTTAGCAACCTTTCCCACCGCCTCATCATCCCAATAATCTCCAATATTTTCCAACTTCATTTGTTCATTAGATCCAATTTTCACTTATCGAATCTTTGGGGGCTTCGTAAAATCCATTAATGTAATTGAAGGCCAAACAATTGTACATTGGCCCTCATATTCATAGATTGTGATATTCCTTAGATCTTCGTCAGTTTCTTCAACTGCCAGATTTTTGCAATTGACAATATCCCTCATTTTGACATCCCATGCTGGCGAAGCGCACTCTATATTTGGCTTGGTCGTAACAAAGATAACCTCTTTAATACCTTGAAATGCTTTTCCCAAGCAATCAAACCCAATCTCAAAGCTAAATGTCAAAATTAAACTTTTAGTCATCGCAGACCATTCATTGGTTCCTCAACGCAGCTCTGTTTCCAGGTACCAATCAGTAGGCACCTTCCCCAACGTATGGATGAACATGTGCACCCATTCAAGTCTCTGCTCTGTGCCCCATACTTTATTCCGTTTCACTAGATTTCTGGGCGGATCACCATTTCCAGAATAAACCTCATCCATCTTGGTAGCGGGACACTCAAAGTGTAATCTTATTATTCGTGCACATTCTTCCCAGTTTCCCATGTTTCCTTTGTGAGTCTCCCACCATTGTGCTGGAGTAGCGCACAATGCTATATCTAATGCATGGAATCTCTATCCTTGTGGAAAATTTCTTTCAAGTTCTCATAAAAACATATTGACATTAGTTAAACCATCATAATATGGAAATTCTCGTACCTCTGATGATATGCAGCGAAGGGATCTAGTCACTCAATTGCAGCACAGCGCATATACTTCATGTAACTGGTTCTACCAATTCTCCAACCCTTCATTTGAATCTAAGAAGCATGAAGTATATTTTTCCCAATTAAACCTTCCATCAGCTTTCAGATTGATCCAATCATCATCTTGCACAGTCAACTTATATATATGGTCAACATCATCGTCAGTGTGCACATTCTCTATGTATCTTGCACCTTCTACAGGATCTAAGCGAACTACAACTCTGGTTCCATTGTTATCAAACACCATACTTTTCCTCTTAATATTTATAATTCCATCCATATCAATAGCCCATTATAATCCCAATAGTGTAGGGTAATGATTAGTATCATCCACAATCTGTATGAATTCGAAATCTATAAGCACCCTAACTCCTTCAATATCTATGACCACCTATGACAGTATTCCTAATGGAATGATTTTCTGTTGGTTCACCATGCGCAAATGAATAATATACCATTCCAACTTAGGCTCTCCCATGCACTGCCGATTTTTCTTAGGTAAGACATTTGCATCAGATCCTAGATCTAGAATGACCTAATCCATCTCACAGGAACCTACCTCAGCTTTCAAGTGCATCTCTCGTCCAGTTCTTATTTTTTTATCTTTCTTATAGATCTTGTTGAAAACTTTATGTTCCATCTGAGGTTGTCCCTTTTCTACGTATTTATCTATAAATTCTTGAATATTCTCTACCGCCTTCTTGTTGCGCAAAAGTTTAATGCATGCTTGTAAGAATGAATTTATTTCTTCATCTACTCCTGTCATATCCATAGGTCTACCTGATGTTTATGCGCTTGCTTCTATAAACCCCTTCTTTTCTTCTAGAAAGTTTTCTTTTTTTTGTGTTGTAAATCAAATCCATCCTTTTTCTCATGTTCCTTTTGAATCCAAAGATTATCATGTGGCTTCTTTCCCTTATCTTCACCAGTGGCTGCACCGCTCCTAGTGACAACATTCACATTGGGATCCTCTTCACGCAGCTCCACCCTGACCATCTGAATATTCTACGTCGGAGTCTATGTTTTCTTCTCTTGCATCTTAGCAATCAAAATAGGACAATATTCAATTACATGATCAAACTTCCTACAATACCTACATGATTGTCGTGCATGATTTGGACAGTCGCATGCATAATTACCAACATCTCCACAATTGTAGCAAATGACCTGTCCCCTTCCTCGACCAATTGATCCTCTTCCTCTTCCTCTTCCTCTAGTATGGAATCCACTGCGCCTAAACAAGGATGCTGGTGAGGTAGGTTCGGCCTGCATTTTGTACAACTCATCTTTGTCAATCATCAAATCAAAACTTCGACAGTGTTGTTCATCATGTCCCAATGATGAGAAGAATCTATGAAAAAATTGTTGTAGCTCAGGAATATATTTTCCAATCCTTGGACAGAAATCTGTCGCATGCAGACCCGTAGACTGAAATATCATGCACCATACTAGAGGTGTCCCACTCAGTCCAACTACGCTTTTCAACGGGCTTGGTCCTCCAACATGCATATAATCATTGAACACAAGGAATTAATCCTTATGATGCCCGAAAAATTTACATTGTATGCACCATACATCTGCGCATACCTCCTTTCCCTTATGTTTGCGCAGATTTTGAATATCCAAATTTATTGCTTCTAATTGACCCTGAATCTACTAAGTTCCAATCACAGTAGGTACCAGCATGACTTCTAGTTTCATTGCAATTTCTACGGCCTTAGTTTGTTTGGAAATCTTCTGTTGACTTAATGGTTGGTGCAGATGCGAGAACAACATAGCAATAAACCACTCCTTGTGTTGGGTATCATCGATAGTGAATCCACCATCTCTAATAGTGCACTTCAATCTCTGATCTGCATCCGAAACAGATTCATACTTCTTGGTGAATCTCTTTCAACTTCATAACACATTGTGCATATGACTTTGGATTTTTGAATTTTTATTTTAGGGCATCCTTCAGATCATTCACAGTTGCATTAGGGTTCATTGATACATATCTTATATATTAGTCTAGCGTGCAGTCTTCAAAATTGATTTGTATCTTCATTTATAATAGCTATGAAAGTAGGAAAATTCATAGATGCGGCCATATCTACGCCTAGTAGAGGTGGCGGTGGAGGTGGAGTGGATGACTTGTGCGATGAGTGTGGAAGTGGAGTGGATGGGATTTGGACTATGGTCAAAAATCCCTGATTATTTTGATCTTGTGATACTTATTCTTCTTCAAAGTGCACAAATTAACTTGAGCTACTAGTCTTTGTTTCATCATCACTATCATATATACCATTGAGAGGACTATAAATAAACCCTTCTTCAAGATATGAGTGGTAAATTATCCCACTGCGTGTAGTCGGGCCTCTTCAGGACATTCACGCAGTATGTTCACACAATAGAATATTAATCCAAAACTTCAAAGAGCGCGGGAAATTACCTCTGGGACCCTTGAAAAATAGTCTTTCTGCTTTCGAATAAGACACAAACTGATCAATGGCAAGCTCAGTTACAAATCCTCCCAAAACATGATCAATCCAATGATCTATCATGTGGGTAATCATATTTCTTGTCTTTTCTAAATATTGTACCAATTCTGGAGTCCACTGAGCAATTGCATCCATGGAAAATTTTAGGGGCTAATATTCGCAGGTCGGCTAATTTTCCATGATTTTTCCAAAAAACATATTCGCCAATTTTCATTTTTTATAAAATTGATTTGCCCAAATTTTACAATATAAAATTATTTTTCCTTCAAAATCACCAACATTATATAACGAGTATATATAAAATCATTAGAAATTTGAAACTTTTTACAAATACATCAATAAAATTTTTATAGTTGGCATATTAGGGACGAGTGAGATTCGCCAATGTTTTAAAATTCAAGATAATTTTCCATCCTTAAAATTTTCCCATTTGCATCTTCCTTCACTCAGGTATTAAATTCAGTAAATATAGACAGCGACTCATGCAGCTCAGTCAAAAAGGAAGCAAATAATATCTCATGAAATTTTGTATAAATGTACTTTTGAACCCAATCCTCAGCAAATAATTTAGAACTTCGATTCTCTTGGATCACAAATTCGATGATATTTCTATCCAACCAATCTTGTAATTCATTCTACATAAGATTCCAATACATCATTTATCCCTCAAAATGATCTCAGTCCCAGAAACAGAAACATTTGTTGGCTTGAGGGGTCTTGACCCAGGTTCAAGTTTATTGCGTAACCAACAAACCCTCCAACTATTGGCCCTTTCGAAAATGACCTGATTGTGCAGATCAAAGTCTCACCTGAAATAGTATGGGGGGGTACTGGAACTAGGTTTCCGCACCCTGGGGAAGAATTTGATGTGGTGGCCCTAAACAGACTTATAAAAAAACTTATTACAAATCATAAATAGACGCACCTAAATAGATCAATACTTTATCAGCTCAAATTTGTCGTAGATTATTCCAACATATAGTGTGTATAGTTTTGTGCAATAACAGATACACTTAACATATCTATTCATCAATAATATAAATTATTCATTCACGCAGATGAATTTGGGCATAAATAGAGGTAAAAGTGCAATCACATAACTAATTCTGATCTTAAAGCAATAAACATAACAGATTCACATTAATTAGATAGATAACACATCAATCACGTAACACATTCGATTTCACCAAAACAGTTTGTATATTAATATATCCAACACTTCCAGTACATTCATACTTCCCTTACAAAATACCCTTCCATGCACACAGTTAGCGAAGTCTGTGCTAATCCAAGTGGCTCTAGAGACACACATAGGACAAATAAGGCTTATGAAAGCTCAAAAATCAAAGTCTTTGGATTTTTCTCTAACTAGGTTCAATTTGAATATCTCGTCATCCTGATCGTAATGGTGTGAATGCTTCGTCAAACCAATATCGTATGCGAAATTTAGAGGCAATCAAATTTTTGGGTTGACTTGGCCCATGTGGCAGGCTTAAAGAAGGCACAATTTCACCCTTCTCCAACCAGTTGATTCTGGCCAGATTTTGGGTGAATTTGTGGCCTCCTTAAAATGACTCCTATGGCCTAAAATAGGAATTTTGAAAATTTATTGGTTTGTTTTTAAAGAAAAGGGGGGGGGTGGTGGGCCATGACCCCCGCCACCCCTGTTATCACTCTGCCAGATCCCTAAGGCTGAAGAAGGAATCCCAATATAGGTAACCATAGACCAACCTTTTAACTTGGTATCTAGCCCTACCAAGTCGGAGAGGGCTCTCTCCACAAAAAATAACAACCAAGAGGGCTGGATGAAAAGGTTTTTGGATAGGTGTGAGTACAGGAAGGTTTGATTTTGTTTAGATTGGGTTGGGCTTGTTGGATGGGGATAAAGTCAAGGGGACTAGGTTAGGGAAAATGAGATGGAATTGCATTCCATTCGATGGGGAAAGGTAGGTATAAGGCTTAACACTTAAAGGTGATTTGGTGATATTATTTAAGACTGATGAGGAGCTAGGAAGTGCATATGAGATGTATTCTTCCTAAACTGAAGAAAATGGACAAATTATGACAAATTTCCAAAAACAGAGCATGAAAAACATGTATTACACCTATCAAATTTAAATTTATCATATAATAGATATGAAATGGTTTATGAGCTTTCAAAAAATTCATACAAATGATCACAGAGAAAAAACAATGCCAAACATTCATACCACATGAATCCCAAGGAAATAGCTGCACTTCTTCATTTTTTTAGGCCAAACTAATTACTTGATCAATACAATAGAATCCAACTGATTCCAACATTTCAAAATGAGTCAAAAATTACGAGATATATACCTCAAAAAAACTCCTCCCAGCCTCATGGATCGAATCCATGAGAGGAGGAGCTGATCCACCAAAGTATAAACTGAAACCTAGAGTATAGGGAGGTCCAAGTGACTCAACCCTAAATTTTTGAAAACTGATTCATTACACCTCATCATGAGTTTTAACCTAATGTATTTACCCTAGCTAGCAGTAAAATCACCATAATTACATTTACATTATTGATTTATAGAGGTAAAAACATGATTCCTCGAGATAAAAAGTCAAATTTACACAAAAACTCAGAAAAATCAGACAACTATCAAATGCGTCATCCATGTTGCAGCGTGATTTTGGGTGCCTTCCTGGTGTTCAAATTGGGCCCAGGATAACTCGCTAGAAATCGTATCGTGTATAATTTCCAAATATACATTTGGTTTTCTAATTGGAGTTGATTTTCCTTGTCAAAAATTGATTCTCCCACGACTACTAAACGCGCAGTGCCAGGCTCAAAAAGAGGGAAGAAACATGATTTTTTCTGTGTTTTTTTCCTTTTTCACCTACCAGTTGTCCAAAACAAGGCTAGAATTTTTTTTTCTTTCATTTATTTGTCATTATAAATCCAATGGTGTTCTTCTTTTGGCCAAAATATGCCTAAAAAAAAAGTGCAGCACCAAGGGCGTTGCAAGTTTGACACTTTCTCTGTCACATGATTGTCCAAGGTTTGCAAAAAATCACAAAAAATTCAAACATTTACCCAAAAATCCTCAAAATTTAATAATTTTATGTTGATGATGTGGATAGGCATGAAGTGAGGCTTTAGCCAATATGTTAAGCCTCCTTTCCTCTTCTTGCATGGTCAAAGCTTCAATTTTTGCATTCGCTTGTCTAAGATTTTCCCTTGCAATTTTGTCTCTTGTATTAGTGTTTTTCCATCCTCCTTTGTATGTCATTCTCTGTTGTTTTTCTTCCTCCTCTTTCCTATTCTCCTCCTCTTGCATGTAGTTTTTGTTTTCTTCCATTGTGTCTAGGTATAGAAACTCTAGGGAGATGAATTGAGAATAAAATGTAGGTTTAGGAAGTGTGGAATGGGATGGAAAAAATTAGGGAGATGGGGGAAAGGGCTTATGAAATGAGGGAGGTGACAGGGATTATTAATGATAATGGATTTAGGATAGGGATTTTTGTTATAGGTTAGGGAATTGGGAGCCTAGGTAAATAGTGTACCTAGGGCTTAGGGTTTTAAGGAAATGAAGGCTTAGGGAAAGGGAATGTCACTGTAGGGGTTTGGGAAAGGGTAGAATGAAATGGGGGAATGTTTATGAAGGTTTAGGTAGTGGAATTGAAGTGTTAATTAGGTTTTGAGGAAAACTAGGGTTTTGAATTAGAAGAAGACACCAAATTTCCTTTAAAGAAACTTACACATCCAAAATGACTTTGATGAAGAGGAGTGAAGAACATTTGTTACTTACTTTCTTTTTTGTAGGTGTAAAGAATCACTGCAGGAGGATTGAAGGTGAATTTTGAAGTTTGTATGCCCTCATGGCAATTTTTAAAGAATATGGGCAAACGTGCAGCGCCAGAAGGAAATGCGCCCTCCCTTAATAAAACGTGCAACACCTTCTTGCAAGCCACTTTTGGAGGCATTCCAGAGCTCCAAATTGAGCTCATGATATATCTTTCTAAATATATCTCTCTTGGCTACACAATGGACCTATCAATCACTAAAAATGATCAAGTATAGCCCCTCAAAAGTCACTTCTCCCAAGACTAGTCAAGAAGTGCAGAATGAGGGTGCAAAAATGAAGTGTGATCTTGGAGGCAACATTGGGAGGCCTTCCTCAACTCCCAATTGAGCTCAATATATCTCATTGGAAATTTCTCTCTGTATAGTTATCATTTTATTCATCAAGAAAATCATTTGGACACTCCATCTAGGAGAAAAATTATTTTCCCAAGGTCACTCCAGAAGTGCAACAACTCTCCTATGGCACCTGTATTTTTGACATTTCTCCAAAACCATGACACTTGTGTAAAAGATAAAGGAGGTTTTTATTCCTTGGCATATTATGGATAAAATATCTCTCACTTTTGTCAAATTCATCTTTGTTTGGTCAGAAACACATTTTGACGAAAAATTGGCTCTATGTGTGGCAAATGATTTGTCCCTTGGAATGAATTCTTGAAAAATTGTGGGGACATGATGTTTATGAGTTGGAATGGCCTCATACTTGCTGAAATTACCTCCCTTATGCCTTCTCTACTCATATGTATCTGATTCCATAATAAACCCTAGCTCGGTGGGAGAGGAAATTAGGGTTTAGTGCTTGTGAAAAATGATGATTTTGAGGGCTAGGAGTGATGGGAAGTGTTTAGGAACACTAATGACTTTTGGAAGTTGACTAATTTGGCTGATGGAACTTTGAGACATCTTTGAATTTAAGATTTTTGATGCTTTTGGAACTCTGAGTTAGCGGCTTGGGAACCATGAAATTATTACATTTGAATGACATAAAATTACATAGTGAAAATATAAAATTACGTGTTAAAACAAGAACTTTTCTTTGCAAGTCATCTTCACATGGAAAAGAGAAGTTTATTGGATCACCCTTTACTTGCTGGTCTTATGCAATGGAATGGAGTTTGATTAAATCATGGAAACCGCAATTACTTAGTGAAACCTTGAAGGATTGAATTTCAAGATGACATGGTTGACATTATGGCATGATGACATTAACTTTACGATTGATGTACAATCAGCAAGGTACGAAACTATTCCAGCAAGTAATCAAATTTGAGAAAGAGTGATGTTTTTGGACTAGGCTACCATCAGTGACTAAATATTTTCATGACCTAGTGGAATGATAAAAAATTTCTGAGTGGGACTCCTAAAATGATATGAAAATAATATTTTTGATCACTGATGACAGTATGCAAATACTAACACTAACATTGGCCTTAGTGGGGATGATAGCTCTGAAAGAGGTGTCAAGAACCACAAAAATCTGGATTTTGCAGATCATTTCCTTATCAATTGCACCAATATGGTAAAAAAATCAAACTAATAAACATGAATGAAAACTGATAACTTAGATGAAATAGACCGACTCAAAACAAATTCAAATTGACTGAAAACTAGACTCAAAACTGACTTACTTGACTGAAACACAAATGACAAACTGAAAAAGATGCTCAGAATTTATCTTATTCAATAAAACCTACTCTAATTGGTTCATTGATCACCTAATCAAGTGAAATGGAACAACCAATGCAACCATGTAAGCATTATGGTAACTAGTTGAATTCTCTACAAGTGCTTGCTTATGAGCAAGAAGAGAGAACCACTGAAAGGCAACTCCCATGAAAACCTATAATCAGATTGAATATTGATGAAATTGAAAATCATGAGCCCACGAGGTGACCTCAAGAATGCTGCAAAAGGATCTTCATAGGAATACATATTGATTTCCAGCCCATCTAATTCATTACTGCTCTGCTCTAGGTAGTCTTCGTACCTTGATTTTAAAATTTTCCCAACTTTCGTGCTTTCTTCCCTTGAGGATTGCAGCAAGTTGAAAAAATGATCTTGAAACTCATGAATAACTAATTTTTCCTAATGATCAACAAAAAAACAATAATTTTCTTCATTCCCCTTCTAATATGACTGCAGATCTTTGTATGAACTTTGTAATGAGACTCCTATTGAACAAGACAATGAAACGGGTAGTCGGATCAAGTTTATATCAACACCCTTTTCAGGCTCACAATTAGCTAATGGAGAAGGATTTTTGCTGCATATATCATCCATCACATAAACTATAAGGTCATGAAAAACTTGAAAAGACTGTTGCAACCTATTTTCCATTGGTTCTAATGAGACTGCATAACTTTCTACAGGCTGCTCATCCTTTGCTTTAGAGACATTATAAAAAAATTCCTTTAAAAACTCAAATGCTTTAAAACATATTGGTACAGAATCATCGTGCATCATTTGATCATATGTTTCAATTTCCAAGCCTTCATCTACAACCTGACATTCAATGGCATCCGAGGGCTGCAAATTTGGATCTAAAGAGTCTTGATCAAGGATTTCATTGCCCTCTTGATTGTCAAGATCAAAACTTAATGAATGTTGATTTCTGATTGCATGAAAGTTGTCTCTGATGAGATGAAACGAAGTAAAACAAAGAGGCAAATATCCTTCACTTACTTCCAAATTTTGTCGACTTTCCTCCGCATTTCCATAATTTATATACATTGGCTGATCACAGTATGTGAGCTACTGAAACTAAACTTCCTCCTCCCACAAACCAGATTCTGATTGGTCCGCAAGATTAGCTTCTATTTGAAGAACATAATTTTCATAATACTGATCAAAATTTGGAAAATAATCAAAAATACAAATTTGATCTACTGATTGTTTCTCCTCAGATTGATCTACAAACCCATTCTCTGATCTATGATAGCTGGGATTAGCAACATAGTGTTTAAGGTCAGCAACCTCTTATTTTTCTACAATAAGTGGGTCATGGTGATCTTGAATGGAAAATTAATCTCTCACAGTGATCTTTTGCATCATTTCCTCCACTGCACTTACCAAAATGTCGAGCTTTACCTCTGAAGATGTCAGGTGCTCTGCAATGTTCTCCCTCTCTTATTCCTTCATATTTGCCCTTCTAATCTTTATATTAGCCTCTACATCTATTGGATTGTTCTGCATCTCTTCAAGTGTTACAAGGTTCCTTTCTCTCAGCTGAAACTCCATTTTTGGATCAAAGGCATTTGGGTAATGTAAGAGAGTTGAGCTAGTAGGAGGTCTTATATTAGCAGGTATCAAACAATAGACTTGATTGAATCTGGAAGAAAATTGTTGTACTATCTCCCCTAGATGTATTTTCAATTGGCTATACTTTTCTAAAATTAGGTAAGGGTTTTCTTTGACCACCCACTTGTCAAGGAAAACTTTGAAAAACTGCGGGAAATTTGAAATTCTTGCAGCACGCAGGTTTTTGAACCAACTCTTCAATTTTCCTTGAAAAGAAAGATCAAATAGCCTCATACTCACATTCTCTTCATCAACTTCAAAAAGGTTGAGGAAAGTCTCAAAATTCTGCATATGTCTCTCAGCAGTGATGCTATCACATTCACCATCAAACCTCGACAGATATAGGTAATGACTTTCATGGAAAGCATGGAGTATATGAGTTAAGATGAGTGGTTTGTATCTATCCAGGACTGTAGAAGGTGTGAGAGTATGTACAACAATTGTAGGATTAATTTTGGTCTCTTTAGGCTCGTCATCTTGAAAACTATATGCACAAGCTTTAGGTAAGAGGTCTTGATCTTGATCAAAATCAAAGGGAAATTGGGTAGTTACACTCTTCAAATAGGCAGAATCAAGACTTTGATCATATTTTACATACAACAAACTTTGGAATACTTTCAGGATAGTTTTAGGAAAAGAGAAAAAATATTTCATGATAAAGAGCATGATGTCTTGAATAAAATTCCAAGTTGAATACCTGATATTCCCATGTTGTCCTTTCATATTTCTTAGCAAGGTTCATCCTCCTGTGGATTCTTTGGATTTGATTTCAAAACTGATTTGGAGTCGCTAGGTGAATCGTACAGCCTTCCTATTTGTCCAAATATTGTTCACCATCAAAAATTATATCTAAACTTTGTCGTTCTTTCCCAGGGAAGATCTCATCTTTCGTTCCTCGACAACAATGCCAGTATGTTATCACTCCACCAGATCCCTAAGGCTGAAGAAGGAATCCCAACAGAGATAACCACAGACCAAACTTTTAACTTGGTATCTAGCCCTACCAAGTCGGAGAGGTGTCTCTCCACAAAAAATCATAGAAAATAGGGTTGGATGAAAAGGTTTTAGGATAGGTGTGAGTACAAGGGGGTTTGATTTTGTTTTTATTGGGTTGGGCTTGCTGGCTGGGGATTATGTCAAGGGGACTAGGTTAGGCAAAATGAGATGGAATTGTAGTCCATTCAATGGGAGAAGGTGGGTGCAAGGCTTAACACTTCAAGGTGATTTGGTGAGATGATTTAAGATTGATGAGGAGCTAGGAAGAGCATAGGAGATGTATCCTTCCTAAACTGAAGAAAATGGAAAAATTATGACAAATTTCCCAAAACAGAGCATGAAAAACATGTATTCTACCTATCAACTTGAAATTTATCATATAATAGACATGAAATTGTTTATGAGATTACAAAACATGCATACAAATGATCACAGATAAAAAAAAATGCCAAAGATTCATACCACATGAATCCCAAGGAAATAGCTCCAATTCTTCATTAGTTTTAGGCCAAACCGATTACTTGATCAATACAATAGCATCCAACTAATTCCAACCTTTGAAAATGAGTCAAAAAGTACAAGATATAGACCTCAAACAAACTCCTCCCAACCTCAGGGGTCGAATCCATGAGAGGAGGAACTGATCCACCAAAGTCTGAACTGAAACCTAGAGTGTAGGGAGGTCCAAGTGACTCAACCCTAAGTTTTTGCAAACTGATTCATTACACCTCATCATGAGTTTTAACCTAATGTATTTACCCTAGGTAACAGTAAAAAAACCATAATTACATTTACATAATTTATTTACAAAGGTAAAAACATGATTCCCCAAGATAAAAATTCAAATTTGCACAAAAAGTCAAAAAAATTAGACAACTATCAAACGCGCCATCCATGTTGCAACCTGATTTTGGGTGCCTTCCCGGTGTCAAAATTGGGCCCAGGATAGCTCGTTCGAAATATTTTCCTGTCTACTTTCCAAATATACCTTTTATTTTCTCATTGGAGTTGATTTTCCTTGTCAAAAATGGATTCTCCCAAGACTTCTAAACGCGCAACGTCAGGCTCAAAAAGAGGGCATAAATATGATTTTTTGGGTGTTTTTTTACTTTTTCGCCTGCCAGTTGTCCAAAAAAAGACTAGAAAATTTGTTTTCTTGCATGTATTTTTCATTATGGATCCAATGGTGGTCTTCTTTTGGCCAAAATATGCCTCAAAAAATAGGGCGGCGCTAAGGGCGCTGCGCGTTTGACACTTTCTCTGTCACATGACTATCCAAGGTTTGCAAAAAAACACAAAAAATTCAAAAATTTACCCAAAAATCCTAAAAATTTAATAATTTGATGTTGATGATGTGGCTATGCATGAAGTGAGGCTTCAGCCAATATGTTAAGCCTCCTTTCCTCTTCTTGCATGGTCAAAGCCTCAATTTTTGCATTGGCTTGTCTAGGCTTTGCCCTTGCAATTTTGTCTCTTGCAGTAGTGTTTTGACATCCTCCTTTGTATGTCATTCTCTGTTGCCTATCTTCATCCTCCAATATTTATTCCTCCTCTTGCATCTACTATTTTTTTTCTTCCATTGTGTCTAGGTCTAGAAACTCAAGGGAGATGAATTGGGAGTGAAATCTAGGTTTAGGGAGTGGGGAATGGGATGGAAAAAATTAGGGAGATGGGGGAAAGGGTTTATGAAATGAAGGAGGTGACAGGGAGTAGTAATGAAAATGGTTTTAGGATAGGGAATTTTATTACAAGTTAGGGAATTGGGAGCCTAGGTAAATAGTGTGCCTAGGGCTTAGGGTTATAAGGAAATGAAGGCTTAAGGAAAGGGAATGTCACCGTAAGGGTTTGGGAAAGGGTAGAATAAAATTGGGGAAGGGTTATTCAGGTTTAGGGAATGAAATTGAAGTGTTAATTAGTTGAGGAAAACTAGGGTTTTTAATTATAATAAGACACCAAATTTCCTTTAAACAAACCTACACATCCAAAATGACTTTGATGAAGAAGAGTGAAGCAAATTTGTAACATAATTTCTTGTTTGGAGGTGTAAATAATCACTGTTGAAGGATTTAAGGTTAATTTTGAAGTTTATATTCCCTCCTAGCAATTTCTGAAGAAGATGGGCAAACGCACAGTGCCAGAAGGAAACGCGCAAGGCGAGAAGGAAATGTGCCCTCCCTTAAGCAAACGCGTAGTGCCTTTTTTCAGGCCACTTTTGGAGGCCTTCCAAAGCTCCAAATTGAGCTCATGATAGGTAATTGGAAATATATCTCTCTTGGATACACAATGGACCTATCAAGCACTAAAAATGATCAAGTATAGACCCTCAAAACCAATTCTCCAAAGATTGGTCAAGAAGTGCAGAATGAGGGTGCAAAAATTAAGTGTACTCTTAGAGGCAACATTTGTAGGCCTTCCTCAACTCCAAATTGAGCTCAGGATAGTTCATTGGAATTCTCTCTCTGTATAGTTATCATTTGAATCACCAATAAAGTCATTTGGACACTCCATCTAGGAGAAAACTTGATTTTCCCAAGGTCACTCTAGAAGTGCATCAACTCTCGTGTGGCACCTGTATTTTTGACATTTATCCAAAACCATGAAACCTATGTAAAAAATAAAAGATTTTCTTCTTCCTTTGCCTGTGATGGACAAAACCCTCTCTCACTTTTGTCAAAATCATCTCTGTTTGGTTAGAAACACAGTTCAAAGAAAACCTGGCCCTATGTGTGGCAAATGATTTGTCCCTTGGAATGACTTCTTGAAAAATGGTGGGGACATGATTTTTATGAGTTGGAATGGCCTCATACTTGCTGAAATGATCTCCCTTATGCCTTCTCTGCTCATATGTCTCTAATTCCATAGCAAACCCTATCTCTGTGGGAGAGGAAATTAGGGTTTAGTTCTTGTGGAAAATGATGATTTTGAGGGCTAAGGGTGATGGGAAGTGTTTAAAAACACTGATGAATTTTGGAAATTGACTAATTTGGCTGATGGAACTTTGAGAACTCTTTGAATTTGAAATTTTTGATGCTTTTGGAACTCTGAGTTAGGAGCTTGGGATCCATGAAATTATTACATCTGAATGACATAAAATTATATAGTGAAAATATAAAAATTACATGTCGAAACAAGAACTTTTCTTTTCAAGTCATCTTCACATGGTGAAGAGAAGTTTATTGGATCACCATTTACTTGTTGGTCTTATGCAATGGAATGGATTTTATTGAATCATGGAAACCCTAATGACCTAGCGAAACCTTGAAGGACTGAATTTCAATATGACATGAATCACATTATGGCATGATGACGTTAACTTCACAAATGATGTATAGTTAGAAAGGTATGAAACTATGCCAGAAAGTAATAAAATTTGAGGAAGAGTGATGTTTTTGGACTAGGATTACCATCAGTGACTAAATTTTTGCATGACCTAGTGGAATGATAAAAAACAATTCTCAGTGGGACTCCTAAAATGATATGAAAAGAGTATTTTTTATCACTGATGGCAGTATTCAAATACTGACACTAACAACCCCCACATATCTGCAACATCATAACATAAATGTTAATTAAGGAAGGGCTAGTGGCCATGACCCTGTCAGACCTGCTCCCGTGGGACATTTTAATAATTTTCGTGGGTTGGCGGACCACCTTCGGTGGACCCGACCCACACCACCCTTGCTACACCTTAAACCATATACACCCATGTAACATCTTCCTCCCGTGGGTTGGACGGGCAGATGACCCAAGGCAGGCCCGAACCACACCATTTAAAAGAAAACGTGCCTAATAAAATAATGTATGCAGATTCTGTGGGGATGCGGGATTTGATCCCCCGACCTCACCTTGACCAATTTCCAACATTTGCAACTGTGCCCAACAGACTTTTTGGAAAATCCGCCCGAGATTTTATATTTAAATGCATTTTTTTCCCAGTGCACCCAAGCCAAGTGTGGGAATTATTTTTGAGGCAGAGGCAAAGGAGGAAGAATGATGGAATGTAGTTTGAGGCATAATATTGTGTGATGCCCATGAACATTCCTTTGAAGGTAAAATTTCCATGTGTCAGAATGTATTAAAAATTATATTCATTTTAACAAAAATTTCATAGGGAGCATGATGGTGCACCTAGATTTTACATTTAAGCAGCGATTTTGTAGATTCCCTGTGGAGGAGTATCTTTACGAATCTTAAGGGAATCTTCCAAATTCCTTGGAGGCCGAAATTCGTCGGTGTCAGAATGAGGTCAACCTTATACTCATTCTTCTTAGAATTTCGCAAGGATCTCAATGGTGAGATCAGATTCCTATTTTGAGTTGCATCTTTCTAGATTCTGGGTGGAGCATCATCTTTGAGGAATCTAGGTGGAATCTAAAAGATTCCCTATGGCCCATATTTTCACTTTATCAGAATTCAGCAAATTGATAGTCGCTCCTACACCTCTCGACAACAAGAGTTCAACAGTGTAGTCAAATTTTCCATATGATCCTTATGTTTTTCAGTCACTTTTCAAAGTGGAGTTGTAGGTGTCAACATCCAATGTGTGAGAAGTCGTTTTCAGGATATTCGACACCACGATATTGATGGTACAAGCAAATCCATAAGTTTATCATCCTTGTCTACAGATAGCTCTAGGATGTGAGGTATATGTAGTGTGATCATGTAATTTTTTGTCTCTTTTATATGAGATGCATTGTGTTGTATAAATCCCTGTTTGATGTTTGTTGTGGGATCTTGTTTTTGTCTTGATGTGAGATGTAATTTTCTATCATGGGTTGTTTTATGTTGTTTGAGATCCCTTTGTTTCCATGTTGGCGGGATACTCATTGTCACCATGTATGTTTGATTGATATCCCTTTGTTGCCATGTTCGACGGGATACTCATATTCATCATCCATGTGAAATTGTCATGCTGATAGGAGTCCTTTTTGAGAGTGAGAGTTCTTGTAGAGGAACATCTCGTGGAGAGATCCAACTACTCCTACGTGAGGGAATTTTCCTTTTATGGAAGAGAAAACACCATCCATGTACATCATCACTATTTACAACACTTAATGCAGCAACCTACACCATCTTTACACCGAGGCCCGGAGACGTATTCCCTCCTGGACGAACTCCCTTATCAATATCTTATGTTGCTAATGCTTGTTATGTTCCTCTTCTTTACAGCATGTAGATATGTTCATTAATTCTTTTATGCAATTCTAATACATTATCCGAGGTAAAATTTCTTGGTTTAAAGGGCATTGAAATTTACCCAGATCATGCACACAGCCAGGACTAGGTCTTCACGCACACAGCCAGCATGAGCCTTTCTACCCAAAAACCCAAACTTAGACTGAAATCCTTACAAAACGTTCATTAACATAAACATCATATTACTATATCTACTTGACTCAATCTATCTATATTTATACCAATATTAGTGCACATATACTATGGTCTCAAACCATGGTTTGAGGCCCATAGTTTTCCCTTAAAACCCATTTACATAAAATTGGGACTTTGACCTCCCCCAAATCCCCTTTTACTCTTCTGCACAGTGCACATAACAAAAATATATACAAAATATTTAACAAAATTAATCACAGGGGACCCCGCTCCAACATTGATCTACTTCATATTTTCTTGAAAATAAGGAATCTAATTTTTAACATGCCTATGAATACATATACTAATTATAACTATGTTTTTCTATCTAATGGTTGCAGTGTGGAAAGTAGGAGGTTGGAGTAGTCTTAGATTCATCCTTAATTATCAAATCACAAGTTGGGGTTCATTATTCAACTTAAATAGGCTAGGATCAAAGTGGGGAGCAAAACTGGTTGAAAAGAACACTGTTATAGGGTTGCTACATGAGGTGCTACAGGAGGCCCTCTATTGCTATAGGAGGCCTTGTTTTGCTATAGGAGGTGGTCTGAGAGAATTTTAAGGATGGAAATGGTGTCTTAGAGATGGAGGAAGGTGGATGAAGGTAGAAGGTGATGAATGAAGATTGTGGGAGCCCCTTGGCCAAGCCTAGTAACCCTCGGAGTTCTATCTTGCACCAAAGTTGATACCCATGGTGTTCTTTATTTGCCTTGATAGAGTGAATTTGGATACATAGGTTGGAATAAGAATAAGGTGCTTAGGAGGAGGATGGAAAAGTACAAGTGAATTTGGGAAGATATGTCCATCCCTGCAGATCAACACAGTCCCTACTACTAGCCAAATACATGCATCAAGTGACCAATAACACAGTAAAATAAATCAACATGGAATATATTAGTTGAATTTGATTAAAATGTGTTCTATCCCACAACACTACTCTGATGACTAAACTAACGAAAATAACTCCTAATTTGTAGAGAATAAGCATGCAAAAATATCACAACTAATATCTATCCATTTCAAAGAAATCATAAACACATATTTTTGGATTGTGACTATAAATATTTCCAATCACTCTTCCCACAAGAGAGGTGATAGGCAAGGCTGAAATTAGAAGTTTTTATAACATAACATCTACTGAAACAAGAGAAGGACATGAAATTCTTTGAAATAATAACAAGAAGGAAATACAAAATAGGGACTAAAGCCTCTGGGTTGGGCCCAAAACCAAGGGTTTAAACACTCTAAAACTAACTTAGATTCACATCGATGGAAAAATTCTCATTAATAGAAAATAATAGTCTCATACATCATATGAAAGTCAAGAATAATAATGTCAAGAACTAGGATCAGTGACTACTCTTAGATACAACAAAAATTCAAATCCTAATGAGCCTTTCAGCTAGTTTATTTATACAAAAAGTTAGTTGATGGAAACTCCCTTGAAAAGAGGAGTGATTCCCTCCAAGATATCGAGAATTGTGGATTTGGTCCTCCTTGATCTTCCAACATACTTGGATTCACTTGGCTACTAGTGAATTCGAGCTTTTGAGTGAGTATTTTTTTTATCCCAAGCCTAGTTAGAGAGTTAAGGAGGTGGACAAGTCCCTTATATTCTCTCTTGGTTGTCTCCATCAAGCCCCTACATATTAAATGCCTCAAAAATGATTCTTTTTCCTGAAATTCAATCACATTAGGCCACACAATATTAAAAACACCTTTTAGTCTTCTTACTAAGCATATTATGACTAAAAATGTGAATTAATGTGAGAAAATGATAGTTTTAAGGGCTGGAGGATACCATAATGAACTTCAAAATATACCTATTAATGGGACCCATCACTGAGTCCCTTACAACTATCTTAGGTGAGATTCCCACGTTCTGTTACTCTAAGTAAGAGTGCTAATGGATAATAACCAAGTCCTCTATGATTTTATGCAACATGAAGGAGAGATATACATGTGATTCCCAATGGGTATGTTCAAAATATGCTCATGTGTGCCCTCCTTGATCCTAGGTAAGCCAAACCCAATGGTATGCCTGATGTCCCATTCATGATATCTCCCTAGAGGAAGCACTCCACAATCCTTTTATGCAACATCCCACACTATTTCACATAGACACATATCCGCGGACTCCTATGCATGGCGTTGAACTACATAGCATATCTTTGAGAACCATTGGATATCACTTCCTAATGTTGTATCACCATGTAATTCTTGATATCCCACATGTGCCACTCTGATAGTGGAACGACCATGATGTGAGTCATATATCCTCATTTTTCCTAGTATAATTGAGTAGGATAACTTCTCACATGCTAAGGGAAATATCAATGTTGTGTCGATCCTCTATGCTCATATGCCTCATACATCAATGGAAGAGAAGTGTATCCATATGATGCCGTTCTTGATGGCACAATAGTGCATTTTAATAACTCATAATAGGGCATTTTTTCCACCCTACAACCCCATACATGAACAATGTGCCAAGGCCCAAGTCATCTCCTAAAGTTGACACACTCATATGTCAACCCAAATTGCCACTAGCACTAACTAGTACTATGATTGGAGTGTGAAAGAATTTGAAATTTGTGTCATTGGGTCAATTATCCCATCGATGCCACAATCCTCCTACATACTTGGTAAATGATGGAGAGCCCTAGCTAGATCCTAATGCCAACCTCAGGTCCCAACACTCCATCTTTATGAAAGATCCCGACGGGCTAATCCTCGAACTACGACTATCTCCATGAGTGTAGTCCATCCCATCAGGTACCAACTCAATATCTCCCACCATCCTATCCCAAATGAGGGATCGAATGTACAAACTCATGTATATGAAACAATCCCCCCACATTGATGTTGTTCCATACTCAACTCATGCTTCTTTATCCTACTGAATTGGTCATCCCATATGAGCTATCTAGGTAACTCTACCTTCCTCTCTCCAATGAGTAGAGGTAACCAGGGAGAATTTTAGGGGCTAATGTTCACAGCTGTGCTAATTTTCCATGTTTTTTCCAAAAACAATATTCACCAATTTCCATTTTTTTAAAAATTGATTTGCCCAAATTTTATAGTATAAAATTTTTTTACCCTAATAATCGCCAAAATGTTATATATACTAGTATAAAATAATTAGAAACCTAAATTTTTCACAAAAATAACATAAATTTTTTTACAATTTACATATTGGGGACTAGTAAGATTCACCAAGGTTTCTAAAATTTAAGATAAACTTCCATCCTTAAAATTTCCCCTAGAGGTAACCTAGTGTTGCAATCCCCATCTATATATTCCTGAAGATATCTATTGTCTAAAAATACTACAACTTTTTTGGATGTTTGGGCATCTGTTTTCACCCCACCAATGGTTGGACCAAAATATGATTGTTCATTATCCTCCATCATGGGCTCAACATGAGCCTCCAACTTCCTCCCCACCAATAGTTCATCCTCCTATAACTTATGCTCCTTTACGTGCTCAAATATCCTCTTGTGCTTCTCATCTAGCAACCTTGGACCCATGCTAGATGTTTTGGTACCCACCTATACCTCATCGCTGGTTGGTCCCAAAGTTGAATGCTCACTTGACTTAACTATCTCTATCTCTTGAGCCTTGAGAGGGATCTCCAAGGGTAGAAGCTTATAATACTCAAGGTGTATATTTGTGTTATAATAATTCCCACCATCATGTGAGTCAATGGGCTCCATTTTTCTCACCTTGAAAATCATTGTCCCTTCTATCTCCTTCCCATTCTGTTGGTTAGAGTCCCTCACTATTGTTTGCTCCTCTTCAATTTTCACAGCCTCATGTAATGGTACCAATGATGTTTCAAGGGATATCTCAGGGAATGTTTCATCTCCTTCTTCAGGGTCTTCAGTCTTAGTTTTGTAATTAATATTTTCTCTCTTGGATCTTAGCCACATTTCCATTTGCTCTATTGTTTTTAAAAAAAGGTTGCTGAGATATTGAAATTTTTAGATCAAATATGTGAAATGTTTTCCTTGCTAGAACTATTTGCGAGCCATTTTTCTCCTGTTACCTTTATCCCTTCAACGTTGGTCTTTCATCTTGCTATTGCACAACTGGGCCAACATTTCTATCATCTTCTCATTATTCTAGTAGATTATGTCCATGGTTCTTGCCAACTTCCCACAGCTGGCCAAGATTATGCTTTGATACTACCATAATGTTCCCTATATGAAATATAATAGAAATGACATGAACATTATGAGTATGTATGTAAGGATTTAGTGTGATATATTAACGGACATATTGTAGATAGTGTGATTTAGATGTTCTTTTTATGACTTGTAATTAAAATAGCATGCTTAGCACTATGCATACATGAAAAATATGTTGTAGAACAACTATTATACAACTTTCATTAAACTTAAAGGTATGTACACCACTAAATATATATATTCCAACAATAATATCAAATCTAAAATTCAAAATACTGGAGCTTAATAGAGGCTAGAATGGCTATAGATGACTATATAGTATCAAAATGTCATTAGCAAGGAAAAATAACCTTCAATAGGAGTTGTAACATATATTCAGCCTTGACAATACATAAATACCAACAAGGATATATAATCAATGATACAAATCCCACTTGCACACCAGCAATGAGGAAACTCGTTTATAGTATTTGATTATAAACTGGCATGAACAATGAAGATACTTTTCATTAAAAACATGCTATAAAATACATAGTCTTAATGTCATTTATTGACATAAGCTATAGCTATGAGGAAATAAGAGAACCTATCTCCCAAGGAAACAAAATAGTCCTCAATATATTGCTTTACTCCTTGTACAATAATTTTGTGTAATATGCAGGAGTTGACTATTCTAATATTTTCCTTTAACCTCTGCTACTGCCCCATAACTCACTATATGATACTCTTTAGCAAATATGATATAAAACCGATATAAAACTCAACCCAAAATATGATATAAAATTCAACCCCAAATTTGATATAAAACGTAGCCCCAAATCTGATATAAACTGATGTAAAAATCAACCCCAAATCTGATATAAATTGATATAAAAATTAGCCCCAAATATGATATAAATTGATATAAAACTAAACCCCAAGTCTGATATAAAAATAAACCCCTAATATGATATGAAACTTAGCCCCACACAAATCATGAAATAAATCTAGAGATAAGGCGTATGGATCCAATCCAAGCACAAGTAACTTGACATCCAATAAATTTGTTCGGCCTATTTATCTTGAAGGGTTTTGAGCTAGTTTGTTTTGCAAAAAATGTGTCCCCTAAACTTTGTGCATATCATAGTTTAAATGGCTCCAAGAATTTACCATACAACTCTTTAGTACTCTACCCTCCTGATGGGAAATAAACTTGACCTCTTGAGAATTGTTGTAGCCCCACAATAAACACAAATGGGAGACCTGAAATGATCTCCCCCAAAAGCTAACTAGCATGGCACTCGAAGTATACTTAAATCAACTTAGAGTTTGACTTGAAATCCTTAGTCTGAAACTCACTTGATTTTCTTTTCAATGACAATGAAATAGACAGGAATAGAATTCCCAACAAATGAGTGTCTCCTCCTTTTATAATTTCTCTCCATCCTTTTAAACTCTTTTTTAATATTACTTTTATTGGTGGGGGACATTTTGTCACCATTTTAATAAAATAATAATTTTCTGCCCTTTTCCAATAAAATAATGTTTTTCTACCATTCTCCAATAAAATATGATTTTGCATCCATTCTCCAATACAATATTATTTTTCTACAATTCTCCAATAAAATACTATTTTGTCATCATTCTCTAATAAAATAATATTTTCCCCTTTCTATTAATATTACCAAAATTGGCAAAACTCCTTAGTGATTCTCGTGCTCAAAAAATTGGGGATATTACACATTATCACTCAAAAATACCTTATATTTGAGTAACCTATAATTACTGGGAATAGAAATAGACACTGCCATCAAGCATGCATTAAAAAAATAATTTTGATTGTTTATTGTGTGACTATATTATTTTAATAATTAGGGGAATTAATCCTTAGTTAACTCAAATGTGTCGAGAACATGTGTTTGGCATATGATACATTTATTTCCAGTTCTGTAGTAACATTGTTTTCCCTAGTTGGGTAGACCATGACCCATGTCCAAAAATAGGGGCGATGAATGCTGATTTTTAGATTTCAAAGAAGGTAGTGATGATCCCTACGCCATTCCCAAGTTCATTTAATTGGAATGAATATAAAAGTATTACCTCCATGACATCAATATCCCATAATATATCATCCATACCAACCTCTATATGATTTCCTCCATCCCCAACATGTGAATAAATAATGTTAATATAGAGGCTTTGAATTGGTGACTTTCAACATAGTGGGAATTGAATAGGTGATTTATTCAACCATGCTTGGTATGCTTCCTCTCGAAGATGTTATTTATTAATAGAAATCACATGATTTGACATCGTATTCAGGTGCAATCGTAGATGGTACACATGTCACTTGTCATTAGAATATTGGTAGTAAAAATGTTGAATATTACATTGATAATATTAGTAATACAATGCATTTAGTATATTCAAACATTATACTAAACCTTTATTTGAAGCATGGAAATATATTTCCCAATAATAAATTGGAACCAACCATTTCATAAAAAAATATCTAATTAAGAAATTCATGTACATCATTTCCATTGAAAATCCAAAAAGGCAATAACTTAACAATATTTGTATTACGCTCCAAGGGGGCACCTAAAGATAGAACCAGTGTAAGTTGTCTTGAAAGATTTTTTTTTGTTCTACAAAAGGTATAGATTATTAACAAATTTCCACTATTAGATAAACTACATATAGCACGCACAACAATAAATCTAGATGCCTTATTTTTCATAAAGAGCTCTTTGTCATTAAGGTGTTCTAAAAGGAACAATTTTTAACAAATAAGGCAAACCTGCAACTATTTATGAACCCTTCAATGTTGCGATGATTTTGTGCACAACCATCGATATATAAGGCATATTGTTTGTTAATTTTTATAGAATCATAACCATTATTGCACATAATATACATGGAAATATTATGTTTGTATTTAAAAATATTCGAATATGGAGACTTACTATAAAGCGAACCACAAAATGGCATGAGTGATGCTTATTTTTTGAGAGGAATACATACATGTGAATGGAAAAACAACCCAAGATTTGCAACATCTTTTCTACATTTGAAAATTATATTACTATCAACACAAAAAGAAAATATAGTTTGAACATTTGGCATGGTAATGGAAGATGGAAGTCATTATTACCAAAAACTGAAGTAACTTTGGAGTTTACTTGAACATTTTTTCTCTCAACTCATAAAATTTTTTGAGTCTCCTAGTAAATATGATCAAGTGCTTAGTATTTAGCTCAAAAATAAAAAATTTCAAAATTTCTCGAAACTAGAATGACAGTGTAGAGCTCATCACTAGGATTCCAACGCAACCTGTTTCATCAAAATCTGAGGTCGTATGAGTAAGTTATGGTCTTTTGTTTGTTTTCTCAAACAGCTAAAAAAATTGCAGAACAGTGACAAGTTGCTGACATGGCAGCCAAGACAACAAAAAGGAATCTTCTAGGAATATTATTCAAGTTTCTTCCAATGAGGCTGTGACATGTGTCACTTTTGAATTTTCCATTTTAGTCTATGTGGGGGTAATTTCCTAATGATATATAAGGTGGAAATTGTGTTTATTTATTTATTTATGATTTAATATTATATATATTTATATATATTATATATTATATTATATTATATGTTTACACATATTATATAATACATATTATATATACTATATTAATTATATTTAAATATTAAATCAAACCATAGTTCACTAGGATTAAATATCAAGGCTGAGGTCCATTGTAAATATGCCAAGGTCTATTCCAAATTATTATGGTAAAAGTTATGTAATTTCCTAATGTGGCACTTTTGAATTTTTCATTTTGGTCTATGTGGGGGTAATTTCCTAATGATATATAAGGTGGAAATTGTGTTTATTTATTTATTTATGATTTAATATTATATATATTTATATATATTATATAATATAATATATTATATGTTTACACATATTATATAATACGTATTATATATATTATATTAATTATATTTAAATATTAAATCAAACCATAGTTCACTAGGATTAAATATCAAGGCTGAGGTCCGTTGTAAATATGCCAAGGTCTGTTGCAAATTATTATGGTAAAAGTTATGTAATGGGGGCGGGGTTGGGTTTGAACCCCAGACCTCCGCCCCAACAAGCTCGCGCCCTACAAATGGGCCACGAGTGGTAATTATTAAAGCTTCCAAATCAACATATAGTTAACCTTTATGCAGTGGGACCGATAGAGCACGGAGAGGCCAGCCCGCGGGCCAGCCTCTCTTGCCATGTGACCTTGCAATATGACCACGAGACGACTCATTTATTAAAGAGCACCAGTAGCATATTAAAACAAGTTTTAAATTCAATTAAACCTTATTTAAGTTGATTTTATTTTGGCAGAGATTCTGGAGGTGCCCCCATATCCAGCGGAGGTTCCAAGTTTAGTAGGGTTATTTGGCAGATATCCAGTTTTAGAGGCAATTTCCTAGGGGAAAATTAAATGAGGCTTATTTGGATCAGATTTCGACCAATTTTGGAAATTTAATAGTCAATATTAAATGATTTTGGCATTCCAGAGAAAATGGTATAGGTTTTAGAGGCTGAAAACGACTTCTACATTTGATTTTGCTACAGGGAAGTTTAAGGGAGCCTAGGGCCACCAGGGAAGGAGGTCAAGTCTAGACCAGCCAGAGTCAGTTTTTAGTAATTGAACAATCATTTTTAGATGATTTTTATATTTTGAAGATAATAGAACAGGTTTCAAGAGCAATTGAATAATTTACACAACACTTTTTCCAAATTTGTGTTAATACAAGTGGCTGAAGATATGGAAGTTGGACTAAGGAGATGTAGCCCAGGAGGGGTGAACTCTTTCATCAAAAATTTGTGTTGATGGCTATGTTTATTTTTTGTTGTAAGTTTTTATGTTTTTGTTTAGTTCTTACTTATGTTGTTTATTTGTCATTAATTTCAACATAAAACACAAGACAATTTCTTGTTTGACACTCAATGCACCAAGGAAACTAAAGCAACACAAGCAAACAAGAAGCAAATAAATTATAACTCTGAAATTATAATTAGCATAGAAAAACTAAAATAAAATTTCAGATCAAGTCATATCATAGCATCAGATTGCTTAAGGTTATTTTCTTGCTTTTCTAGAGTTTGTGCAAAATAATTTTAACGATTGCAATTTTGTGATGCTTACAAGGTTAAGATTGCAAAGAGGAGAAGGGAAACTATTGGTTGCTAGTCCTGAGGTTATGACCATAAGAGGGAGAGGCACAAGACCACCATTTCCACATGAAGTTTCACTCCCAGTTTCACCTGAAGCACCTCAATTGTTGTCTCTGTTTGAGATTGAGGAGGTCTAAATTGCACCACAAACTGAAGTTTAATTTGAAGCCATCGTGTCAGGTGTTGGAGATAATGAAAGACACTCATAAGAGGAGGATTTCAAGAAATAATTCAATGACATGAAGAGTATGGTCAAGATTATGTTTGATGCATTCACTTCTGGAATGGTAGGAGAAGGTTCTATGTTACCACATGGATAAGGAACTTCAAATGATAAGAAGGATTAAGAGAAGATTTCAAAGGGCAGTGGATGAAAGCCACCCCCATATCCACCATATTCATCATCCTCATCATTACAATCAACTTCATATTCCACTTCCACCACAAAAACCACCCATACCCATACTCATTCCAAGACCCCAAGAGGAAAAAAACCATTACTTAAATTGGACATAAATTTTGAATTACCCATGTATAATGGCAAGGTAAATGCAGAGAAGTTGGACAATTGGATACATTAATTGGAGGTGTATTTCATAATTCGAAACCTACAAGATGATGAAACAAATATTCAGTTGGATTCATTGAGGCTAGAAGGAGCAGCACTAGTCTAGTGGGAAGCAAAGACTCAAGAGGAAATTTGAATCCATGGTAAGATATCCATCACTTGGGTTGAGTTTTTTTCTGCCATTAAAAGGCAGTTGTATCCTTTAGCTTACATGCAAAAATATATTATGAGTTGGAAAATTTTTAGGTAGCTCAAGGGTCAAACAGTTCAAGATTATACCCAGGAGATTAGAAAGAGGGCTTTTTTGTTAGGTGTAAACTTGCAATCCCAATACACACTCTTAAAATATATTGGAGGTTTACATTCATATTTGAAACATACTATCCTTATGTTTAACCAAAGCAACTTCGATGAGGTTTGTGTGTAAGACACCCACCTCGAAGCTATGGGAAAGAACATTCATGAAGAGGGTAGTAAGAAAAATCCATTCAAGGGAAAGGAGAAAGGGAAGGGGGGGGAATGGAAGGGAAATAAAAATTCAAGCATTAAGAAATAAGGGGAGAAAACCACATGCACACATTGTTCCAAACCGGGGCATGATGAAGCCCATTGTTGGAAACTACATCTTGAATTAAGGCCTAAGAAACCAAACAATAAGGGAAAAAAAAAGATGACTGCTACCACACAACATGATCTTGGATCTGATTCTGGTGATGAGACCAATATTACAAACCATGGTCACAAAAGGGAAAGAATCCATAGAAAGCACTAGCTCATCTATGAGTCACAATAACACTCCAAATGAAGAAACAATGATAGAGTTGTTCACTGTCAGAGTAATCTCAAATCAAACCAAGATTGATGCACTATTTCATAGTGGGTCACAAGATAATTTAATCTCAGAAGACTTAGTCAAAAATCTTAACCTTGAGACTGTATCTCATCATAAGTCATACCCTTTGGGTTGGATATTTAAGAATCAAAATTTATAGGTTACAAGGAAATGTGTATTCAGGTTTGCTATTACTGCAAATTTTATTGATGAAGTCGATTTAGATTTGGTTCCAATTGACATATCAAGAATTATCTTGGGAAGCCCATATTTGTATGACAGGAAAGCGGTATTTTATCACCATGAGAAAAAATGTCATTTTCTCAAGGATGGGGTGGAGTATATTGTGAAAGCTCATCGCAAAAAGATGAATATTTCTTTGGTTAATGTAGGGCAAATGAAGAGACTAGTTAATGCAAGTAAAAATTTTGTGCTTCTAATGATAAAGAAAAGGAATGACATGGATTATGAATCTTTTGAAGGTTGTGATGAAAAATTAAAATCTGATTTTTTTGATGTGGTAAGTCATCATGGAAAGATGTTTTAGGAAACAGATGGGTTACCTCCCAAGAGGGGAATTCAGCTGAGATTCAGTTGTAGAAGGATGTTCCACTCCCAAACATTGGTATGTATCACATGTCAATTATGGAGAGTTTGGAAATAAAGAAGAAAATTCAAGAATTTTTGAACAAAGGTATCATACACCCATCTACTTCTCCATGTGATTCAGAAATTGTTTTGGTACCAAAGAAGGACGGGACTTGGAACATGTGCATTGATTTTCGTGCACTGAATAAATTCACGGTAAAGAATCATTACCCACTCCCACGCATTGATGATTTGATTGATCAATTAAGGTATGCAGAGTATTTCACTAAGTTAGCCTTACTAAGTGGTTATCATCAAGTTATAATAGTTGAAGAGGATATATGGAAGACTGCTTTTAAAACTAAACAAGGATTGTTTGAGTGGCTTGTTATGCCTTTCGGTCTTACAAATGCTCCAGCTACTTTCATGAGAGTTATGAATGATGTATTGAGACCATTTCTGGATGATTTTGGCATTGTCTACTTAGATGATATTTTTATTTTCAGCAAGTCAAGTGATGAACATGTCATCCATGTGAACAAAGTACTTGATGTCTTGAGAAAATAACAGTTGTTTTTTAAGATGTCTAAGTGTGAATTTGGCAAGAATTATTTAGTGTATTTGGGACATAATGTTGGAGGAGGTGAGTTGAAGATAGATCCCTCTAAATTTGAGGTCATTACGAATTGTCCCAAGCCCAATACAGTTACAGAGGTAAGAATATTTTTAGGGGCAGCACAGTATTGAAGGAAATTCATTGCTAATTTTTCTTCCATTGCAGCTCCGTTACATGCATTGACTAGTGTCAAAAGAGTCTTCCAATGGGGAGACAAGAAAAAAAATAATTTGATTCTTTGAAAAAAAATATCAGTTTAGCACTAGTTTTAGCACTTCCGGATCTTAGACAACCATTTGAGATTCAAACATATTGTACTGACTACGCCATGGGAGCGGTTCTCATGCAGCATGGTAAGCCCATTTCATTTCATTCTGAAATTTTTAACGGAGATGTAACTAAATATCCCACGTATGACAAAGAGTTATATGCATTGGTACATAGTGTAAATAAATGGAAACACTACTTTATGGGGAAGGATACCATTATCCATACCGACCATCAACTATTGTAGTACTTACAGTCTTAGTCAAAGTTGCAGCAATCAATACACTTCAGATGGATGGGATTTCTACAAAAATTCCATTTTGTTGTTAGGTATAATAATGGAATTTACAATAAGGTAGTTGATACTCTTTCTAGGCCTATTGTAACTTCAACTATCATACTCAACCATAATTCAGTTTTGCATGAAAGTTACATTGAGAAGTATGCACATGATAGTGATTATCAAGATGTGTATGCAAGCTTGAGTCAAGATAACCAAAGTGAGGAGTTAGATTACCATGTACATAACAGTTTTTGTATCACTTGGGCAAGTTATGTATACCACAGGGAGTAAGAAAGAATATCATAAGGGAGGTGCACACATCATTGATTGTTGGACATTTCGGTGTAGGCAAGACAATAGTGAATCTCCAAAGGTATTTTTATTGGCCACACATGATTGATAGTGTATCTCGTTTCATTAGAGGATGTTCTTTATGTGCAAAAATTAAGCTTGGTAATAGGAAACTTGAATTGTACACTCCACTTCCGGTTCCTTCACATCCTTGGGATAGTATCTCAATGGATTTTGTAGGTGGTCTTCCTATGTCAAGGAAAGGTCATGATTATTTGTATTTTGTGGTATATAGGTTCAGAAAAATGTGTCTTTTGATGTTATGTAAGAAAAAAATTACAGTTGAACAAAAAACTCATATTTTCTTTCAAAATGTTTGGGTTCATTTTGGTCTTCCTACTTCTATTGTAAGTGATCGTGATTCTGGATTTTTTGGGAATTTTTGGCCTAATTTGTGGGACATGATGGACACTAAGTAGAAAAAAAGTATAGCCTTTCATCCACAAACAGATGGTCAAACCGAAGTGGTCAATAGGACCATGATTCATCTTCTTGGAGGATATTGCAGCAAGCATCCCAAGTTGTGGGATGAACAATTGCATTACATTCATCATGCAAACAATCGGGCAAAAAATTCTTCCACAAACACATCGCCATTTGAGGAATGTTTTGGTTACTTGTCAAGATCACCTTTGGACTTCATCTTTAAGAAATATGGTGCTATAGATGGTCATAGTGACATAAATAAGGCAAGGAAGTTCATTGAGAAAATTCAGTTGATACATCACATAGTGCAAGAGAAACTTGAAAAGAGTCAAAGCAACTACAAGGCAAGGCATGACAAACACCATGTTGATCACAAATAATAGGTTGGAGATGAAGTTTGGTTGTATATTAGCAAATAAATATTGCAAGGGGAAGGTAAAAAAATCAAGCCAATCCGTTATGGTCCATTTAAAATTTTGGAAAAGATTGTTACTAATGCATTTAAGCTGGATTTGCCTCCTTATATGCAAATTTATTCTATTGTTAATGTTGAGAATTTGAGATTGTTTGAGCCTCCATTAATTGATGATCAAGGAGAGCATGTTTATCTGCCATCAATAGATGATTTCTCGCCAAAATATCTTGATGAAATTTAGCAAGACCTCATACTTGACAGAAGAATTAGAACTTCAATAAGAGGGAATGTTGAATACCTTAGAGTGGGACTCAAGGGAAAAAACCCTTCAAAGGCCAAATGGATGGAGATTGAAAGGGTGAGGGATTTTTACCCTCACCTGTTGAAAAATTGATAGTATTTTGGGGTTCAAAAGGCTTCTAGTGGGTAGGAATGATCAGGTGCTCAGTATTTAGCTCAAAAATAAAAAAATTCAGAATTTCTTGAAACTAGAATGACATTGTATAGCTCGTCACCAGGATTCCAACACAACTCATTTCATCAAAATCCGAGTTCGTATGAGTAAGTTACGGTCTGTTGTTCGTTTTCTCAAATAGCTAAAAAAATTGCAGAACAGTGATAGGTTGCTAACATGGCTGCCCAGTCAACAAAAAGGAATTTTCTTGGAATATTCTTCAGGTTTTTGCTAATGAGGTTGTGACATGTGGCACTTTCAAATTTTCCAGTTTGGTCTATGTGGAGGTAATTTCCTAGTGATATCTAAGGTGGAAATTGTTTTTTATTTATTTATGATTTAGTATTATATATATATATATATATATATATATATATATATTATATAATATAATATATTATATGTTTACACATATTATATATATTATATTAATTATATTTAAATATTAAATCAAACCATATTTCATTAGGATTAAATATCAAGATTGAGGTCCGTTGTAAATATGCCAAGGCTCGTTGCAAATTATTATGGTAAAAATTATGTAATGGGAGCGGGGTCGGGTTTGAACCCCAGACCTCCACCCCAACAAGCTCGCACCCTACCAATGGGCCATGAGCGGTAATTACTAAAGCTTCTGGATCAAAATATATTTAACCTTTACACAGTAGGACCAACGGACCGCGAAGAAACCAGCCCGCGGGCCAACCTCTCCTGCCATGTGACCTCGCAATACGACCACGAGACAACTCATTTATTAAAGAGCACCATTAGTGCATTAAAACAAGTTTTAAATTAAATTAAACCTCATATAAGTTGAGTTTAGTTTGGCAGAGATTCTGGAGGTGCCCCCAAATCCGGCGAAGGTTCCAAGTTTAGTGGGGTTATCTGGAAAATATCCAGTTTTAGAGGTAGTTTCCTAGGGGAAAATTAAATGAGGCTTATCTGGATCATATTTCGACCAATTTTGGAAAATGAATAGTCAATATTATATTATTTTGGTATTCCAGATACAATGGTATAGGTTTCAGAGGATGAAAACGACTTCTACATGTGATTTTGTTATAGAGAAGTTCAAGGGAGCCCATGGCCACCAGGGAAGGAGGTCAAGTCTAGACCAGCTAGAGTAATTTTTTAGTAATTTAACAGTCATTTTTAGATGATTTATATGTTATGTAGACAATAGAACAATTTTTAGGAGAAATTAAATAATGTACAGAACACTTTTTCCAAATTTGAATACAAGAGGCCCAAGCTATGGAAGCTAGACCAAGGAGATGTAGCCCAGGCGGGGTGAACTCCTTTATCAAAAAATTGTGTTGATGTATCTGTCTATGGTTTGTTGTACATTTTTATGTTTATGTTCAGTTCTTACTTATGTTTTTTATTTTTCATTAATTTCAACATAATACACAAGACAATTTCCTGTTTGACACTCAGCTACACCAAGGAAACTAAAGCACCACAAGCAAACAAGAAGCAAATAAATTGTAATTAGCATAGAAAAACTAGCATACAAGTTCAGATAAAAATATTTTTTGGATACTATTGATATCATAATTTGGCTCACTATTAATCTCTATTGAATCAAAAAAAGGAGATGGGTTGGTCAATTTAGGACAAAACTTAGTTGATCAAGCTTCCAAATGTTTGAAAAAGGAGCATATGAAAGTGTTTCTATGTATTTTTTTCTACATTTTCTATCAAATTCTGGACTATATTGGGAGATATTAGACTATCAAATTTTGGTATTTGATCATCAATTTAGTGGGAAAATGTGATATTTCAAGGGTTTTCCTTCAAATTTTTACATATTGAACAACCTCATATTACTACAATATCATAAAAGAGATCCAAATCACAATGTAGTATGTTGAAAAAGGATGGATTTTTGAAAATGACATGTTACAATTGACAGGGGGTTGTCATTTTTGTCAAACATTTGCCTATATTATCTCTATCATGTTAATATGTTACAAATGTTTTGGATTGGTGGTATATCTTTCACATCTGAATTTGATCTTGAATCATGATCCTACAAGATTCAATGAATAATTATTCAAATGCCAGTGCGTAAATAACATAAATTCAATAATATAAATAAATTATAAATAAAATTTCAACTTATTTCAAAAAATGAGGGAGAACTTGAAGAGCTTTCTATGATATGGGATGAGCTATGTTGAGATTCACAAGATGATGAGCTTAGTGAAAAGTAAGCACCTTCACTAAGTGGGGCCCGCAGGCTATTTTTAGGTGTATGTCTATTTTTAGACATGGTGAGCATATTCTATAAGTTGCAGGATGCTATTTGTAGATGGTTGGTCAAATTTGAAAAATAGATGAAATTCTGTTTTTAGAATATTGGGCAAAGTCTATTTATGGATCGTCAATCTAAATATAGATTCATGTCAATAATTATTATCCCTTAATAATAATCTAACAATAAATATCAACTTTTTTTCTTGGAGCACTTTATTTCAGTGAACAAATTTGGCAAATCAGTGGACTGAAGGAATTACGCAATTCCTAGGGATATTGGTGGCTCATGCATGGAGGACTCAATTAGAACTAAAGTGGAAAAGTTATGACAGATTTGGAAGAGTAGTTATGGGAGTTGTTATTTAGTTTAACTCAGTTAAGTGAGTTAAAATCAGTTGAGCTAGTTGTATCTAGTCTAACTGAAAGATATACTAGTGATAATTTAGTGAATTAATTATTTAATTAATTCATAACTAGAGACTCACTTGCAATTGAACAAATACAACAGTTAAATACTTGCATGTCAGTTCTAGTGGAGACCCAATGGAGTATTCCAAAATATCTCACGAATTTTGTACAATGTAGGGATGAGCTAGGGAGTGTGGGAATTACAATTGCAGATGATGACTTGGTGAGCTTGGCTCTCCTTGGGCTTCCGAAGATTTGGAACAACTATGAAGACTCTGTCAATGGACGGGAGAAACTACCGTATTGGGAGAAACTTTGGTCGGATATTGTGTAGGAGGAGATAAGGCGGAATACCAGGGATGGCTCTTCATCGAAGAACAATGATGAAGATAATTGCACTTTGGTTACCAAAGCAAGGAGAGGGAAGGAGAAGAAATCCCATCCAAAATCCGAGGCTAAAGGAAAGAAGTTGTATTTGTCCAAAGTGAAGTGTTTTCACTGTCACGAACATGGGAATCTCACCACTAACTGCCCACAAAAAAAAAAGAACAAGAAGGTTGTTGGAGTTGTAGTGGGTGAGGCCTTAGCCTCGCAATTTGAACTTGATTTCTCCTTGATCGCATGCTTGGTTTCAAGCTCAATGGGATCGGTGTGGTATCTTGATAGTGGTGCTTCCTTCCATATGACGGGAGACAAGGAGTTGTTTAGTGACTTGGAGGAGAAGGATCTCCAAATGCATATAGAGATGGGCCACGATGGTAGATACAGTGCGACCAGCATTGGAACCATTACCTTTGAGAGGGAGTTAGGTAAACCATTTCTGTTGAAAGATGTTATGCATGCTCCAGGTCTGAAGAAGAACTTGGTCTCGGTCTCTATGTTGGAGGACAGAGGTTATGACATTATTTTCAATGAGGGAAAATCCTTCCTGCGACATAAAAAAATGGGTCAAACCAAGAGGATAGGGATTCAAGTTAAGAATCTCTACAAGTTGGAGGTAGATGGTTGTGCTTCAATGATGGGCAAAGCATAAGAAGTGGTGAGCCTGGATGAGGGTGAATTATGGCACAGGATATTGGGCCATCTTCACCATGGCGCCTTGAAGATTTTGCAGCAAATTTCTATTGGACTTCCCAAGGGTACTCTTGCGCAGTCAGATCAATGCAAGGGATGTACTATGGGTAAGTTTGTGAAGACCACCTTTCATGAGAAGGAGAACTGTGCTTCGGTGATCCTGGAGAGAATTCACACAGACATGTGTGGACATTTCTCGATTGCTTCAACAACAAAACACAGGTATTATGTTATATTTGTTGATGAATATTCTCGTAGATGCTATATCTTCTTCATGTAGAAGAAGAGCAAAACATTTTCAAAGTTCTGTGAGTTTAGAGCATTGGTGGAGAAGGATTCTGGGAAGCAAGTGAAGGCTCTATGGAGTGATAATGGTGGTGAATATATCTCCAATGAATTCAAATACTTCTATAGCAAACAAGGAAGTCGAAGAGAACTCATAGCGCCTCATAACCCACAACATAATGGGGTCGCGGAGAGGAAGAATAGAACGATCGTGGGTGTTGCATGAGCAATGATGCATGACCAGGGCCTACCGATGCACTTGTGGGCGGAAGCATGCAACACTGCGGTTTATGTTAAAAACTGTTGTCCTCATAGAGTACTTGACATGAGTACACCTGAAAAATATTTTACTAGTAAGAAGCCTGATATTTCTCATTCGATGATTTTTGGCTCATCTGTTCACATTCATATGAAAAAGGACGCCAGGAAGAAGCTGGAGCCGACTGCAGAAGTTGGGTGATCCAGGTGGATATCGAGGGCCTCCCACCTATTCCATTTGGACCTGCAGCATCAATTCTTTCAGTTTTTCAGCTTCAACACAACTTACTATTTATAGCAGGTTTTCGGGTCCTGCACACCCGGAGCCATTTTGGGGCATTAATAATCCAGGTGGATATTGGTGGCCACCCATCGAGTCCATTTGAACCCCCACCATCAGTTATTTCAGTTTGTAAGTTTCGGCACAACTTACTATTTTTAGCATTTTTTCGGGTCTTAAACTTCCGGAGCCGTTTTGAGGCCCTAAACGACGCTTTTTGGGAAAACGGAGAGCAACATGGGTCCATGGACCGATGTTTCTCATTCAAAAGTTGTACTCCTCGGACAGATCTTTCTAACGAGCTATTGAGCGCATCAAACGGAGATCGGATGCCAAAGTTACGTCCCCGGGAAGTTGAACCACCAATTTACCCAAATGGGGCCCACAGTTTTGGCGCTTCATCTCCTACGGTTAGGGTTTTGGACCTTTCGGATTCTACATTGTTTCTCAACAATAAATAGGCCCTCGAGCCTCATTGTAATACAGTTCAGGGGGCTGGGAGCCGATACATCTCTTCTCAGAGATAAGCGCTACCAGTGCCCTAGCTCGCCACATCTCTATCATGTCTGCATTGTAACACAGTTCAGGGGCTGGTAGCCACCACATCTCTTCTCAGGGATATGCTGCCAGTACCCTAGTTCATCTATTTCCATTATGTCTGTAATAGGCCTACGAGCCTCAATGTAACACAGTTTAGAGGCCTACGTACACCACATCTCTTCTCAGAGATACGCTACCAGTGCCCTAGCTTGTTTCCATTATGTTTGTAAGCTTATTTCAGTCATTCGTTTATTAATAAAAATGAAGCATTATTTCCACTGCATCTCTGTGCTTATGGTTATATCTGTATTCTGTTGTGTTCCTGCATAAAATCCGGATCAGTGGTATCAGAGGGGGTCTGCTTTTTCTCTGTTTTTCGTTTCATATCCCCAACGTGGCCAGGGTATAAGGAGTTCAACCTCGCAACCCTGACGACCCCCCATGGTGGAAGAAAAGAAAGACGAGGGAGTAGGAGATCCTATCAAAATATTGCTCGAGGATGCCCTCGAGAAACAGAGGAACGCGATGATGGACAATTTTTTTTTTCAGATCCTTCAAAGGCTGCCCACCGGTGGCACATCTAAATCCAACACCAAGTTCAGCAAAATTCCCCCCCCCCCATGGAGGAACTTAATGCAATGGAGACCATTGCTTCCTAAGGAGGGAGGAATGATCTAGGTGGATATCGGTGGCCTCCCACCTATTCCATTTGGACCCGCAGCATCAATTCTTTTAGTTTTTCAGCTTCAGCACAGCTTACTATTTATAGCAGGTTTTCGGGTCCTGCACACCCGGAGCCGTTTTGGGGCATTAATAATCCAGGTGGATATTGGTGGCCACCCATCGAGTCCATTTTAACCCCCACCATCAGTTATTTCAGTTTGTAAGTTTCGGCACAACTTACTATTTTTAGCAGTTTTTCGGGTCTTAAACTTCCGGAGCCGTTTTGAGGCCCTAAACGACATTTTTTGGGAAAACGGAGAGCAACATGGGTACATGGACCAATGTTTCTCATTAAAAAGTTGTAATCCTCGGACAGATATTTCTAATGAGCTATTGAGTGCGTCAAACGGAGATCAGATGCCAAAGTTACGTCCCCGGGAAGTTGAACCACCAATTTACCCAAATGGGGCCCATAGTTTTGGCGCTTCATCTCCTACGGTTAGGGTTTTGGACGTTTCAGATTCTACATTGTTTCTCAACAATAAATAGGCCCTTGAGCCTCATTGTAAGACAGTTCAGGGGGCTGGGAGCCGATACATCTCTTCTCAGAGATAAGCGCTACCAGTGCCCTAGCTCGCCACATCTCTATCATGTATGCATTGTAACACAGTTCAGGGGCTGGTAGTCGCCACATCTCTTCTCAGGGATACGCTACCAGTACCCTAGCTCATCTATTTCCATTATGTCTATAATAGGCCTGCGAGCCTCAATGTAACACAGTTTATAGGCCTGCGTACGCTACATCTCTTCTCAGAGATACGCTACCAGCGCCCTAGCTTTTTTCCATTATGTTTGTAAGCTTATTGCAGTCATTATTTTATTAATAAAATGAAGCATTATTTCCACTGCATCTCTGTATCTATGGTTATATCTGTATTCCGTTGCGTTCCTGCATAAAATCTGGATCATTGGGATATTTATGGGGTACACAAAAACACCCCATAATTATCATGTGTATTTTCCAAATAGTCGAATGACTATGGTGCGACGGGATATAAAATTCAATGAGGTGAAAGCCATGAAGTTTTCGCTTGAGAGGGAGATACACTTGCATGCAGAGGAGGAACTTCTTGTTCCCAAAGATGAGCCTCTAGATGTGGATCAGCCACAGGAGGAGATTCATGGAGTGGAGGAGTCCACTCATGCAGAACCAAACATCAGAATAGACAAAAAGCGTACCACAGAAGTTGAGAGACTGAAGCTTGATGCAGCACAGAATGTAGGAGACTCTACATCACAACGCAGATAGAGACAGTCACCTAACCAATTTACTGGATACATGGCTCTAATGAGCAAGTGTATCATGACAGAGCCATCTTCTTTTGAAGAAGCAGTGCAGGAGCCCACATGGGTAGATGCCATGGTGGAGGAGTATGACTCCATTGTCAGAAACAATGCTTGGGAGGTTGTTCCAAGGCCGGTGGGTAAATCAGTGGTAGGTTCAAGATGGATCTACAAGGTAAAGCAAGTTTCTGATGGGAGTGTCGAGAAGTATAAAGAAAGATTTTTTTCTTGGGGCTTCTCACATATTGAGGGGATTGATTATGAAGAAACCTTTGCACCTGTCACACGGTATTCTTCCATAAGGACCATCCTTGCTCTCTCAGCACAGATGGGTTGGCACATTCATTAGATGGATGTGAAGATTGTGTTCCTTAATGGGATCATTGAGGAAGAGGATTACATTGATCATCTTGAAGGATTTGAGATCTTTAGCATTGAGTCACATGTGTGAAGACTCAAAAGAGTATTGTATGGGCTGAAGCAAGCACCACGTACTTGGTACACACGGATCGACAACTATTTCACTGGGCTTGGCTTCACCAAGAGTGAGGCGGATGCAAACCTATACCAAATTGTGGTGGAGGGTAAGATTTTAATCATTGTTCTTTATTTTGATGATTTAATACTAACAGGTGATGAGCAGTTGATACACTCATGCAAGGCAGATCTTGCAAAGGAATTTTAGATGAACAATTTGGGCTTCCTTCATTATTTCCTTGGATTGGAAATATGGTAGCGAGAAGGTGAACTATTTGTGTCTCAAGGCAAGTATGCTCAAGAGATACTTGGTAAGTTTCACATGGAGGATTGCAAGCCCATGGATACTCCTCTTCCAGGAAATTGGAGGAAAGAGGATGCTACATCTGCAGAGGCATTGGATGCCACTGCTTATTGAAATTTGGTGGGTTTGCTCATGTATTTGGCTAATACAAGATTGAACATATGCTATGTGGTGAACAAGCTTAGTCAAGCGATGGTTAAGCCTACCAAGCTCTATTGGAAGGAAGGAAAGCATGTTCTGAGGTATCTCAAGTGCACATATGAGTATGGATTATGGTACATATAGATGGATGAGGTGAATTTTCATGGCTTCATGGATGTAGATTGGGTAGGCAGTCCAACTGAAGGAAAGAGCACATCAGGAGGGTTTTTCAATATTGGATCTACAACCGTTTATTGGTACAGCAGGAAACAAAGATCTGTGGCACTCAATTCAGCGGAAGCAGAATACATGGCAACAAGTCAAACTGCATGTGAGGCTATCTGGATGAGGAAGATCCTAGTCAGTTTGTTCAGTTCTCATTTAGATCCTACAATGATACATTGTGATAATCAGAGTTGCATTAAACTCTCGATTAATCCTATGTTTCATGATAGATCTAAAAATATTGATATCTGGTATCATCATATCAGAGATTGTGTGCAGCGGAAGATCATGTTGCTTCAGTACATTCCTACAAAAGATCAAGATGCAGATATTCTGACGAAGGCGCTCAGCAGGAGCAAATTCGAATACCATAGTGGCAGGATCGGGGTGAAGGATAATCCCTATATTGTTGAGAGGGAGTGTTGAGATTCAACAAGATGATGAGCTTAGGGAAAAGAAAGCACCTTCACTAAGTGGGGCCCGCAGGCTATTTTTAGGTGTATGTCTATTTTTAGACATGGTGAGCATATTCTATAAGTTACATGATGCTATTTGTAGATGGTTGGTTAAATCTGAAAAATAGATGAAATTCTATTTTTAGAATATTGGGCGAAGTCTATTTATAAATCATAAATCTAAATATAGATGCATGTCAATTATTATTAGCCCTTAATAATAATCCAACAATAAATATCAACTTATTCTCTTAGAGCACTTTATTTCAGTGAGCATATTTGGAAAATCAGTGGGCTGAAGGAATTATGCAATTCCTAGGGTTATTGGTGGCTCATGCATGGAGGACTCAATTAGAACTAAAGTGGCAAAGTTATGACAGAGTTGGAAGAGTAGTTATGGGAGTTGTTATTTAGTTTAACTCAGTTAAGTGAGTTAAACTCAGTTGAGCTATTGTATCTAGTCTAACTGAAAGACACACTCGTGAGAGTTTAGTGAATTAATTATTTAATTAATTGATAACTAGAGACTCACTGTTAAGTCCCTATATTAATAGTGTAGTCCCTTATTATGTTAGTGTAGCCCCCCTTATTGTTATTTTTGTACCCCTGTAACCCCCATATTTTTATTATTGTGCCCTTACATTATTATTGTTAGGTCGGCTAGGATTACATTGTGGCCCCATTAGGATTATATTGTGGCCCCATGGACTCCTATATATAGAAGGAGGTTTTGGTCATTTGTATCATCCAAGAATTTTTCATTCATGTAATGTATTGGAGGTTGCCCCCTCGAAGTGCCTTATTTCTAAGGCGTTGATATCTCTTTTCTTCTATTTTTGGAGTTGGTTTCCCAACATTTGGTATCAGAGCTTTGAGATTCTAGGGTTTCACTGCTCCAAACAGGTCATCGTGGAATTTTAGCTATAAATTTTTTTCTACAATGGTTCAGAATCTAAAATTTTAGAGTGCGAAGCCAAAATCCTGAGGAACATCTTCGCAAAATTTCAGAGCTTGGTTCGCAATATTTTCAGAGATATGATCTGCGCAAGTTAGGTCATTTTGCAGGCTCCTAAATTTAACCTAAAAAGGTCATCGTGTTATTTTTGTAATACTTTTTTTTCTATGAAGCTTCAGAAGTTGAAATTTTTAGAGTGCGAAGCAGCAATCCTGAGGAACATCGTCGCAAAATTTTAGATATTGATTCGCAACATTTTTGGAGTTATGATCTATGGAAGTTAGGGCCTTTTGAGGCTTCTGAATTTCATCTGAAAGAGGTGATCGTGGGAAAATATTCATAGCTCTCCCTCTGAGCTTCGGATTGGAATGATGTAAAAAGTAGCCATAAGTACATGGACTTTAGTTTTAATTATATCAATTTTAGAGCCAAAGGAGGAAACAGTGACACGTGGAAAGTCATACAAGTTCGCTCTACTGAACCAATCCAAAATTGGGTCATTGTGGGAGATTGGACATAACATTGTCTTGAAGAATCCAAATCATTTCAGACCTATGGCATTTGAAAGAAGCTTCAAAGAGATACTACAAGGTTTAATTTCAGATATTGAGGATCCATAATTATAGACATAATTCAATTTCAAAATAGAGCTCTGCAAAAGCAACAAAAATGTGTTTATTTGGTTTTTAAAATTGCATAACGTTTGTTTGAAAAAGCAGTTTGAAGTGATTCCAAGGGCATATTTTAGAATTTTTATCAATATTGGGTTCTATAATGCCTCCAAAAAATAATTCCATACCCATTAAGCCCTCAAAAATCTATACTATGATGCATGAAGAGGAAGAATTGCAGTATGAGATATCAAAATTACAGTACCAAGTGCAACAAATTTCGATCTTACGAAGAGCAACCGAAGATGACATAGATGGTTTAAAAGAAGAAATGGAGGCTAAGTTGGATGGTTTGAAGGATAAAATAATAGCTAATATTGATGATAAATTAGTGGAAGATGACATCGAGCATCAACAACAAGTTCTCCAACTCTCAAAGGATAACCTAACTTTGGTGCAGAATCTAATGAAACAACAGGAATATCAACATCACATCGAAAGAAGTTCCGAGAAGTCACAGAACAAGAAATCAATACACAATCAATTTCAGAGATTCTAAGAGAGAAGAACTTTCTTGTAGAAGACTCCATATGGGAGGATGAGAATTTTATATAGAAGCATCAATAAATAATCAAGCGTTGAGGACAACACTTGTTTGAAGGAGAGGGACATGTTAAGTCCCTATATTAATAGTGTAGTCCCTTATTATGTTAGTGTAGCTCCCCTTATTGTTATTGTTGTACCCCTGTAACCCCCATATTGTTATTATTGTGCCCTTACATTATTATTGTTAGGTCGGCTAGGATTACATTGTGGCCCCACTAGGATTACATTGTGGCCCCATGGACTCCTATATATAGAAAGAAGGTTTTGTCATTTGTATCATCCAAGAATTGTTTATTCATGTAATGTATTGGAGGTTTCTCAAAAGTGGTAATAATTTCTACAAGCGTTGATACTTTTTCTTCTATTTTTTGGAGCTGGAGCTCAACACTTGTACTTGCAGAACTCAAACAATACAAAAATTTAATTATCAGATGTCACTGCAGAGACCCAAGAGAGAGAAAAGGCAGAGATGGACTATCTGTTGTGATCATAGTGATGCATTCATTTGCATCTGATACCTTCATTGACAGCTAAATGAGGATTTGTTACCAAGGCAAGGCCAATTCGAATTCATTCAGGGGTCTTCTTCAGTAGGGATTGTGTAGTGGAGGCAGGCTATTAGGGGGCAAGAAATTGGTGCATAGATATGCAAATTTCTGCATGACAATGTGTAGTGATTGTTGATTGTACTAAGAGCTTGATGTACTAAGCTTTGTATGAGATTATTACATGATCCATTGATATACATAATATATGATAGTTGGGGTTTTTAGCTTTAATATTTCCCATTAAACAACTATGTTTATGTGCGATTTATTTTCTTCACATGTGTTTGCAATTGGAGATTTAATTTCGAAAAAATTAACAGTGGAAGGATTCTGTATTTAACATAAGATTAATTTGTTAGATCAGGAGAATCCGGTAATACATCGGTATTAATAAATTTTTACAAGCTAAACTTTAAATAAATAATCATTTGAAAGTATAAATTTTTATTCTCACAATTGATCCAAACCCATCATCAATACATGAACAAATTCTTCAAATAAATTGAGTGAAGGATAGAGCAAACTAACTTCAAATAAAGTTTCAAATGGATTTTCAAAGTTATTGGGGCACTATATTATTTTGTGATGCATCAATGTGTGTGTATATACAAAATGCACTAGTGCACTAAATAATAAAACACACCACAGAGTGACCTTTTATTTTCCATGTGGAATTTTTTTTATTTTGGAGGTTTGCATTTGCATTATATATATTTAATTCTTTAGCGACACATTTTTACATAAGAATCACAGTTGTGAGTTTTACACAATGTAGTGCACCACAAAAATAAGTTACAAAAAGGAATTTCTTACATGGAAATTTCATCTTCCTAATGTTTATTTATAAATGAAAATCATAATCCTTTTTTCATTTTTTTCAAAAATTTACTAGAGAGATTTGAACAAGAGAAATTTATAAACAAAGAATTTGGAGTGGGTAGATGTTTTTGAAGAGACAAATTTGTAAGGGATCATTATAAGTCACATACAAAATTTGTAGAGGAGAAGTTTCAAGCATATGAAGTGATTATCTTGATCACTTCAATCTTTCTCCTTTTTTATTCAAAGAATCTTTACTGCATTCTTAAAAAATAGAAGGGAAATTTGTTATTTTAGACGTGTGTTTATAAAACAAACCTTAAACCTTTTTTTTTTGGCCAATATTTAGAGGGGAGATTTCTCCAAGAGATAGAAAAGCCCATGGAGTGGACAGATTTTATTGAACAACCAAATTTGTACGAGATCATCATCAACCACATACAATTTTCAAAGGGGAAATAATGTATGTGACTTCATTCTATTAATCATCTCAATATTTCCTCTCTTTGATTCAAATATTTTTCATTGTACTTTCAAAAGGTATAATGGATTCATATTTATCTTCAATAGTGAATCCCTAACTTTATTGTTGTTTCTCTTGGTTGCCCTCTCTATATTTCATAAGAAGTTTTTTTCCTTTCAAGAAATATATTTTTGTAGAATTTATTTACTTTTATATGGGACATTTGGTATCGATTGCAATGGTAACATTCATTGCATTGGATTCCAAACCATATCACTATTATTTTTCTTAAAAAACACTATAACAATAAAGAATTGGTGCATATGTTCCTATTAAAATTACTGCTAAGAAAAAATATCAAGATTAAAAATATCATGTTTTAAATTTGTTCATGGGTTTTGTGGTATGTAATAAAAAACGAGGCATCGATGTGTCTATTAATTTATAGAGCAATATCTGAATATAAAAATTTGTAAACAAAATATTTTTGAATTTGTAACGACATAGTAATCATATCTTGATGCATATACATATTTATAACACATCTATGTGCAGACTCAAAATCTTATTTTGTAAAAAAACTTTCAAAATTTTTAAATCTTACAATTCATGGTTGTTCTTGATAGAAGATGGTCAATATAAGTTCAAGGAAAACAACTTATCGTAGTAATCTCAATGAGAACTTATCACAGTAATCTCAATGAGAGCTCATCCCAACAACATAAAGTGGAATTTTCTTTAATTTTTATTAAAAAATTTAATATTTGAATTATATACAAGTTTAAATTAATGATGTGTATTGGTTATTGTGCACGATAAATAACAAAAAATTGAAGAAACTTGACAAGATTGTTTACAATCAAAGTGAAAAGAATGTAAAAGCTTTATGGAAATGTTGCAAAGGAATTGTGTGTCTTAAAAAGTAATTAGTGTGATTTTTTTCTTTTACTTTTTACTAAAAAATAATTTCTAACATTAATAGATAATATTTTTTAAACAATTGATTTCACCATTTTTTAATCTTGTGTAGGGATCAATGAGGGAAAAAAATTCCATCCTAAGAAAATAAAAAAATATGAAGGATTTTGATGATAATGATTTGTTCCTTCGTTCATTTATAGTGGTGCTAGAAAGTAATAAGAGGGGGTGATTTTCACAAAACTATGAGGGATATAGTGCAATTAATGTATATGGACTTTCCACTTACATTACAAAAATCAATGCATTGACTTGAAGAATCAAGTTATATATGAACTACAAGAAGTGTTTTTGAAGAAATGGCCAATGAGACCAATAAGAGTTGCAATAGAAAAAACTTATAATAACAAAAATAAATCAATTAAAAAATATTATTATTAAACATGATTTTTATAGTATGTCCCAAAATTTACCAATTTTTTTTTAACTATATTTACATTCATGTCAATGTTTAAAAAAAAAACTATTGTGCTTTTCATTTTTCTTGAAGATAATGAAATTTTCAAAGAAGAATTGAGGGGAAATATAATACACGTCAGTAGGGGTGTCTAAAAAGGTATATAAGGAGTTGTCAAAAGAAATGAACATAATTACATCCCAAACAAAGTGTGCCTCGGATGTATGCAATCATTTATTTATTCTTTTATGTACATTAAATTTAATTATGTTTTGTTGTTTTTGGTAAGCTTGGAAAACTTTATATAACTAAGAAAGAGAGAATTTATATCTATGACTATTGGTCTATCACTAGGCAAACAAGACCAGTAACATAGTAATAAGCCTAACGTCGTGAACCATATTCCATACGTTTCATAATATTGTTCCTAAAAACTGATCCTACATCTATGTAGACAACTAGATGAATGAACATAACATAAACTAATAAACAAGTAGGTAGGCCTATATATATTATTTAAACCCAAAAATAATTTAAGTTAACCATAATTAACTAGTGGGAGAATCCACCAAGGTGGGAGCACGAACTTGGTAATCTTCCTCATTACTATTGGAGTCCAAGTTGGAAAGTTTCTTGGTGAGCATAAAAACTTTAGTATCCAATTTGTTAAATTGCTACTATAGGGAATTTATAAAATGGAGAATGTATTCCTATAATTTTATGTGCTCAAACAAGACTTTTTCTATCATAGTTTTCATATGCCAATATATATCTACCATCTACAACTATTGGGTCGATCTATACAGTGTGTTTCTTATATGAGGAATCTGTTGTCCAATGTTATCAACCACCTCAATTTTGGGTAGGAATTTGCACTCAACACAAGCTTCATGTTGTTCTATTTGTATTTCATCTCAAGTGGACTATGAAGTAAAGTCTCAATATCTATGAGAAAAATATTTTGCATTTTCTTAGGCCATGGTGCAAGACAACTAGCCTTATACTGGTGCTACCATGACCAGAGGAGAAATGACCTTGATGAGGCATTGTAACTTCTAGCTCGAAGGGAGGGTGGAAGACAAGAAGGATGAGAATGGGAAGGGATGGCCTTAAAGTTTTAACCAACTAAAAAGTGGTGCAATAGAGAAAAGGAATAAAGAAGCACTTAACAATGTGATGAACGAGAAGGGTCATTCTGCGAGAAGGAGAAACAAATGGAAATGAAGCTAGAGAGAAATTAGGATGGACACGTTGAAAAACAAATGGAATAGTGAATAATGGGAGAATATGCATGAAAAGGAAAACAATAGAATCCATCTACAATATAAATGTAGATATAATAGTAACATACCCAAAGTGCACATAAAGAGATGTCAGTCCCAAAGCTTGCAGTTTCCATTTGTATACATCGCCATAATTGTTTCATGTTCCGCATACTAAATATGAACTACACCCCCAACTAGAGAAATGGTGTTCGATCGTGATGGAATTCATTACATGGAATAGGGATAAGGTGATATAATGCATCTCAACGTTCCTTGAAAAATAGGTTACACATGCACCATCAATTGTTAATAGTTGTCTCGACATCGTGATCTTGAACATAGCGCCAATCATAGTAGAAGAGACTATCCAAACTATCGTGGTTGATTGATGCCCTAAGTGGGGAACATCAAATTTAGTTATCATATGAAATACTAAATTTCAATTATTTTTTTGCAAAATGGAAAACAAAATGGAACCCATTCAACACATAAGACAACATAGAAGGAAGAAAAGGGTTGATTGCAAATTTTGTGAGTACTTAAATTCTTTTATTTACTTAATATTTCATATGTTTTGTGATATTTATATTTAAATGATTACTTTTCACTAGGCCATGGATGTCTTCTAATTTGTGCTAAAAAAAAAATAATATGCAACCAAATATTTTATCAACATTGGGTTAAGTATAGGTTGTCAGTACACGTTGAAGTATTAAGGGATAATTGAATAATTTGTATGTAGCAATGTTTTTTAACTTCCATAATTTTATAATTAATGAAAAATAATAAATATTTATATTAATTATATATATGCTTTGTTATGTAACATTAAATATGTAGGAAACAAAGTATGGAGTGGAGTCAATGGAAGAGATTTTGACAGACAACATGGAGTAGGGCTTCAAAAGAATGCATATTTTTTATGGAACATTTGATGTATATTATATTATAGAAATATATATTTATTTATTAAATTTTATTTCTATTTTTTTAGATGCTCTGTCTAATCCAACTCAATAGCCCTCTTATGCATCTCAAGACTACACTTAGTGCAATAAAGAGCTTCTTTATAAACAATGTATGTATTTAAGAAAACAATCCACCTTTAAATAAATTGCGGTTTTTGAACTCCACACATGTCACATAGTAGGTCATTTCAAATTTCATAAAACATATGAATGGATCAATTTCTTATTTTTTTACGGAAGGAATTAAGAAGGACATCAACACTTTTATGGTTGAATGTGGAATTTTCCAATGATGCAAGGGAGAAACCGTGAAAACTTTAACTGAACTAAAGAATTTACCTATTCCACCTATTAGTGTATGGATAGATATTTATAGGTACTTCATTATGGGATAACCCAAATTTGGAAATACATGGTTGTGGTTGATTGATATGCTCATTTTTGTGCCCTAAAATACCCCTTTAAAGCATCCATTTTTTCTCAAGTCTTCATAGACAACATATTTAAATTACATGTGATTCCAAAATATGTTATCATAGGCCATGATACAAAATTCACTAGCAATATCTAGCAACAATTTTGGTGGATCTAGGGCCCTTGATTGCTTCTTATCACCACCTATCACCCATATAATGATGGTTAGAATAAAGCTATCGACAAATTTTTGGAAGTTATTTAATGTTATTTACTTTTGAATGCTAATTCCATTGGTTCCAATGGTTAACCCTAGTAGAATGTTGGTATAATACAAATTATCATGGTTCCACTCGCATGACCCAATTCAAGGGTGTCTATGGCCAAAATATCCCATCAATACTATCTTACCTACCATGAGTCTACAAGGTAAAGGAGTTCAACACAATCCTCATTTCTTAACTCGATATTATCTACACTCTCAAAGATAATCCAATTACATATCAAAATTTGATGAAGCAATAGGTTTATTACCATTGCTATTATTTCCATTTGAAGAAGGGTAACATGTGTTCTTTCATTTTAATCCTTATAAGTAGACCTCCCTCAAAGAAAATCACCACTAGAATCTTGCTTGAAAATTTTATGGTCCCTATAAGATCCTCAAATGTATTGGGCTAGTAGCTTAAAAATTAGAACTTCCAAGCCACTCTAAAATGCATCACATCTTTCATGTCTCTTGATTAAAGGAAGTGGTCAAATCTAGTTGCAGTGTTCAAACTAGCCTTATCAGATTGTATGATGAAGGTTCTATTGGGCACCTAAGTTCATCCTTAACAAAATAGAGTGTTGTCTCTACCAACACATTATATAGGAATTACTCATACAATGGAATATATAGAACTAGAGGATTCCACATGGGAAACAACAATGATTCTTCAAAAATTCCCTATCTCTAGCCTTAAGGATAATGCTAATTATGAAAGGATGTGCAATTTAGGTCCTAAATTTCGTAAACTGCTAAGTAGATAGATATCCTACTATGTATCAATATGTACAAAGGCCATAACTAGTAAATAAGGACCATGTAGTAGTGTGAAATAAATAAATGTAAGAAGGCTTACTAGAAGGTTCAACCTAATAGAAATTTCCTTCTCTAGAATGTTTCTAGGAGGTAGAAAGTATCATATAAAGATGTATAAGCAATGCAAAATATGCCTTGTGAAGTTATTTTTTACCAAAGTTTTGTTGTATTATAGGTTTCCCCTTTGAAGAGGTGAGTGTACATTTTTTTTCCCATGGAAAAATTGTAACCTTCTATTAATTATAAAAAGTTACATGAGTAGATGCACATAGTCCATTCCTTAACCGTCCCAAGTTGCACCACTTAAAAAGTTGGTGCCCATAGAAATAGAGCCAAAAAAAACTAAAATACAAAATAAACAATAAAAATTGGGCCTAAGCTTAAAGTCTTCTTCACCCTTTTCTTCCTTTTTTTTCTTTTCTACTTTTTTCATCCTCCTTGATCAGGAGTGGTTGTTACAATAATTAGTTGGTTATCTTTTTTTTCCTTGGAAGTTTCTTGTCTAATTTTGAACTCCCCAATGTATAAGGATGTTTGAAACCTATTATCTCTTTTTCCTTCAGTATTTCTTGGTCTGAATGTCCTTCTTCTCTTGGATTATGTGAGGTTAATCCCCCTGTTCCGTACTATCTCAAATCTTCATTTGTTGAATATTTCTTTCGATTTGGGATTTTCTCAGTGTTTGAACGTCCCAAGTCCTCCTCTTCCTCTTCTTCGTTAGGTTGTGGTGCAGTGAATTACCATATCTTTGGCTTTTTGATAGGTTTATTTTTCCTCCTAGGATATTTCTTTTCCAAAGGACATGTATTTTGTAGATGTCTAGTTTGGACACAGAGATGACATCTAAATTTGGTGTTCTCATAATATAAAAATTATGTCCAACACTGGTTGTTGTTTGTTGAAATTATGCGATCAGGTAGTCCTTTGCTGAGGTCAACCTCAACACATATCCTAGCAAAAGTATAAATTGATTCTTCAGTTTTTTGTGTAACCATCTTGATGTATCTCCCTTGCATGTTGTTGATTCCTTCCAATACTTTTGGATTCTAGAAGTGAAGGGGTAATTTATGCAGTATTACCCAGACCGGTATTTTGGATATCGTCAATGTATTAGCATCAAGATAGGGAACCATGGGATGATAAAAAATCCTATTTTTCCCCAGAACCAAAGACCCTCATGTAATTCCTGATCTATGATCTCTGATGATTCAAATTTTACTACAAAAAAATCCATTTGAACATAAGTGAATATCACAGTTTACCCTCCAATTCGTAAAGATCCACTGAAAAATATCTACTGGTTTTAGGAAAAAATCATTGAACCTGAAGATGATGTCTTAGAATTGATAGGTTGTACAAATATTATTGATCTCTACTAGATCTACAGTCAGTTCTAGTATATCTTTAATTTTATCTACTATATAAAGCCCAGGAGTATTGAGGATTTGTTCATGTTTACCTGAAGTTGGAGCCTTTCCTTTGAGGGCATCTCTGAATGACGTAGATCCATTATTTTTACCTTTGGCTAACCACAGGCCCTTGGGGATATTAGATCCGGTCGAAACCCCCACCCGCAATTGTAGGTTAATGATGATCGAGGAATTTTTTTCTATGCCATAGCCTTGTAAGCTCCTTTGGTCCTACATGGATCTTCTTGCATAGATCAGGTTTTTTAGTTTTTTTGGAATACAAGTTTTGTTATAAATATCCACTTTCAGTTCTCGCACTAGTGAATGCATTCAAACCATCAGTATGATCGATCTTCCTATTGGGGTTTGTGAAAAAAATTGGAACTCCACATTCTTGCCATAAACATAAGTTTTTTCGTATCCTACGAATGGATCTTCATAGGATCCAACATTTTTGTTCATCTCTTCATGAAAATTAATAAATATTTGGTTACCCCTTCTTCGAGTAGGGATATCCGCTAGATATGGACCACCAAGGTAGTCAATGGTCGATAATCCCTTCCATTTTCTATAAATTGTTTCTTCCAGAGGGATTAGCTTCCCCTTCCCTGTCCCATCCTTGATTGTATCTGCATGTTTTGTTCTATGTGAGCATGCAATACCAAAGCCAGCAAGGGGCTCAATAACTCTTATATATATCATATCCCTACAAGAAAAAGCATATGAAATGCCTTGAGAGCTGCATGCAATCATGGAATTCTGGCAAGCAAAGTGACAAGTGAGAATAACCTTGGCACCATTTTCGATTGAGTTCTTGATTGTGGGAACGTCAACCCTGATACATATATCATCGATGACATTAAAATTGACCCGAAAAAGACCCCCTTTATCCTTAATATCGGATTCCTACCCATCCCCGACACTCTTCTTTACCATGTAGACATCTCCTCGATAGCCTCGACCATTATTGGTGCCACCAACCTACTATGCAATAGCAGAGGCAAGACCATCCTCAGAGACAAACAGGTTGGAATAAGAGTCCAATCCAAACCTGGACTTGTGTAGGTTTTCACCCTGAACAGAAATTATCTACTCACAAATATTATAACAGAAGATAAACAATAGTGAGAGCATAAAACATAAAACAGATAAACACAGATATTTTCCCCTAGATCCCAAATCGGGACGACCAGCTTGATTTTTCATTATATTCCTTTTAGTGTTACAACACATATATATCCATGCCGAAGCATACATAAACCCCAATCCATAAACCATGGATTAGAACATAACCATAGTTCCCTTGACCGGATCTACAAAATACCAGGGGCCGAAAACCATCGTACCCCAATACCATGTGCAAAACCATGCACAAAACCATGGACGCAGACTACCCACTGGAAATTAAGGACCAAAAAGTTTCGCTGGGGCGTTGCCCTGGACCCTGACAGGGGGGGCTATTGCCCCCCTCTTACCCCCCCGCGCATGCTTAGTCATGGAAATAATATAACACATACCCAACATTCTCCCACTTGTTGTTTTCTTTCCACAGGGGGCCACAGGAGAGCTTAGTCATTGGCCCAATTCTTCAACACCCATTATTTCTCTACACCAAGAGAACTTCTGAGTGCTCACAGACTTCGTCAATGCATCTACAACATTCTTCAAAGTGTCCACCTTTACCAGCAACACCCTTTTAGCCTCAACCATATCTCTAACAAAGTGATATTGAACATCAATGTGCTTTGTCTTTGAATGATAAGCAGGGTTCTTAGCCAAGAAAATTGCACTTTGGCTATCACGGTCTATCCTTATAGCTTGCTGTACCAACCCCATACTTGAACACAATCTCTGCAACCAAACTGCTTCCTTGCTTGCATGAGTGGTTGCTATGTATTCTGCCTCTGTAGTTGAAAGAGCCACTACAGACTGTCTTTTACTCATCCAACTGACTGCGCCTTCAAATAGGCTAAACACATACCCACTTGTAGATCTTCTTTGGTCCAGATCTCCAGCCCAGTCTGCATCAACAAAACCACGAATGTCCAACATTCTTTCCAATCCTGGTCTTCCCCGGTAGCACAAGCCATAATCACTTAGGCTAACACGTAATATTCAAAACTCTGCCTTCACTCTGTCCAAATGTTCTTCCTATTTAATGGTAAACTGCTCAATACTCCCATTGCATGTGCAATGTCCGGGTCTAGACAGGCACACAGCTGTTTATATATATATATATATATATATATGTGTGGGGTGGGTACATACCACCATGGCATCAGGCTACCCACTACATTTTCATATGGAACACGGGACATATCCTCCTCTTCTTCTTGTGTCTTGGGACACTGTTCAGCAGACAACTTTACACCTACAGGAATAGGAACATTCATCGGTTTACTATCTTGCATATTGAACCTCTACAATATAGTCTCGACATACTTCCTCTGGTTTAACCAGAGCTTCCTCTTTGCCCAATCTCTCTTAATTTCCATGCCCAAAATATAGTTTGCAGCACCAAGATCCTTCATGTCGAATTTGGAGAACAGTTGGGTCTTCAAATCTTGGATAATTTTTTTGTCATTTCCAATCAACAACATATCATCCACATACAAGACCAAATAAATAACATGGTCACCAATTAATTTAAAATAAACACAGTGATCCTCCTTGCTTCCGGTGAAGCCAAGTCCCCGTATATAGGTATCAAATTTCTGATACCACATCCTTGGTGACTGTTTTAACCCATACAGAGACTTCTTCAACCTGCATACCAGTTCTTTCTTACCCTTCACCATAAAGCCTTCAGGTTGCTTCATGTAGATCTCCTCTTTTAGATCCCCATGAAGAAATGTTGTCTTCACATCCATCTGTTCTATCTCAAAATCAAATGCAGCAGCAACAGATAAAAGTAATCTAATAGAAGTAACTTTGGCAACAGGAGAAAAAATATCACCAAAATCAATTCCCGGCACCTGGGAATAACCTTTCGCTACCAAACGAGCTTTGTATTTCTCCACCTTGCCTTCTACATTCATCTTCTTCTTAAACACCCATTTGCTCCCAATGGGCTTCCTTCCAGCCGGCAACTCCACCAGATCCCATGCATCATTTTTGTGCAAGGATGCCATTTCATCAACCATTGCCTCCTTCCAGAGTTTTCCATCCTCTGAATCTACTGCCTCCCTGACAGTTCTGGGTTCATCATCAGTTATAGTTAAGGCAAAACCTGAACAGAAAGCAGATGGACTATACCTTTCTGGTTGCCTTCTTTCCCGAACTGATCTTCTCAAAGCTAGAGTTTGTGGCTCTTCATCTTCTGAGTCTTCTTCTGTTGTAGAGTCTGATTCATCCTCCTTTAGTTCAAACTCTATCTTCTTAGGTTCCTTTGGTAGAACTTCATGTTTAACAACATCTTTCACTTCTCTAAACACCACATCTCAGTTGTACACAACCTTCCTTGTTTGTGGGTTCCAAAGCTTGTAACCCTTTAAACCATCCTTATACCCAATAAAGATGCACCTTTCAGATTTATTATCCAACTTGGTCCTTTTCTCCTTTGGAACATGTACATATGCATCACATCCAAATACCTTTAGATGTGAAATAGAGGGTTTCTTACCAGTCCATACCTCATGTGGAGTCTTATCCTCCAACGCTGATGAAGGTGATCTGTTAACTAAGTAACATGCAGTCTCCACTGCCTCTGCCCAGAATTCTTGTCCTAACCCGGTACTACTGAGCATGCTTCTTGCCTTTTCCATCAGCGTTCTGTTCATTCTTTCTGCAACTCCATTTTGCTGAGGTGTGTATGGAGTAGTCTTCTTCCGTGCTATACCACACTTCTTACAGAACTCTTCAAATTCCTTCTTGCAGAACTCCCCACCATTATCTGTCCTCAGCGCCTTTATCTTCTTCTCTGTCTGGTTTTCCACTAGAGCCTTAAATTCTTTAAATTTGTCAAAGACTTTAGATTTCTTCCTCAAGAAATATATCCATGTATTTCTTGAGAAGTCATCTATGAATGAAACATAGTACACAGACTTTCCCAGTGATGGAACTGACACAGGTCCAAACACATCACTGTGCACAAGTTTTAATATCTTGCTCAGCTCTCTTGAAAATTTGTAAGGAAACTGGTCTGACTTACTTCCTATACATAAATGTTCAAAAACTGTAACCTGAAAAATAGACATATCTTTCTCCCATAACATTACTTTATGATCTCAAGGTCTTTCCTCATTATGTCTGCCTTTGGATTCATAGTGATGTATTCTTTCTTTCCAGAGACAGCCTTTGGCTTCATTCCACTTTCAAAGAAACTGCAAAATTGTTAATCACCACAATAGTGCTACCTTGTAGCTTGTACAGAGCTCCAGTCCGAACTCCCCGCATTAATACCAGTGGTCCCCAAACCATCTTGCAAGCATCTTTCTCAAACACTATTTTTACACCTGCATCATCCATCTTGCTTATAGAAATTAGATTCCTAGCCAATGCAGGAATATGCAGAACACGAGGAAGTGTTCTAATACTTCCACCTTGTAGCTTCAGCTTGACCTTTCCACGTCCAACGATTTTGGCCTTCCTATCATCCCCTAGGAAGACATCACCATCATATTTCTCATACTTTCAGAACCACTCCCTATGGGGAGTGAAGTGAAAGGATGCACCTAAGTCAATCAACCATGACTCATGACCTACATGTGTGTTTGAAGAAGAAGAAAAATACACATCCCCACCTTCATCCAAGGTGGTTTTTGCCTTTTCAGAAGGAGCATCATCAGATCCCTTTCCTTTCTCAGGAGCTTTAGATCTGGAGTCCTTTTTGTAGTGCCCTTCCTATCCGCATTTCCAACAAACCTTTACAAACGTTCCAGGAGATTTAGATCTCCCTCTAGATTTAGATCTCCCACTCGAAACCTTATTCTTGTTTCTGTTCTGGGACCTTCCTCGTTACGTATACATCTCCATTCCCCACCTCTCCATATTTCTCTCGTCTCTATTTCTCTCACAGCAAGGCTACATAATGTCCTCAAAATCAAGTAGTTGCATGGTTACCTACTAAAATAAATCCTAACGTCCTAAATCCTGCAGAGAACACAAAAACTCTGATGCACTTATCTTCATCTGAGATTTTAATATCAACAGACGACAGCTGACTTACCACAGTATTGAAGGCATTCAAATGCTTTGTCACCGAGTCTCCATCCTTCATCCTTAGGTTATACAGCTTTTTCCGCAGCAACAACTTATTCACCAGAGACTTAGATTGGTACAAAGTCCCAAGTTTTTCCCACAAATTCTTTGCCGTAGCTTCCCCAGATACATTCAACAATACTGAATCTGACACACACAACCGTATTGTGCTCTTAGCCTTCCGATCCAGTTTCTTCCAGTCTTCATCTGACATTGTCGTTGGTTTAGTACCTAGATCTACCGCGATCCACTGATCTTTATCCACCAGCAGATCCTCCATCTTGAGCTTCCACAACTCAAAACTCTGACCATTAAATTTCTCGATCTCTATCTTTCCGTCGCTCGCCATCTTCTTTCACAACAAGAATCGATCCCGTAGATCTCTCACTGAACAGGGTCTACCTCAGGCTCGAGCAAAAAACCTCAGCAGCAAAGGCGTCCACTTGAAGCCGAAACAGCTCTGATACTAAATGTAGGTTTTAACCCTGAACAGAAATTATCTACACACGAATCTTATAACAGAAAATAAACAATAGCGAGAGCATAAAACATAAAATAGATAAACACAGAGATTTTCCCCTGGATCCCAAATTGGGACGACCACCTTGATTTTTCATTATATTCCTTTTAGTGTTACAACACATATATATACATGCCGAAGCATACATAAACCCCAATCCATAAACCCTGGATTAGAACATAACCATAGTTCCCTTGACCGGATCTACAAAATACCAAGGGCCAAAAACCATCGTGCCCTAATACCATGGACGCGGACTACCCGTTGGAAATTAAGGACCAAAAAATTTCGTTGGGGCGCTGCCTCGGACCCCGACAGGGGGGGATACCCCCCCCCCCCCCCCTGTGACCCCCCCGTTGCGCCCAGCGCAAGCACGTGCTTAGTCATGGAAAGAATATAACACATACCCAACAACTTGATCATATGCTTAGGAGGAGAGGTGTTGCGCGATCTAGATCCAATGGCTAGGTAGATCGTAGGAGCAGAAGTGGACGATGGTGAAACGGCTTGCACATTTGGTGTTGAAGCACTTCGTCCGATCACTGCAGTAGTTACGGTCGTTGAAGCCATTCTCATTGTTTCAATGTTATCAACTTTCAATTTCAACTTCTCTTTGAGGCGAGTCTACATTACTTCCACTAATGAAGGTATATCATTTTATTCATATTATGGTGGTTATTTGGCTATTGTTCTTGAAAAATATGTTTTTGACAGTAAATAGAGGATAATTTTATTATTTTTCTCTATATTTTTCCATTATGTCTAAAAAAAGAACACTACAAGTGGTATGAAGGCACTTTTGGAGCATATATTTAGATATTTTTTTTAAAGGATAAAGATGTGTTCTAATGTCTATAAATAACATACTGATATGTCATTTAGTAGGTAAAACTATGGCTATGGAATAATATACACTATAAATACAAGACTCATTCACCTAGATGTAAACCCATGTCACTATTGTTGGTATACCTTAAATGTAGTACTACATCAAACAACTCATGTACATAATTTCATTTTCATGTAATCTTAGGTATATTGGAAGTCATCTAGTTGTTTCCAATAAAAATCAACTTAGATAAGTTTATTAACTACTTGAATGCTATAATGACACTACGAATAACGCTTTGAAAGTTACTATTTGTACCTAGGTAATCAATTAGTATGACCAAGGGTACAATCAAGCCTCCTTAGTTATATACCTAAGAAATTGGGTTGATTACTACCATTGGACTTATCTGTATATCATAGATCTATAACACATGCCACTCCTTTGCCCTTAATTTCATTTAAATCCTACTCCTTGATGCCAATCTTATACAATAATATAACATGTGGTTGTATTGAATATTTGGGAATTTATTCATTGGAAGCATTACTTCCTATAACTAGATAGTTGAATTCTTAAATAATCTAAAATATTAAGAATTTGAACATTCCTTTAGTGTAGTATTACTCAAGTGGGAGTTTAGTTTCACAAGAGTAAAATAAAACTTTGGGTCCTCACCACACATTTATTTGGGACCTATCTCAATAAGCTTTTGGTGTTGTGGTAGTATTCATGGTACCACTCTTTCAATTGTTGCTAATAAGGGACACCATATTGTTTCTCTTCATGGTTACATATATTTGGTTGATGGAACTTTCAATTTTATATTTCACTTGATGGGTTTGTGCTATGGTGTGCCAGAGGTGTATGTTTTTCATGGTTAGCCTAGTATATTACTTAAGCATATAACTTATGAAACACTTAAGTAAGGATAAGAAGGAAACTTGGTGTGATCCTAGTTTATGATGGAAGGTATATTACATATATCCATTTTTATTATGAATATGGCTTATGGTGGGGTTTTCCAAGACATCATGGTACAAAATCTTTACACTCACTAATGGCATATACGAGTGATAAATTTTGTTTTAAAAGTGAAATTTCCTTTTACAACTTGAACATGGTGAAGGCATAAGGCCAAATTAAAAATAATATCATTCTTATGATGCATCCACCCTCTTATTGTATTCTAATTATGATGAAGACATGTATATTCTCAGGAAATGATATTTTTTTTGTAATAAAGGGGTCACCCCCTTACCTTATATAAAAACTTAATTTTATGATATCTTGAGAGCGTTTTATCCCCATTCTAACTCATATGATGGTTGGTTATCCATTTATTATACACCTATATAATTTTTCTCATATGTACTACATTTTGATGGGAATACCCTCTCATAACCATGATTTATTATTCATCATAGATTATGGTTTCTATACTTATGGATCCACCACTGTAAGTCAAATCAATATCCATTTTCCATGTGAGATAAATGATGCATATAGTGTTTCCCATAACATGGATCCTTTGTACTTATTTTCATTAGTTATTTTTTAATTCCTCAGATTGTGTGATTTAAGTAAAAGATTGCATCCAAGTTGATTGGAGGAAACATTTTTTTTCGGAAAAAATCGTAATGGATCAATTGAAGGATGTGATGCAATAATATTCCTTAATTCATGGATTTATTACAGATATACTTTGAAGAACCAAGGGTTTCATATTACAATATGTTTTCCATTATGCACGTGCATTGATCTTCTTAGATTTTCTTATGTGGACATTTCAAAGTGCAATTGGAGGAGGTTGTCAGCCTCTTATTTGTTTTAAGAACTTATGCATAGTGATGAGGGCCATCATTAGGTATATTTTAGGGAGTTATAATGTCACCTTTTTAGCTTATTTACTCTCTCTCACACACATTTAATTACATTTTGTCATATTTTGTATAGTGAGAATGGTGTATTAAGGGTTGTCATGACTTGAAGCCTAATATGGTTTAAATGCAGGAAATAATGCCATTTTCTAGTAATATTCCATATCATTGCTCGGAATAGATAGCGAGCATAAATCATAAGGATGTTTACCACCTTCTTAACTCCTATTAGCAGCCAATATCTCTTCAGATCCTCCTCCAACATCTCGAAGTCAAAGTCAGTTGAGCAAGTAGATGATAAGAGGGAGCCAAGATCCACTTCTCTCAAGTTTCAAGGGAAAAAATACCTACTTTTTAGGGATTTTTTAGTATCTACCCTATTGTATAAATAGACAAGAGAAAAATATCATTACGATTCGGATTTTATATGCAACTAGAGAACTCTTGGATCTGTATTAGACACTTTTGACTTTCTTTGTTGATGTAAGAAATTGGTTATGAAAACATATGGGAATTTGGTTTCTTTCTCACTGAGTTGATTTCAGGGAGCTGAGCTTCTAGGCTAGGGCACAATCCATGGGTTTTAGTATCTCTTGTGTACACTTGTGTCTTTCCTTTATGCTTCAGTAGTTGTTTGATTTCATTTCATTTTGGTATCATATAAAATATTAAAACTGTGTTGCCAAGTATCCCTTTCTCACCTCTTCCATTGGAGCTCAAGGAGGAAGTTCTTCCACCACAGACCAAACATATTCAGTTTATGGTTTCTTGTAAAAGTTAGGATATATTTTACTCTTCTTATCATGAATGTGTTTTAGGTTCAAAGGTATATTTCTGTTTCAAGTGCATAGGTAGTTCTAGTTAAATTCAACTCATCTTTTCCACCATTTCTATGATAAGTTTGTTAATCATGAATGCATGAGTAGAGGTCATATTTCTAGGTTTAGTTATAGCTAGAGATAAGGACCCTTGCAACATTATCACTATGAGCTTCCACCCTCCATCAGTCATCTGCCATCCAAGTCACACACAACCTTATTTTGGAGACCATCATCACACCACCGAGAGTAGCCTTTTTGGTGCAAGACGTGACTTTTTGAGATCTATGAGCTTAGCCAAGGGGGTTGGTAATCCCCCGTTTCCTTGGATCCACCTTTCCCTAACCTTTCCCATCCTTCTCTTCACCATTTCTTGCCTCCAAACCCTCTCACCCTATTTCCTATAGCATTACAGGACATCTTGTAGCAAAACATGAATCATGTAGGCTTCATGTAGCAGTGTTGAGAACCCACTCCTTCATCCAAAAATCACTCCTCCACCTCACCTAAGCTTAGAAAATTCATCAATAGACCTCCAAATCTGATTCCTTGGTTCAAGGGCATGCTTAGGACATCCAAACTCCCTCTTATGTTGCTTCAAAATAGAGTAATTTGAAGTGTGATTATTCCATCATAAGATACAACATTAGCACATTAGTTAGCATGAATTAGATAGAAACTATCTAGTCATTGATTAAACATGTGTGCAAATATAGATTAGTTCCTTTTTGCAAGTTAATCATGTAGAAATTATATGCACTAAGCATGCATATGTCCTAGATTCACCTGATCTCACACTATTTAACTTTATGCAAGATACTAAATCATTCCACAGCTAATATTTTGCGGAAAATTAATTGCACACACATGTAAAGCATAAATAAAATAATCGCACACAACACAGCTGTTTTTATCCAGGAAATCCTGAAGCTGAAAACCCCAACTATATATTATGTATCGTGGAATCATATGACAATCCTCATACAAATATTATCAAGCTCTCAGTACAATACAATCGTCAAACACTAATCAGAAGCAATCTTGCAAATCCATGCACCGATCTCTGCCTCCTGCTAGCCTGCCTCCACTGCGCAATCCCTACTGAAGAATAGCTCTAAATGAATTCAAATTAATCTTGCCTTGAATACGCAATCCTCATTAGAAACTCCAATGTGTCTGTGATGCAATCAATGCATCATTATAGTCACAACAGATAGTCTATCTTTCCCTTTCACCTATCTCTCCACTGGGTCTCCACTGAAATTTCTATGCACTGTAGTTAACTGCTGTAATGTTTAGTTTATTAATGAGTTATTATTTGTGAATTAATTATATAATTAATTCACTCCACTCTCACTAGTGTATCATTCAGTTAGACTAGATACAATCAGTCGAATCCAGTCTAAATGAGTTAAACTGAATACAACTCCATAACTACTTCTTCCAACTATGTCATAACTCTACCACTTGAGTTCTAACTGAGTCCTCCATGCATTAGCTCCAGTAAACCCTTGGGAATTGTGTAATTACCTCATTCCACTGATGTGCCACATCTGTGCACTGAAACAAAGTGCTCCAAGAGAATAAGTTGTTGTTTAGTGTTTGATTATTATTAAGAGCTAATAATAATCGACATGCATCTATTTTTAGAACAACGATATATAAATAGAATTTTCCCAATATTCTAAAAATATAATTTCATCTATTTTTCCAACTTGATCAAAAATTCACAAATAGCATCCTGCAACTTTTGAAATATGATCACCATGTCTAAAAATAGACAGAGTTTAAAAATAGACTTGTGCCAAAAATAGCCAACGGGCCCACTCAGTGAAGGTGACTCTTTTCACTAAGCTCATGATATTGTTGAATCTCAACACTCCCTCTCAACAATATAGGGATTATCCTTCACCCTGATCCTACCTCTATGGTATTCGAATTTTCTCCTGGTGAGTGCCTTCATCAGAATATCTACATCCTGATCCTTCGTAGGAATGTACTGAAGCAACATGATCTTCCGCTGAACACAATCTCTGATATGATGATACCAGATATCAATATGTTTAGATCTATCATGAAACACAGTATTAACTAAGAGTTTAATGCAACTATGATTATCACAATGTATCACTATGGGATCTAAATGTGAACCGAACAAACCAACCAGAATCTTCCTCATCCAGATAGCCCCACATGCAACTTGGCTTGCTGCCATGCATTCCGCTTCCGCTGAAATGAATTCCATGGATCTTTGTTTCCTGTTGTACCAAGAAAATTTCGTAGATCCGATATTGAAAATCCCTCCTGATGTGCTCTTTATGTCTGTTGGGCTTCTTGCCCACTCTACATCTATGAATCCATGCAAATTCACCTCATCCATCTGTATGTACCATAAACCATACTCAGATGTGCCCCTGAGATATCTCAATACATGCTTGCCTACCTTCCAAAAGAGCTTGGTAGGCTTAACCATCGCTTGTGAAATTTGGTTCACCGCATAGCATATGTCCGATCTTATATTGAATAAATACATGAGCGAACCCACCAACTGTCAATAAATAGTGGCATCCACTACCTCTGCCGATGTAGCATCCTATTTCTTCCAATTTCCTGGAAGAGGAGTGTCGATAGGCTTGCAGCCTTGCATGTGAAACTTCTCTAGTATCTCCCAGGCATACTTGCCTTGAGACACAAACAGTTCACCTTCCTACTACCATATTTCCAATCCAAGGAAATAATGAAGGAGGCCCAAATCCTTCATCTCAAACTCCTTTGCAAGATCTACCTCGCATGAGTGTATCAACTGCTCATCACCTGTTAGTATTAAATGATCAACATAAAGTACAATAATTAAAATCTTACCCTCCACCACAATCTGGTATAGGTTTGCATCCGCCTCACTCTTGGTGAAGCCAAGTCTAGTGAAATAGTTGTCAATCCGAGTGTACCAAGCACGTGGTGCTTGTTTCAGCCCATACAACACTCTTTTGAGCCTGCACACATGCGAATTGCTGCTGAAGATCTCAAATTCTTCAGGATGCTCAATTTACACCTCTTCCTCAATGATCCCATTAAGGAACGCAATATTCACATCCATCTGATGAATGAACCAACCCATCTGTGCTGAGAGAGAAAGGAGGGTCCGTATGGAAGAATATCATGTGATAGGTGAAAATGTTTCTTCATATTCAATCCCCTCAATCTGTGGGAAGCCCCGGGCAACAAATCTTGCCTTATACTTCTCGACACTCCCATTAGCATCTTGCTTTACCTTGTAGATCCATCTTGATCCTACAATTGATTTTCCCACCGACCTTGGAACAATCTCCCAAGCACTGTTTCTAACAATGGAGTCATACTCCTCCACCATGTCATCTACCCATGTGGGCTCCTACACTGCTTCTTCGAAATAATATGGCTTTGTCACAATACACTTGCTCATAAGAGCCATGTATCTAGTAAATCAGTCAGGTGACTATCTCTGTTTGCGCTATGATGTAGGGACTCCTACATTCTGTGCTGCATCAAGCTTCAGTATCTCAGCTTCTGTGGTACGCTTTCTACCTTGTCTGATGTTTGGTTCTGCATGAGTGGACTCCTCCACTCCATGAATCTCCTCCTATGGTTGATCCACATCTAGAGGCTCATCTTTGGGAATAAGAAGTTCATCCTCCGCATGCAAGTGTAGCTCCCTCTCAAGCAACAACTTCATGGTTTTCACCTCATTGAATTTTATATCCCGTCGCACAACAATCATCCGACTGTTTGGAAAATACACACAATAATTATGGGGTGTTTCTGTGTGCCCCACAAATATCCCAACTTCTACAGTCAGCTCCAACTTCTTCCTGGCGTCCTTTTTCACATGAATGTAAACAGGTGAGCCAAAAATCTTCAAATGAGAAATATCAGGCTTCTTACCAGTAAAATCTTCTTCAGGTGTACTCATGCCAACTACTCTATGAGGACAACGGTTTTGCGCATAAACCGCAGTGTTGCATGCTTCCGCCCACAAGTGAGTTGGTAGGCCCTGGTCATGTAGCATCACTCATGTAGCACCCACGATCGTTTTGTTCTTCCTCTCTGCGACCCCATTTTGTTGTGGGTTATGAGGCGCTATGATTTCTCTTAGAATTCATTCTTTGCTACAGAAGTCTTTGAATTCACCCGAGATGTATTCACCACCATTATCGCTCCGTATAGCTTTCACTTGCTTCCCCGACTCCTTCTCCACCAATCCCTTGAACTCACCGAACTTTGAGAACGTTTCACTCTTCTTCTGCATGAAGAAGATCTAGCATCTATGAGAATATTCATCAACAAATATAACATAATACTTATGTTTTTTTGTTGAAGCAACCGAGAAAGGTCCACACACGTCTGTGTAAATTCTCTCCAGGATCACCAAAGCACGACTCTCCTTCTCATGAAAGGTGGTCTTCACAAACTTACCCATAGTACATCCCTTGCACTGATATGACTGTGCAAGAGTACCCTTGGGAAGTACAGTATACATCTGTTGCAAAATCTTCAAAGTGCCATGGTGAATATGGCCCAATCTCCTGTGCCATAATTCGCCCTCTTCCCGGCTCACCACTTCTTCTTCTTTTCCCACCATTGTAGCGCAGCCATATACCTCCAAATTATAGAGATTCTTAATTCGAACCCCTATCTTCTTGGTTTCACCCATTTTTTTGTGTCGAAGGAAGGATTTTCCCTCACTGAAAACAACATCATAACCTCTGTCCTCCAGCATTGCAACTGAGACCAAGTTGTTCTTCAGACCTGGAACATGCATAACATTCTTCAACAAGAATGGATTACTAGACTCCCTCTCAAAGGTAATGGTCCCAATTCCAGTCGTACTATACCTACCATCATCTCCCATCTCTATATGCATCTACAGGTCCTTCTCCTCTAAGTCATTAAACAACTCCTTATCTCCCGTCATATGGAAAGACACACAACTATCAAGATACCAAACTGATCCTATACAGCTGGAGAAAAAGCATACGATCAAGGAGAAATCAAGTTCAAATTGCGAGGCTAACACCTCTCCAGCTGTAGATCCAGAAACCTTCTTTTTCTTCTTCTTCTGTGGAAAATTAGTGGCGAAATGTCCATGTTCGTGTAAGTGAAAACACTTCACTTTGGACAAATCTTGCTTCTTGCCTTTAGCATCGGATTTTGAAGGATGTTTCTTCCCCTTCCCTTTCCTTGCTTTGGTAGCCAAAGGAAAATTCTCTTCATCTTCATTCTTCGATGAATATCCATCCCTGGTACCCCGCCTTATCTCCTCCTACACAAAATCCGACCAAATTCGCTCCCATCCCGACAGTTTCTCCCGTCCATTGACAGAGTCTTCGTAGCTATGCCAACTCTTCGGAAGCCCAAGGAGATCCAAGCTCAGCAATTATTCATCATCAATAGTAACCCCCACACTTCCCAATTCATCCTTGCAATGGACAAACTTCGTGAGGTATTTTGGAATACTGTCGCCTTTCTCCATTTTTATTTTTCTGAGCTTGTCTTTAAGCGCCAACTTCCTCTAGTCACTTCTGCTTTGGAACAAGTCTATCAAAGCCTTCCACATTAATAATGGAGTGGCTTTCCCATGAAGGCTGGACACAATATGGTCCTTCACATCTTCCAACAGAATCCTTCTCATCTTTGCTGTCTTATTTTTCCATGCGTCAAGTAATGCAGCATCGCTAGATCCCGACTTAGGAACATCTCTATTGATGAACTCCTTTAGTCCATTATCCTCCAGCACTACCTCCATCCTGTCCTTCCGGGCTATGTAATTCGAGCTCCCATCAAGGGCATACTCCAATTGCAACCCATTGAAAGCCATTTCAATATATACTCAACTTCTGCACCAAGAATCTTCTGTAGCAAATTTGAATTGTCCACCAGCACAAACTCACTTTACAATTGAAATCTTCAATTAACAATGCTTTGATACCATGTAGAAGTTATATGCACTAAGCATGCATATGTCCTAGATTCACCTGATCTCACACTATTTAACTTTATGCAAGATACTAAATCATTCCATTGTTAATCTTTTGCGGAAAATTAATTGCACACACATGTAAAGAATAAATAAAATAATCGCACATAACACAGTTGTTTTTAACCCGGAAATCCTGAAGCTGAAAACCAAAACTATATATTATGTATCATGGAATCATATGGCAATCCTCATACAAAGCTTATCAAGCTCTCAGTACAGTACAATCGTCATACACTAATCAGGAACAATCTTGCAAATCCATGCATCGATCTCTGCCTCCTGCTAACCTGCCTCCACTATACAATCCCTACTAAATAATAGCTCTGAATGAATTCAAATTACTCTTGCCTTGACTTCGCAATCCTCATTGGAAAATCTAATGTGTGTGTGATGTAATCAATGCATCACTATAGTCACAACAGATAGTCTATCTTGCGCTTTCACCTATCTCTCTAGTGGGTCTCCACTGAAACTGCCATGCATTGTAGTTAATTGTTGTATTGTTCAGTTGATTAATGAGTTATTATTTGTGAATTAATTAATAAGTAATTCACTCCACTCTCACTAGTGTATCATTCAATTATACTAGATACAACTATCTCAACTGAGTCCAACTGAGTTAAACTGAATACAACTCCATAACTACTTCTTCCAACTGTGTCATAACTCTGCCACTTGAGTTCTAATTGAGTCCTCCATGCATTAGCTCCAGTAAACCCTTGGGAATTGCGTAATTCCCTCAGTCCACTGATGTGCCACATCTGTGCACTGAAAAAAAGTGCTCCAAGATAATAAGTTGTTGTTTAGTGTCTGATTATTATTAAGAGCTAATAATAATCGACATGCATATATTTTTAGATCAGCGATCTATAATAGAATTCGCCCAATATCCTAAAAATAGAATTTCATCTATTTTTCCAACTTGATCAACCATCCACAAATAGTATCCTGCAACTTTTGAAATATGATCACCATGTCTAAAAATAGACATACTCTAAAAATAGACTTGCGCCAAAAATAGCCTGCGGGCCCACTTAGTGAAGGCGACTCTTTTCACTAAGCTCATCATCTTGTTGAATCTCAACAAATCAAGTAGTAGATACAATGAATGCAACTTATTGTAATTTCCCTTCTTGTACTTAGAATCAGTGTTGATCTTTAGTCCTTGCAAAAGTAGACATTAAATAGATGATCCAGTGAAATATATTGTAGTTTCTTTTCTTGCCAATAGAGTAATGTTTATGATTAGTTTTCAGTCTCAGGTTGTAGTTAGAAGTGTGACATCCTTCATATTTCAGAGTAGTCCTAGTTATTAGAACCTCTTTGTAGAATTAGGATGAGGATGGCATGAGTAGAGCTCATTTTTTGTGCATATAGAACTGTCACCTCCAAGTTTTTACGAACCCTGGGCTGATAAGTAAAGTTGAGTAGCCTCTGGGAGTTGCAACACTCTTGGTGCAATACCAAGGCTCACCACTTTTTGGCACCGTTTCCAGGGACGTATCTAAGTATATTTTTGTTTCTACTTGAGCATTATTTTATTCTTTCTGCTTTACATTCATTCCAAAATATTGAAAAAAACAAAAAAAAATTGAATTTCATGCCTCATAAGAGTAGGGAAAATCAAGGAAAATTCATACCAAAAACCCCCACATCCCCACACAGTCACCCTTCACTCTTCTTTAGTGACTGTGAAGTAGAAAACCCTCTAGGTGAGTCCTTTGAAAAAATTGAAGAACCTATTGGGGAAGAAGAGGAACTTGCTTCACAAGAGGAACCTACTTCACCTATTCAAGCCATGGTTGAAACTAGGAACCAAGGAGTCTTTCCCATTATAGAATCTAATAGAGAAACTAGAATGAAAAAAATCAACCCTTCAACCCTTCCACACTTCCATGGCCTAACTTCTGAGGACCCTAACACTTTCATGTTTTAGTGTGTTGTTGTATGTGGGACTTATGACTATGCCTCAGATGAGAAGAAACTAAAATTGTTCCCATCCACCCTCAAGGATGCATCCCTGCGCTGGTTCATGGGTCTTCCTGGGAACAATATCACTACCTGGGCTCAGATGCAAGAATCCTTCAACAAAAAATATAGACTCTATTGCAAGTCCAAATAAACCAAGGATGAGATATTTAGGATGACCCTAGGGCCTGATGAATCTTTGGAGGATTATGAATAAATATTCCAACTGAATTACAAGAGAGCCAACTGTACCCTTGATCCCCAATCACTCAAGTTAGTAATCCTCTGGGGGATCAAGGAAGAGGTGATAAAAACCCTTAATATGTCGTCTGGAGGAGATATCTATCAACTACCTTATCAGCACATCAATATTGTACTTAGAAACCACTCTAGCAAAGCCAATAAAAAAGATAGAGCTAATCAAAGCATGACCAGTACCCCTTCCTCTTCCACCTCCATAAAGCCTGAGATTGGAAACATGCTGGAGGATTTCAAAAGTGAGATGTTGCACACCTTTGCTTTCCAAATGGACACAATGCATATCAAGAGAAAACAAGAGGAATCAAAGATGGCCTTAGCTATATTTTTCCCTAGATGTACCAGGAAACACCCTCGAAATGAATGTCCACTAAATGTCATAGATTTTTTCTTGGTCTATGAAGATAATCATGCCACATATAAATGCCCCTCCTTACCTCACCTCAAAGTTGTATATCAAGGTGGGGAGGAGGGATTTGAGCAACTCTGTTTCATAAATCAAAGGAGGCCTCAAGGGCCTCAGCCATACCAACAGGGCATGCAATGTACACCTTATTATTACTATCATGAAAATAAAAATGAACCCATGCAGCCTTGGTATTCTTCCACTCCTCCATCATGGCCTACACCTCATACTTGGCCCTATGCCCCTCCATGTCATCCTCAACCTGTAAATCAACCTTTTCAGTTGTATGTTTCTCAACCACCTCAGTGGAGAAACCCATCACAAGGTTTGAGGCCCCAACTCAATCAGCCACCTACTTTATTTCCTCCACCCAAACCTCAACCTTAACTCACTCATTCTGATCCCCCTAAGTTGCCTCAAATCCCTACCCAACCCAATATGAACCTGAACAACAATCAGGAACAACAGGTTTACAGTGGAGAAACATCTTATCCAGCTTATGTTGTGGAGATACATTAAATTAACCTCAGGTCTGGAAGAGTGATCCCAGACAATCATCCTCCATATCCACCTACAGAGGTTGAGATGAAAAGTAAGGAAGCAACCCTCATACCAATCAACCTCCTTTTCCTAAGTGATTGATCCTCCCTAACCAACACACCCCAGAAGAGACTGAAATTCTGGGAGAATTGAAAATTCTGTGTAAAAATACCCCTTCTCTAGGCCATTAAGGATGTTCCTATTTACAATAAGCTCATCAAATAAAAATTCTTTAAAAAACATGGGAGAAAAAATAAAGAAACCCCCACCCTCAATTTTGTAGGAAATATGTCTTACTTGATGTTGGGAAGAGTTATTTTCCTGAAGTACCTAGACCCTGGGAGTCCAGTGGTAGATGTACACATTTATGGTGTCATTGTCCCCCACGCCTTGATTTATCTTGGGGTTGTCATCAATGTGAAGACCAGGGAAACCATGTTGAAACTCAACCTCCAAGGAGCCTTGAGAAATACCATCACAGTTATGCAACTTGTAGATAGATCTATAGTAGCTCTGGAAAGATTTGTTGAGGATGTTATGGTCTCGATTAACTCCTGTGAGTATCCCACTAACTTCTTGGTGCTTCAACCGAAAACCAAGTTTAATGGATATCCCCTCATTTTAGGAAGACCTTGGTTAGCCACATTTTATGCTTATATCAAATGTAGGGATGGAAACATGACTATCAAGAATGGGCCCTTGTCCAAACAACTGGTATTATATCCTCTAGATAATACTTCCATTGAACACGACCTACCCTTATATTTGGAGGATGAAGAAGAAGAAAATGAATATTACCATACCACACCCTACCCCATTTGTAGCATAGATATTGTTCTCAAAGGGGGGGAACATGACGAGGATGAAATCATTGACCACATTCTTCAAAGACAACCCCCCACTTCCATTCCACTTGATGACCTAGTGAGAGAATCTAAAATCCACCCCTGGATTGAGTTGTGCTTAGTTGACTCAACCTATGAACCCACCAAGGTTGTGGAATTTGGCCCCTCTAGATCCTTGAAGATTAACTCATCTCTCTTAGCCAAAGAAGAAGAGAAAATGTGCCAACTACTAAGGGAAAAATTAGATTATTTTTCTTGGGACTACAAGGACATTAAAGGGGTGCATCCCTCAATGTGCACACATCATATTATATTAAATAGGGATGCAATATTGTCTATCAACCCCAAAGGAGGATGAACCCAGCCTTAAAGGACATAGTAAAGGATGAACTGTAGAATTTGTTGGATGTAGGGTTCATTTACCCCATATCGAACAGTGAATGGGTGTCTCATCTTGTTCTAGTCCCAAAGAATAATGGGAAGTGGTGAATATGTGTTGACTACCGAGAGCTAAAAAAAGACACTAAGAAAGACCATTTCCATTTTCCATTCATTGATCAAGTCCTGGATGGTCTTGTAGGGAAGAAGTTTTTCTCTTTCTTGGATGGATTCAGTGGGTATATCCAGATTTAGATCATCCCTAAGGACCAAGACAAGAAAAAATTCACATGTCCTTGGGGAAACTTCGCTTACAGATTCATTCCCTTTGGCCTGTGCAATGCCCCTTCTACTTTCCAGAGAGCATCCCTGAGCATTTTTCTGAACTTGTCCATGATTATGTGGAGATCTACATGGACGATTTCACTGCTTATGGGTATGATTTCCAGGAGGCTCTATCCAAACTGGGTAAGGTATTAAGTAAATGCATTTAAATGCATCTATCTCTGATCCCTTATAAATGTGAGTTCTTAAAAGGGGAAGGGATTGTCCTGGGCCACTCCATATCACAAGCAGGAATATAGGTAGACCCAAACAAAATCACCATCATAAAAAGGGTGTCTATTCCTCAAAAGCAAAGAGATGTAAGAAGTTTCTTAGGATTAGATGGCTACTATAGGAGGTTCATCAAGGACTTCAGAAAATTGGCTTCCCCATTATTTGGATTTCTAGCCAAAAATGTTGAATTTTTTTGGTATAATATTTGTCAGGAAACTTTTGATATCATCGAAGAAAAAATGACCACTTCCCCTATACTTCGAGGTCCTAATTGGGTTTTCCCCTTCCAAATCCATACAAATAAATCAGATAAATTTGTGGGGGAATATTTCAAACAATTGGAAGATGAATTACCCTATGCCATTGTTGGCTCGAGGGATCCTGGCCCAGGTTTGGAGGTTTAAGGTTTGCCAACAAACGCCTATACTACTGGCCCTTTCGGCAGTGACCTTCTTGCATCGGCCAAAGTCTCACCCGAAGCGGTATGGGAGGGTGTTGGAACTAGGTTTTAGCACCCTGAGAGAGAGTAGGTAAGTCAAGAAGAGTTGTGTTCCCAACTTATCAAGCTTTTCATTTGACAGATCTAGTTGCAGGCTTATATGGCAGAGCTCAGATCTAATGATTACCTTCGCATCCATGTGCGTAATACCAATCTATCAGTATAGAAACTATAATCACAGCAATTAATAGATCATATATTCATATAAAGAAAACTAGGATACTTTCGCAGCTATCAAAATAGATGTTTTCGCAGCTTAATCATACAACCCAGGTTCGCATAATTTATAACAGAACAGATCCAGATCACACTAGATATCAACAGTACTTCGCGTCCGTACACATCCAGTAGGGTCTGCACACAACAGGACTGAGGAGCTTCGCACACATAGCCAGCAGGAGTCCTTCCCTAAAAAACCTAACAACAGATCTAACAATTCGTGCTTAACATCAATCTCTATTCTTTTCTCTTCCTATGACTCAAAAAGGTTTACCTATTTATACTGATTTAGCCTACACATCCAATGGTCTGCAAACTACGATTTGCAAACTCTTAGTCTACCCTTGACCTATTACAATGCATTAGGGGCTTTAACCCACCCCAAAACCCTTGCGTTAGACTAAATATTACAAAAATATAAAAAAATGGACAAAATTCGTAGCTTTAGGAGACCCTATTCCAACAGAACCGCAACACAATATTGTGACCTTGTCCCGAGTCACTGCGATGATGGGCTCTCCACCTATGCCTACAATAATTTGATCTCATGAAGCTTCCCAATAGGTTCACTAATGATAGGTACCTCCCGGCATCAGCGGTATCTGAAAATAAGTGATCAGGTCGTCGAGGTTCTTTGGCGTGCACGTCGAGGTCCTGCGCGGCCGGACAAAGGGAGGTAACCAGTTGATCGGACCGGCAAGCTAGGCCTCCCCCTGAGCAGCACATGCCTGGGGTGTCGCCTTTAGGGATTTTATGTTTTGCGGGGAAATATGAGGCTTCCCCCCAACCCATTTCGCGGGTTTTAGGGGTTTCCCTGAGCCTTATGCTTTTTCCTTGCCCTTCTTTGTGACTCGGGTGGAGAAAACTTCTTCAGCCTCAAACTCAATCTCCACCACTTCCTCAGTGCCTTGTTCCATCAAGATTACTGATTCTAAGGGTTCAACAGGATTCGTAGTTGTCATCCTGGCGCAAAAGACAAACTTGGGATTGTTACTGTCAGAGGGAACAGATTGCTCAAACATGAAAGAGATGCAAGCGGTGTAGAAATTCTTACAACCCAAATTCATCTAGGACAAACATGCCAAGTATGAGCTATTCAAGCAATATGGAACCCTTGTCTGATCTAGCCCTCCTATTTTATATCTTTTTCGATCGCTCAATGGTAGGGTAGACTTCACGTGGAACTTACCATCAAGTAAACAATAAAAAATCTCCAGAAATTACCTCATTAAATGTCGGATGCCCACTCCATCCAACAGTAATTTTTTCTTTTTACTCGATTTGACTATACCAATGACTATTTTTTGCACCCTGGGTCCGCTCGGCATACCCTTATGCTCCCAATGCACCCCTGCGCTTTGATCATACCTCATCCGCTCCCAGCGCACCTACTGTAGTCTGAGTCTATTCCTTCCAAATTTAATTCTGCGTCGTCGGCGCTCTTCCCTGAGCTTCCAATCTTGTGGCTTCCGACTACGCGGAGCATGGTACCTGTTGTGCTTACCTTTATTGGTGAGGCTAGCCCACTTCTTACAGCTACTCTGACCATATAGTCATTTGATCCGATATGGTTTTAGCTGACTACCATTGATGTAGCTGGGTAGCATATCGTCGCGCAGGTTGGCTAATTGCACAGCTCCGCCATCCATGATTTCCTTAACTGTATAGGGCCCAAGCCAGTGTTGTTGAAACTTCCTGGGGTGTTTTGCAAACTGACTATCATAGAGAAGGACCAAGTCACCCTCCACAAAGTTTTTTTGACGAATATGTCGATCATGCGAGGCCTTATCACGTACCTTATGTACCTGTTGATGGTAATTGTCGATGAAATGGTCTTCCTCCAAATCCACAAGCTGCGCTAACCGTTCCTCCATAACATCAAACTCTGCCATGTTTGTGAGGGCTCCGATGCACAAGTTAGGAACTATATTCCATGGGCATAACATCCTCCTTACCATAAACCATCCTAAACGGCGTCTTCCCTGTCAACTTTTTACAAGTGGTTTTGTAAGCCCACAGAACAGATGAAATGTGCATGTCCCAGTCGCTGCGATTGGTGTTATATACTTTAGTCAGTGCATGCTCCAATACCTTATTAAAATATTTGACTACGCCGCTTTCCTGAGGATGATACGGAGTGCTTTTCTCATGATGGATCTGAAATTCTTCTGTCAAGGCCTGTATGGTTTCATTGACAAAGTGCGTACCTCTATCACTCATCAAGATTTTTGGACATCCAAATCTGGTTAGAATCTACTCAAAGATGAAGTGTGAAATGGTATCTGTAGTACAATCCTTCACTGCTTGTGCCTCGGCCCACCAAGTCACATAGTCGGTAGCAATTATGATATAACGTGCACCTATATTTTTTCCAAGTGGGTTAATAGGCCCACAAAATCGATGGCCCATTTGTCAAAGGCTTGCAGGGCCATTTGCGGTTGAAGGGGCATTTTATCTCTACACAATGGCCTTCCTATCCATTGGCATGTATCGCAGGCTTTACAATAGTTATGAGAGTCAATATGCAGGGTAGACCACCATAGACTAGCTCTTAAGATATTCTGCGACGTTGCTTTCCCTGCATAGTGACCTCCTGCTACCATTTCGTGGGCTTCTGCCAAGATATCATGTCGTTCATGTTCCAGGATGTACCTGCGCAACACTTTATCTGCGCCCATATTATACAAATTTCTTTCGATGATGGTAAAATCCGCAGCACGAGCTACTAGCTCCTTCTTTTGTTGCACCGAATACTCCACAGGTGCCATGCTCATAGTCAGGAACCGAACGATGTCAGCGAAGTGCGCATCAACCACCTTAATAGAAAATTACTGCGCGTCAGGCAATCCTTCCTCCAATTTGGTCGGTTCCTCACCACTCTCAATTCAAGACAAGTGATCCGGTCCAAAATTCAATTTCCCTGGCTTGAAAATGATCTCAAAGCCATATTCCTAAAAAAGAAAAAGCCATCGACAGATTCCCCCCCCCCCCCCCCAACACAGGCTTATTCACTAGGTACTTCAAAGGCGAATGATCTATGAAAATTTTGAAGTGCCCTCCTAATAGATAGTTAAGATACTTCTATAGTGCATAGACCATGGCCAACCCTTCCCTCTCCATGGTGGCATAATTGCACTCCACACCTGAGCGTTTCCGACTAGCAAATGCGATTGGGTGATCAATGTCTCCGGCTCCAGGCTGCGTGAGGACCGCTCCTAGGGCAATTACTGAAGCATCAACATGAACATGAAATACCTTCACCCAATTGGGAAAAATAAGAATAGGTGTGGATACCATCTTTCATTGAGTAGATCAAAGCTCTTCTGGCACTTGTCATTCCAAAAGAATGAAACATCCTTCTTAAGCAGCTTTTCCATGGGTGCTGTGATCAGTGCGTATCGCTAAATGAATTCTCTGCAGTAGCCCGTATGTCCAAGGATAGAACACAACTGTTTTTTAGTCATAAGCACTGCCAGATTGATGATAACTGCAACTTTTGCAGGGTCCACCATCAACCCTTTTCGGAAAACTATATGGCCGAGCAAGATCCCGAAGGGTACGCAGAAGATACATTTCTTCATATTCAGGTAAATCTGGTGTTTTTGGTAGGCGTCCAACATCATGCATAGGTTCGAAACATGCGTCTTTACCAAGCCGAAGACAGTCCAATCATTGAAGTATACCTCTAGGAATTTATGGATGAATTTTTTAAACACTACGACAACTACCTGCGAGAAGATAGCAGGGGAATTCTTGAGTCCAAACGACATGACGGTATATTGGAAGGATCCCCATTTAGTGGAAAATGTAGTTTTTCTGCGATCTTCTGGTGAGATTCTGATCTGATGGTATCCTGAGAACCCGTCAATGAATGAGTATGATTCTTGGCCTCCTACGCTATCCAGGACCTCATCGGAGAATGGTGTCAGAAAGGGGTCTTGTACACATGCGTCATTTAACTTGCGTAATTCCACACATATTTAGATTTCTTCCTTCGTTTTCTTTTCCTGAACCACCATCGAACTTACCCAATCTGAATGCTTGACCAGCTCGATAATACCTGTAGCGAGAATTTTATCGATTTCCTCCTCAACCTTCTGTTTATACTTAGGGTTCAGTCGATAAGGTTGCTGTTTTACCGGGCACGCATTCGGTTTTAGCATGATGCACATAACCCCTAGGTCCCCTATGATCCCTTTGAGCTCTGAAAACTTGGTCGAGAATAAGTCTTGATATTCTGTGAGCAATTCAGCAACCTTTCTTACAGTTTCATTATCCCAGTACTCACCAATTTTAGCCAACTTAGGCTGCTCTTTCATGCCAATGTTGACTTCCCACAGTTTTAGAGCCTTTGTCACATCCACAGTCTGCAGTGGAGGTCCCACAACTACGTGCTCCCCCTTTGATTCTAGGATAGAAACATTATGCGTATCCTCATCGCATCCTTATATACTTATATTGCAACAATTGAAATATCCTTCATTTTTGTTTCCCACGTTGGTACCCCAAATGCTGAAGAGGGGTTGGATTCACCAAATACAAATGTATCTATATCCTATAGAGCTTCATCAAACACATCCGAGCCCCCTGTTAGTCCAAATGTACTTCTGAATTTTCCCTTCAAATTTTCCCAGTGGTAGGTGCGTTGATGTAGCTCCGCATCCAAGTACCACGCAGTGGGGATTGGTCCCAATGCATGAATAAACAAGTGAACCCATTCCCCTATAGTTCGGTTGCACGACTTCTTCATCCAAGCGAACAAGCGTTCACACGGGTCCCCTAGGCCAAGGAACAGCTTGATGCTCACCTCAACTGGAGGCTTGAATCATAGGATCATCATGTTCTGACATTCCTCCCAGTCCTAGAACGCCTCCTTATGTGTGTCCCACCATCTGGCAGGAGTTGCGCGCATAGCTAGATTAAGAGCCCATAGCCTCTGTTCTCTGGGTACCTCAGCTTCAAATGTTCGCAAAAATGATTTTACACTATCGTACCCATAAAATTAGGGTAGTTCTCTTACCTCAGAGGATATGCAATGGAATTCCCTGGTGATTCGTAGGCAGCGCAGTGCAGAGACATCATGCAACCGATTTTTCCAATTTTCCATTTCTTCGTCGGAGTCGAAAGAGCATTCGCTATCCATTTCCTAGCAAAGCACACCATCGGCTGTAGGATTGATCCAGTCTTTGTCCCTTGCAGTTAACTTATAGATGTGATCCACCTCTTCTTCCTCATGCACTGGCTCTGTATACCTTTCTCCTTCCACAAGGTCTAGTGATACGATCACCCGTGTTCCTTCACTTTCAAACACCATGCTTCTTTTCTTCAAATTGATAATACCGCCCATATCAATGGCTCGATCCAATCCTAGGAATGTCGGGTAAGGGTCTACATCTTCCACAATCTGAATGACTTCAAATTCAACCTGAACCCTAACTCCTGCGATATCTACCACGATCTTTGATAGAATTCCTAACGGGATGATCTTCTGCTGGTTGGCCATGTGCTGCTGGATAGTGGACCATTCCAACTTAGGTTCTTCCATTTGCTACCAAGTCTGTTTAGGTAGTACGTTCACATCCAATCCCAAGTCTAGAATAACCTAATCCATATCATAATCACCGATTTGCGTGGTCAACCACATCTCCCTACCAGTGCATCTCTTATGCTTATATAGTTTGTGCACATCCTTAATTTCCATAGCTGGGGTTGTCTTTTCTGCGTAGCTATCTATCAAGGCTTGGAGGTTTTCTACGGCCCGTTGGTTACACATCAGCTTCATACATTCCTGCAAGAATGGTTTAACCTCGTCATCTTCTTTGACGTTCGCAGAGGTTTGAGGAGTAGGTGCCTCAGCCTTAGCAAAGTCTTGGCGAGTTGTGACAAAGGTTTCCTTTTCCTTCTGTAAGTATAGACATTCTTGTTTAATGGATACTTTACAGATAAGAGGCTCCGCCTCAACTTTCTCTACAGCCCCTCCAATGGCCATGCCGCTACGTGTTATACCATTAATACTTGGCCCTTCGTCTCAGGGATCTGCCTTGACCCTTTGTACATTCTGTGTAGGTGTCTGCTGCTTCTCCTGGATCTTGGCTATCAAAATTGGGCAATATTCACTCACATGATCCAACTGTCTATAGTATCTGCAGGATTGTCTCGCAAGGTTCGTGCAATCCCTTGAAAAGTGCACTATTTCTCCACCATTATAGAAAATAAATTGTCCTCTCCCCCAACTTGCGCCTCCACCCCGGCCTCCTCCCCTGCCACTAGTTGGGGAGCCACCTATGCTCGAGGGGGACCTTGGGGAGGACAGATCCAACTGTACCCTATATATATTTCCTCGATATATCATCAGGTCGTACATTCAGCAGTTCTATTCATCATGGTCTACAGATATGTAGAACCTACACCATTGTTGCTTTATTTATGGGACATATGCGGCAAGGCGAGGGCAGTGGTTGGTATCATTCAGCCTAGCAACGTGACAATCATCGTACCAAAGCACCAGTCCACTTGGTCCTACAACTTCCCTAGGACACAACGAACTGAGTCCCCTGGCTTGTATATAGTCTGCTAGCAGAGGACAGTTATCCTTGGTGATGCAGGAGCATTAGCTCCGAAAAACACCTTGTATTTTATCTAAGCTAGGGGGTTTCATGTTTTGAAGAAATATTAAATTTCATGTAAATATTAATATTATTTTGAGTGATTAATTAATTATTTGTGAGAAATTGTAAATGTGAGAGAAATTAGTTTCTAGGTTATTTAGAATTAATGAGGGAGCCTAAGTTGGAATTAGTTTCTAAGTTTTAGGGATGTTGAGAGATTTAGGGATTTGTTGAGATATTTTAGTGGTATTGAGATATTAAGGGGATTGAGCATTTAATTAGATCATTTTTAAAATTGTATAAATTCAGCAAGCCTCAAAGGCAAAGGTAGACTTGAAAAGTCGGAGAGTGTGAGAAGTAAGCAAGGGTTTCTCCTTGGAAGCCTTTCGGCGCTTTGTAAGGGAACAATGAAATTGTAAATTATGCCACGAAAAATGCTGTAAGTAAGTCATTTTTATGAAAGTGTTGGGGTTGAGTTTTAAGCTTAACTTCGTCAATTGTGTATGGATTAATTTCTTTGTAGGAAGAGTTGAACATGAACTTGTGAGTATTCAATTTGCTAGTTAATTGGTGTAAATTCCTGAGAATAACTAATGGTGAAGGTGTTAAGTCAAGTATGAACATGGGTACTTTTAAAATGCGGTATTAAAAGAATCCAACTCAAAGGTATTGATTGCGCCGGGTGATGTAGAATGGTCAGTAGCAGCTTTAAGTCGATATAATAAAGATTAATTAATGAGAATTTGTTGGAAGGGATGCACGAGAAGAATCGATCCTCCGAAGGATGTTTGGGTCAAGTCAAAGAAATTGGGTTCAATAGCAATTGAATCGTGAATGGCGTTGTTGATTGAATAATATAACACGTTGAATTTAGTTGAATGCGTGATAAATTGTTGTTGTGGAAAGATCGATGTATATCGAGATCGATTAAGCATTTGCTGTAATGTTAAATTGGTGTTTGCTGTATGTAGAGCTGAATTTGCGAATGATGCCTTCGATAATCCATTGCCATCAATAATGATTTTGTTCAATGCGTACTAAATTGAATTTAATTTAACATCAAGTTCACACGTTGTTGGTTGTGTTGTGAGAATTGGATCACATAAGCGCAGTGGAAAAGTTAGTTAAAGCAATGGAACGGTTTTTCTGGACGCTGAAGAGTGTATCGATTCATTTGCCAATCGATTCTCATAGTTCTGCTGGAGAATAAACAGTGTTTTGATAATACAGAAATGACATGCCAGAAGGTGCGATCCAGCAATGGAAGGTGTGATCCAGAATTGATAAAAGATCGATGGAATAAATCTGAATTGATAGCGTGGACGGAAGTGTTTAAGACGCAGTTGAATTTGCCGGAGTATTTGTAAAGAATTTGCAAGCGGAATGTTGGAAAACGGATGCAGGTTTGAAAAGAGTTGTGTGGGCTAGATTGTCCATCGTGGAGGTAAGTTAAATCACATCAGCAGATTGTGGTTTTGTGTTAGATTTTGAGCGCTGGTATTTTCTCAAATTAAAGCTGTATGAAGTTTTCATGGACACTAAATCAAACAAAAATGAAATATGTGAATTGGAACCTTCACATGAATATGGGTTAACTGCATAAATGAGATCGATTGGTGCTATTTAAGTGCACAGGTGAATAAGAGTTATTGGAACTATTTTGAAACATTGGAATGTATAAGATTTAATATGTGTTGCCAAAGTTCGACCTTTAAGGGCGCATTGAGTCCAAGCCTTTCATTGATTAAAATAATGTTGAATTGAATATGGGCACATTGTTTCATTGAATGGATGATGTTTATGGGGTTCATGAGCATTAGAATGATTTGAGTCATTGGGTTTAAGAAGTTATGAATTTGCCTAAAGATGAGTAGATATTGGAATTGAGATAATTCCATATATGATGGATTTTAATGAAAGTATGAAATAAATGGTGAATGATTTTGAACCACATGAAAGATAAGCTTCCGCATGCAAATGGTACAGTTGTGAAATTGCCAGCTATTGAGGTTTTTGATTTGGGTGAATGCTGAAATGCATTCTATTATGCACAGAGATAAAGATTCTGGGGTTTGCAGGCTAGCCCTGCATCATTTTTTGGTATCAGAGCCTGGCTCTGTTGAAATGAAAAATGTTTATTTTCTGAATGAGGACAAGAAGGTTTTTTTGAAGAACTGAAATGTATTTTTGAATGTATGATGAATGATTGAAAGGAAGATCAGATTTCTAAATCTGATATGCAAACTACACAAGTGAACAGGATTGCAGGGAGGAAAAGATCATGCAAGATCTTAAGAGGTGAGATGATTTTTCTGATTTGAAATTTGTAAATGCAGTTTATGGTTGTAGAGAAGATGATGGCAGTGAACCTGGCATTCAGCTAAAGGCTGGATAAGGAGGACAATTGCAGTGTCCTGAAGAAGAAGGTGAGTTGAAGAGATAGCCTAGAGAGAGAGCAGAGGAAAGTGCTCAAAAGGTTCCAGAGGCAGTGAACCAAGTACTTACCAAAAGACTGAGTGAGGAGAGCTTGGTGAGGTAAGTGGCAGCAGAAGAGATTGCTGTCGTAGAGGCTAGTGAAACTCATGGTGAACGAACAACTGATGAAGGAAATGATCATGGAGGATCATAGAAGAGGTTCAGAGGAATGCCATAAAGGTGAGATGACTGATGAGGTCAGAAGAAGAGAAATTGCAGTAATGAAGGTACAATTGCAGGTACTAGAAGAATGGCTGCAAGAGCGGGAAAACCAGAATAGAGGATGGATCTTTCCACTAAAGGGAAAGAGAGTGATTTGGCGACAATTGCAGAGGAGGTTGAGGCAAATTGTGATTGCCTTGTTGAAAAAGGAACTTAGAGTTCTTGAACCAGAGATGGAATTTGAAGATTCCACACGCAGATTTGTTCAGAAGGATGTGTTGGAGGAAGCAGTCAAGACTGAAAAGTCTTGTGGTTTTAAAACTGACGAGTTGTGTATGTTTGCAGGTACAGTACAGGAATATGAACAAGCTTTAGAGTTTGTTCAAGAAGAGGTGAATCTGAAGGCTGTTCAGATCAATGATGAGATAGCAAGATCTCAGGAGGCAATGAAGACAAAGGAGTCTAATCAGAATGTTGATGCAGAAAGAGAAAGACCAGCTGATGATGAGTCAAGAGCTGGTGAAGGTATGGAAAATTATGTAAAGTTTCCGAGTTCTACTCCTAATGAAATTGTTGAGTTGTATAGGAAACTAGATCTTCAGAGAAGAGAATTGGAGAGACAGAGGACTTATGTGCAGGCTAATTTGCTGAGGAAGCAAGGCAGGAAAGTTTTCATGAATGACAGTCATGAAGCAGATGATGGTAAGAAGGCGAGACTAGCTAACAGTCTCATGGTGAATGCAAATCAGCGTATCGATGTGCTGACAGAGGAGTTGGAAAGGAACTCAGAGCAGCATACTGAAGTGTTGCCAGAGAAAGCTGAGGAAAAAGCCAGTGAAGATTTTCTGAGTCCTGAAGAAGACTTGGAGCTGCAGAGAGAAAACTTGGTGACTGAATCGACAAGTGAGACCAGTGGGTCTTGTGATTTTGATGCTGACAATTTGATTGTGTTTACAGGTGATATAGAAGACAGTTCATCACTTGGAATTGTCTTGGAAGAAGAAGAATTATTGCAGGTAGTGGATGAGACAGTCATGTCTCATATGCAGAAGCTTGTTACCATGGGTGACAAGAAAGAGTTGGCTTGTCTGGATAGCCAAGAGAAGACTGGTGGACAAAATTTTGGAACTGCTACAGCGATAGAAGATGAGACTACAGTGTTTGAAGAACTTGATTTGATTGCCAGAATCAATCAAGATGATGATGGAAAATTACTGAAGATTGTCGAAGGGGAAGATGGAGATTATGCTGGAGTTAATTTGCAGCATGTTGATGAAATGCTGAAATGTTTGCTGGAGACATTTGAACCAGAGAAAAAAGTTGCAGATGAAATTACAGATGATGAGCAAAGGAATGTTGCAGAGGGACAGGAAGTTTGGGAGGCCGCAACATGTGGAGCAACATCCATAGTGACAGCTAGAGCAACATGTTTTATTGAAGATGCTGGAAACAATCAGCAGACAGAGGATATACTGGACAGAGAAATTGAGTTGATAAGGAGGTTAATGATAAAAACATCCCAGAGAAAGACAGCAGCAAGAAAGAAAAGGAAAGACAACAAGAGAAAGACAGCGAAAGATTGCAAGAGCAGAGCAAGTGGAGCATTACAGCACAAAATATGGAAACCTGGAGGACAACAGCAGATAACAACAGCAGTAAAGCAATTGACAAGCAAGGAAAGATTACAAAATAAAATATGGGATCCAGGAGGAAATAATTATCCAGACTTATGACCAGGTGGTCATGAATTTTCTTACATGGGGAGTCTGATGCAGGAGCATTAGCTCCGAAAAACACCTTGTATTTTACCTAAGCTAGGGGGTTTCATGTTTTGAAGAAATATTAAAATTTCATGTAAATATTAATATTATTTTGAGTGATTAATTAATTATTTGTGAGAAATTGTAAATGTGAGAGAAATTAGTTTCTAGATTATTTAGAATTAATGAGGGAGCCTAAGTTGGAATTAGTTTCTAAGTTTTAGGGATAAGAATCTATCTTTTAGGGATGTTGAGAGATTTAGGGATTTGTTGAGATATTTTAGTGGTATTGAGATATTAAGGGGATTGAGCATTTAATTAGATCATTTTTAAAATTGTATAAATTCAAAAGCCTCAAAGGCAAAGGTAGACTTGAATAGTTGGAGAGTGTGAGAAGTAAGCAAGGGTTTATCCTTGGAAGCCTTTGGGCAGTTTGTAAGGGCCAATGAAATTGTAAATCAGGCCACGGAAAAATGCTACTGTAAGTAAGTCATTTTTATGAAAGTGTTGGGTTTGAGTTTTAAGCCTTAACTTGGTCAATTGTGTATGGATTAATTTCTGTGTGAAGAGTTGAATGATGAACTTGTGAGTATTCAATTTGCTAGTTAATTGGTGTGTAAATTCCTGTAGAATAATCGAATGGTGAAGGTGTTAAGCTGGGTATGAACATGGGTACTTTTAAATGCGGTAATAAAATAATCCAACTGCTGTATTGATTGCGCTGGTGATGTAGAATGGTAGCAATTTTAAGTCGATATCATAAAGATTAATTGAATGAGAATTTGTTGAAGGGATGCAGGAGAATAATCGATCCTCCTGAAGGATGTTTGGGTCGAAGTCAAAGAAATTGGGTTCAATATCAATCGAATTGTGAATGGCGTTGTTGATTGAATAATATAACACGTTGAATGCGTGATAAATTGTTGCTGTGGAAGGATCGATGTATATCGAGATCGATCAAGCATTTTCTGTAGTGTTAAATTGGTGTTTGCTGTGATATGTAGAGCTGAATTTGTGAATTATGCCTTCGATAAGTCATTGCCACCAATAATGATTGTGTTCAATGCGTACTAAATTGAATTTAATTTAACATAAAGTTCACACGTTGTTGGTTGCGTTGTGAGAATTGGATCACATAAGTGCAGTGGAAAAGTTAGTTAAAGCAATGGAACGGTTTTTCTGGACGCTGAAGAGTGTATCGATTCATTTTCCAATCGATTCTCAGAGTTCTGCTGGAGAATAAATAGTTTTTTGATAATACAGAAATGACATGCCAGAAGGTGCGATCCAGAAGTGTTTAAGACGCAGTTGAATTTGCCGAAGTATTTGTAAAGGTAAGCACGTTGATGCAACTTCTGTGGGTGATGTTATTCAAATGATTTTCTGAAGAAAATGTTAAATGTGATGTAGAAGTTGCAAGCGGAATGTTGGAAAACGGATGCAGGTTTGAAAAGAGTTGCGTGGGCCAGATTGTCCATCGTGGAGGTAAGTTAAATCACATGAGCAGATTGTGGTTTTGTGTTAGATTTTGAGCACTGGTATTTTCTCAAATTAAAGTTGTATGAAGTTTTCATGGACACTAAATCAAACAAAAATGAAATATGTGAATTGGAACCTTCACATGAATATGGGTTAACTGCATAAATGAGATCGATTGGTGCTATTTAAGTGCACAGGTGAATAAGAGTTATTGGAACTATTTTGAAACATCGGAATGTATAAGATTTAATATGTGTTGCCAAAGTTCGACCTTTAAGGGCGCATTAAGTCCAAGCCTTTCATTGATTAAAATAATGTTGAATTGAATATGGGTACATTGTTTCATTGAATGGATGATGTTTATGAGGTTGATGAGCATTAGAATGATTTGAGTCATTGGGTTTAAGAAGTTATGAATTTGCCTGAAGATGAGTAGATATTGGAATTGAGATAATTCCATATATGATGGCTTTTAATGAAAGTATGAAATAAATGGTGAATGATTTTGAACCACATGAAAGATAAGCTTCCACATGCAAATGGTACAATTGTGAAATTTCCAGCTATTGAGGTTTTTGATTTGGGTAAAAATCTTAGATGCACGCTGATATGCACAGAGATTAAATATTCTGGGTATTGCAGGGTTGGCCCTGCGTCACTTGGTGTGTCCATTCACCCTGCATCGTATGCACCATCTTTTAGGTCTAGCCTCTGCTCCTCAATCCTTCCATATATTTTGGATATCCATGTGCATTGCTTCTAGATGGCCTTGTATCTTCTATAGTCTTAACTGGGTATCATCTCTTGACATAGCGTCTAGCTTCATCGCAATTTCTAGGGCATTTTCCTGCGATTCAATGGCTTGATGTCCCATTAGCACGCATAGGTGGGGCATCATCATAGCAATGAACCACTCTATGTGTTTCCTATCACCATACAGGAATCCTCCTTCTCTAATTACCTTCTTTAATCATTGGTCAGCCTCCCATATAGACTCAGACGGTCCTTTCTTGAAATCCTTCAGATCATTCACTATCTGAGAGTAGGACTTGGGCTTCCTGAATTGTTGTTTCAAGTCATTTTTAATCTCTTCAATGGTTGCATTCACATGGTGGTCGATGTATCCCATATACCAGTCCAAGGCTCTTCCTTTAAAGGCAAGGGATAGTTGTGCTCTTTTCACCGCATCACTAGCTGCATTCTGCGCAACCCATACCAATCCTGCGACAAACCAGAACCGATTCATATCTTCATCTCCTACGCCTTTGAAGGTAGGTAGCTTCATGTGCGAGGCCATATCATCTTCTATTGGTGGCGATGGTGAGTTCTTACCCATATGAGGGTTCGAAGGTGGCGTAGACGGAGAGCTATGCGCGACAGAGTTTCTTACTAGACTGTAGACAAATCGATCTCCTTCTTCTCAGGCCTCCAATGTGTTCTTGGCATCACCCAATCTCTCTCTGAAAATTCTCTTGGTCCTGTCAATGGAACCATTTTTTGGCTCGAGGGGTCCTGACCCAGGTTCAGAGGTTTAAGGTTTTCCAACAAACCCCTATACTACTGGCCCTTTCAGCAGTGACCTACTTGCGCAGGCCAAAGTCTCACCCAAAGCAGTATGGGAGGGTGTTGGAACCAGGTTTTTGTGCCCTAAGAGAGAGTAGGTAAGTCAAGCAGAGCTACGTTCCCAAATTATCAAGCTTCACATTTGACAGATCTAGTTCCAGGCTTATATCACAGAGCTTAGATCTAATGATTACCTTCACATCCACGTGCGTAATACCAATCTATCAGTACAGAAACTATAATCGCAGTGATTAACAGATCATAGATTCATATAATGGAAACAAGGATACTTTCACAGCTATCAAACAGATATTTTTGCAGCTTAATTATACCACCCGGGTTCGCATAATTTATAACAGAAAATATCCAGATCACACCAGATATCAACAATACTTCTCATATATATTAATACCAGAATCTCCTTACAATCCCAAATACCGCCAGCCAGCAGGGTCCTCACATAGCAGGACTGAGGAGCCCCACGCACATAGCCAGCAGGAGTCCTTCCCCAAAAATCCTAACAACAGATCTAACAATTCGTGCTTAACATCAATCTCTATTATTTTCTCTTCCTATGACTCAAAAAGGTTTACCTATTTATACTGATTTAGCCTACACATCCAATGGTCTGCAAATCGTGGTTTGTAGACTCTTGGTCTGTCCTTGACCCATTACAATGCATTAGGGGGTTTGACTCACCCCAAAACCCCTGTGTTAGACTAAATATTACAAAAATATACAAAAATGGACAAAATTCGCAGCTTTACGAGACCCTGTTCCAACCACCATCTATTTCATCAACAAGAACCTGTCTAAGGCCGAACTAAACTACATTATCACCAAAAAGGAGCTCTTAGCTATTCCATTCCCTAAATAATTTCAGGCATTATATTACTAGATATCAAACCTTTGTGCATACTGACCATGAAACAATCAAATATTTAATGAAAAAACTTGATGTCAATGTTAGAATAATTAGATGGTTTTTATTGTTGCAACAGTTTTATTTGACCATTGTTGATAAGCCAGGAAAAGAAAATGTTGTTGTAGATTTCTTATCTAGACTAACTTTGTATGTAGATGAGGAAGGGATTGTTTGATGACATAGCCAACTACCTGGTTTCTGAGAGTTTCCTCCAAACCTTTCATCTAAATAAAATAATAGAATTATAAGAGAAAGCACCCCTTTCACTTGTATTGGTGGCAATCTCATCAAGTGGGTAGTGGATCAAATTCTCAGAAGATTTTTCAGGGAAGAGGAGGTATTTGATATCCTCTCAGCATGTCATGATGGTCCATGTGGGGGTCATTTTGTTGCTAAGAGGACAACCTTCAAAGCCTTTCAAGATGGCTACTAATGGCCTGCTCTCCACCAAGATGCCAAGAGATACACCAGTAGATGTGATCAGTGTCATAGGATGGGGAGACCTAGACCGAGGGATGAAATGCTTCTACAACGCCAGGTGGCCTTAGATCCATTTGACAAGTGGGGCATAGAATTCATTGGACCCATTGATCCACCATCCGGGAAGAAGAGATATATCATAGTCTGCACCAATTACTTGACTAAGTGGGTTGAAACAAGGGCTTTAAAGGTAGCAACAGAAGAGAAGGTGGTTGAGTTTTTGAGAGAGAATGTGTTCTACAAGTTTGGATATCCCAGGGAGGTAGTCACCGATCAGGGGGCTCAATTCATGTCTCATCTCATTGAGAACCTCATGAGGTAGAAAAAAATCAAACACAATACTTCTACTGCCTATCATGCTCAAGAAAATGGTCAAGTGGAAGTGACAAATAGAGCCTTGGAGAACATCCTTACCAAAGTTGTGAGTAACAACATAAATTATTGGGAAAAAAGTTTGGTGGAGGTCACTTGGGCTTGCAACACCACCTGTAAGACAACTATAGGGTTTACTCCATATGATCTGGTTTATGAGAATTGAGCTTTGATTTCCATTGAGTTTGAGTATAACACCCTTAGAATGGTAGCTCAATTGGATTTTGACATCACAAAGGCACACCAAGAAAGATGGCATCACTTGAATGGTTTGGATTAATTTAGGATGCAGGCCCTCCTTCACACATAAGTAATCCAGCTACAGATGAAGTTTTGGCATGAAAAACACATCAAAGAGAAGATATTTCAAGAAGGGGGTTGGGCCCCTCTCTATGAATCCAGGTTCAAGGACTTCAAGGGAAATTTAATGACTAGATGGTTAGGACCATATCAAGTAGATAAATTCCATGGAAATGGGGTTGTTCAAATTAGAACCATAGATGAGGATGGGGTCCCTCTGTTGGTCAATGGTTACAATCTAAAAATGTACAAAATTCCTTTGTCCAAGGCAGAGTTCATCAACACAATAAACAGAGAGGTGAATGTAATTGGAAGCCTCACAACTTCCAGTCCCTCACCTTCCTATAAAAATAGAAAAAAAAAAGGAAAAATAAAGAGGCATGGGTGAAAACCTTTCTGATGCATCCAAGGCCAACTCCATGGTTGAGAACCTCCATGAGGCAATCCGAGATAATAAAAAAAAAGAAAAAGAGATAAAAAGAGATTAAAAAAAAGAAATAAAATATCCTTGGGTTAAAACCTCTTGGAGGCACCCAGGCTGGTGGGGTGAAAACCTCTGCTGAGGCAACCCAATTTCCTTGAAAAAAAAAGAGAAAAAAGAGGAAAAGGAAAAAGAAATACAATTTTTTTTCACTAACCTACTTCTGTTTTACAAGAAACATTCTTCCATCTCTCTCTCTCTCTCTCTCCTCTACCTAATCACTCCACATCTAGCCCCATCACTCATTCCTCTATGAATTTATACCACCAGGGGAGTAAAAATTCCAAATTTTCTCCTCTCTCTGTAATGCTACAGGATGTCCTAGGCAACTACAGGAAATCTTGTAGTGCTACAAGAAACCTTGTAGTGATGTAGGAAATCCTAAAAATCTACAGGATACATGAGGCTATATTCACTCACCTGAAGCTCTCTAACCCTATAAAATGCATAAAAAATGTTTCCCTACCTATTCCTACTATCCCTATCGATCACTCCATCCCATGCATGAAAAATGCCTTACCTAACCCTTTATTCTTCCACTGTGAATCAGCTTTCTCTAACACACACACAGGGCCTCTTATCTTATTATTTTCCTCAACCTCACCATTCCATCAACATCCTAACACCACCCCTATAATCTTGACATCATTTTCTCCCTTCCTCATGTCATTTTTGGCTCCAAATCTATAACAAATGGACTATTAAAAAAGATGATCACTTCCTATAGCACACCTATGCATGTACCAGAACCTTTCGATCACCATCTAGCACATCAAGAGTAGTAGAATTATGTTGAAGACTTGATCCTAAGAATCACCAAGGGACTCCAAAGAGGAAGCTACATCAACAGTAATAGCTTGAGGTCTCCATGAGGTACCTACAGAAGACACAACAAATAAAAAAACAGTAAGCACCTAACTTAGAAAATAAAATAAAATAAAATAAACAAAACAAATGAAAGGTAGCATTTTTTACCACTCCAGTGATCTTGATCCCTGTATCAAGGATCCTACAACTCATTAGCAACCAGTTAGGCTTAGGCATGACTCCCTCACCCTCTTGCTATGAATCAATTGGCTAAATTAATAAATGTCAAAGACAAAGGGTTTAATAGGAAAAAAGGTGGCTAGTTAACTTGGCCACCCTCAATAGTGGAACTAGAAAATGTTGGTGGATTTGCATGCCACAGAGGGTTTTCACATCAGTTAAGAAGAGATAATAGAAAGTGGGAGCTCATTAAGAGGTAGGAGAAAATGATAGGCTCAAGTGGGACCAATGGTCCAAATATGGAAACGTCGTGCGAAGTACACATCACCACTACACTCCAAGCCTGCTCGAATTAGCATAAATAGTAATTGGGATAATTTCCCCTCACACTTATGGTCGTTTCTAGATCATTTATCAAAGGAAAAATTGAAGAGACCGCTGAGGAGTTTCGATCACTAGTTGATTTTTTCATGTAGACAGTGCTACAGGAAACCCTGCAACTGCTACAAGAAGTTTCCATGGAGGCCAGAAAGTGTTAAGGAGTGCCATGAAAGCCACCATCAAGGTATATTAGCACCACCACACCATACTTCAATTAAAAAAATTCATAATTTCAAAGTTAAGTGGCCATCACCCCATCAAATTCACAAGAATTTTCATGATAGTTTGAATATAGTAGAGAAATAATTAATAAAATTAAAGAGTTTTATAAGGAGGTAGGGGATAAGAAAACACATATTTTTGGAAATTGAGGAGTCTTAAGATCCCATATCACCAGTGATATTTGAAAGCAAGCCACATAATAACACCTATCAAACACAGTCAAAATATGCGGGGAGGTTTTAATAGGAGAGAACCCACAAACACGAAGAGAATTAGGTTACATCCTCTTGTTGTTGAAATCTTCAGAAATCATCAATGGATGGGGTTTTTGAGCTCCTCAAAGGATATTATGATGAAGTGGCTCAAGAATTTTCAATGGCCTTGCACTCTCGAGCAGATAATAGTGCCACCACAGTGATAAGAGGGCTAGAAATAACTAGCACCCCTGAGCTGATAAGCATATTTACCACCTTAACCCTAGGGATCAAATGGAATAGAGAGGATGGGGTCTCTAGTACTTCTTCCAAGAAGATTTTATTTTTTCCCAATGAGGAATGAAATGATGGAGAATGGAGTAAGAAGGGAGAGTTTGCCTTACCCATGGGATGAGGTGGCTTACCATATCATGAAGTATATGTCTTGTGAGGGTAGGCTAAGTGTAGTTTATGAATATCATTTTAGACTCCTGCATGATCTGAGATTCAAGGAGTATCTACCCTTGGAATAGATATTGAACATACCATATTTCTTTCTTCACTCCATCAGAGATATGAGCCATAGGGTTAGGGAAGGAAAACATCAGCACCTAGTTCATCATGGTTTGATCAAACTCATAGTGGAATATTCTTTAAAAAAGTCACAATTACAATTCCATGGTCCACTTTCATTGACATGGATAGGGAGGCTCTAATTGGGACACAAACATCACCCTTGGAGATACCCTTTCCTTCATCCTTGGAGAAAGGGACACTAAAACAGGGGAAGAAGAGACTATGAGAACAAAATAAGAAGAGGAGATGGAAGAAGAGGAATAAAACACAAAAGAGGTAGAAACAAACAATAAAGGTGAATAAAAAGAGGAATAGAAAGAATAAGGAAATATAGAATAGGAGGATACTTTGAGGCCCATTACAACCACTAACATCTCACCTCAGCGGATCAGCCTTTCACCAAGATTTACTGAAAAAGAAGTGGTTTCCACTTTAGCTACTCTAAGCACACTCGTGAAAGAAAAAAGGAAGAGGAAAAATTCCATGTAATTTAGGACCAGGAAGAGCACAAGGGTGAGAAAGGGGAGGCCCAAAAATCTAACAAAGAGCCCCATCAACATTGAAGAGGCACCTAGCAAGAGGGAATAAATAGGGAAAAAAGAAGGAATTATTCAAGAAGTCACTTCCTCCAAGACAACATCCAAGACACCTAGGACATCTGCAAGAAGGCGCCCCTCTATATTAGCATATCTAAAGCAATCATACCAACCCATAGACCCCCAAGGAGGAGAAAAACAGATGCTATAGGAAACTCAGATTGTGCTACAGGAAACTCAGACTATGCTACAGGAAAGTTAGGAATTGATATAGGAAGAGAAGAATGTCCAAGGGGAGGGAAAAAATATAGAAATGGAATGGAAGGATACCAAAATTGAGGAACATAAGACATAACTAGAGGGGAAGGATGCCCAAATTGAGGGACCAAAGCCTCAAGTAGAAGGGAAATATTCCCAACTTGAAGGACCAAAGGCAAAGATAGAAGGGAAAAGTGCCCAGTTGGAAGGGAGAGGCACAAATTACAGGATGACCTCCACAAGCATAGGAAACCTCTCCACAAAATGACTAGAAAGCCATCATAGAATTCCAACAACCTACCCCATAGCCCATTTTAAGCTCTTATTATCAATTCATTGAAGGAGGGAGGTTTCTCCCGGATAATTTCTCCATACCCCTCTTCTATGAGCTAGAAAGAGAGAGGAGGTGCACCCACCAATGGATGCAAATTTCAAAAGCTAGAAATGTTGAAGATGTGAGAATAATGGAGGAGAAACTCAGTGAGATGGGGAGAGATCTAGTTGATGTCAGGCTTAGAGAGGCAGTATTGAAAGAACAACTGTAGATGGAACAATAAGAAAACATTAGGCTGATGGAACAAGTGGAACAAAAGGATAAACACATTTCCACTATGGAAGATCTTTGTATGGAGGAAATACAATACATGTACCCCTCAAATTATTATTCCATTTATTTTAAAGAGAAAGGATTATAGTTTTAGATCAAAACCTAAGAGAAAATGGTTAATTTCATTTCCAAAACTATACGAAATTCATTTATTTCTGCAGACAAACTATTATGGAGGAGAGAGCCAAGTTGGAAGAATTCTACATACACAACCTTATCCTAAGTGATATGAACATCTGGGACCCCAACTCTAGATTGGGAGATATGCAGCTAATGGCCTTAGCATCTTGGGTGTCCAATTAAGAAACAAGAGAAGAGGAATTCAAGAGGGTTATGAGGAGAGAAGGAAAGGAACCCCTCCAAATCAGGGTAGAACTCATCAATCATAGAGGTGTCATAAACAATCATCAAATGATCTCCAATTATGCTATTATTTTAGATAAATACCTTTATAACCAAGCACAAGAACTTGCACACTTTAATGACATCTCTAGATTACTAGGAGAAGAGAGTGTAATGGCATGTCAGAGGAGATGGAATGGCTGACCACTTAGCTAAAGGAACCTGAAGTATCATACTCCAGAAAAATTTATAGCTCCCTTGGAAAGAACATCACCATTCAGAGAATGAAGTATTGGTGGATTGGATTAAAACTCAACCCACGTTTGTTGCTGGGGTTGAGTGAAATAAAAGAGGAAACTAAAGAGAAAAATGAATGGGAATAAGAAGAAAATAATGCATGGTTTTACCCACCTGAAGGAACCCCGTCCATGCTACCTTGGGATGTCAGAGAAGCTACAAGAGCTCTAATGGAAATCAAGAAAGAAGACTTGGTTTCTCAGAGGATGAGAAACTATTTGGTAGGGGGGTGATGATGAGGGCCATCATTAGGTATATTTTAAGGAGTTATAATGTCACATTTTTAGATTTTTTACTCTCTCTCACACACATTTCGTTACATTTTGTCATATTTTTCTTAGTGATAATGGTGTATTAAGGGTTATCATGACTTGAGGCCTAATATGATTTAAATGTAGGAAATAATGCCATTTTTTAGTAAGATTCCATATCAGGGCTCAGAGTAGACAATGAGGAGCAATCATAGGGAGGTTGACCACCTTCTTAACTCCTAGAAGAAACCAATATCTCTTCAGATCCTCCTCCAATAGTTCGAATCCAAAGGAAATCGAGAAAGTAGATGATAAGAGGGAGCCAAGCTCCACTTCTATCGAGTTTCAAGGGAAAAAACACCTGCTTTTAGGGATCTATTGGTAGCTACCCTCTTGTATAAATATACAAGAGAAAGAGCTCATTCAGATTCAGATTTTATATGCAACTGGAGAAATCTTGGCTCTATATTAGACACTTTTGACTTTTTTTGTTGATGAAAGAGATTGGATATGAAATAATATGAGAATTCAGTTATTTCTCGCTGAGTTTATTTTAGGGAGTTGAGCTTGTGGGTTAGGGCCCAATCCATGGGTTGCACTCTCTCTTATGTACACTTGTGTTTTTCCTTTATGCTTCTATAGTTTCTTGATTTCATTGAATTTTGGTAGCATATAAAATATCAAAATTGTGTTTCCAAGTCTCCCTCTCTCACCTCTTCCATTGGAGCTTGAGGAGGAAGGTCTTCCACGACAGACCAAACATATTCAATTTATGATTTCTTGGAAAAGTTAGGATATATTTTACTATGATTATCATGAATATGTTTTAGGTTCAGAGGTAGATTTCTATTTCAAGTGCATAGGTAGTTCTAATTAAATTCAACTCATATTTTCCACCATTTCTATGATAATTTTGTTAATGATGACTACATGAGTAGATGTATTGTTTGAAAATTTGGTTACAGTGGAAGATAAGGACCCTTGCAGAACTATCACTCTGAGCTTCCACCCTCCATCATTCACCTTTAATCCAAGTCACCCACAAACCTGTTTTGGAGACCATCATCACACCACCGAGAGCAGCATTTTTGGTGCAAGACAACCCTTTTTTAGAGCTGTGAGCTTGGCCAAGGGGGTTTTTCATCCTCCATTTCCTTGGATACACCTTTCCCTCACCTTTCCCAACCTTCTCTTCATCATTTATGGCCCCCAAAACCTATCGGACAATTTCCTATAGCATTACATGACATCCTGTAGCAAAACATGAATCTTGTAGAAGCTTCCTGTAGTAGTGTTGGGAACCAAATCCTTCATCAAAAAATAATTCCTACACCTTAACTAAGCCTAGAAAATCCATCAATATACCTCCAAATCTAAATCCTTTGTTCAGGAACACCCTTAGGACTTTCAAACTCCCTCTTCTCTTGCTGCAAAATAGAGTAATGTGAAGTGTGATTAGTCCATCATAAGATACAACATTACCAAATTAGTTAGCATGAATTAGATATAAACTATTTAGTCATTAATTCATCATGTGTGAAAATATATATTAGCTCCTTCTTACAAGTTAATCAAGTAGTCTATACAATGAATGAAAATCGGTGTAATTTTCTTTCTTGTAATTAGAATCAGTTTCGATCTTTCTTCCTTGCAAAAGTAGACATTAAATAGATGAGCCAATGCAGTCTAGTGTAATTTATTTTCTTTCCAATAGAGTAATGGTTATGATAATTTTTCAATCTCAGGTTGTAGTTAGATGTGTGACAAACTTCCTCTTTCAGAGTATCCCTAGTTATTATCACCTCATTGTAGAACTAAGATGAGGATGGCATGAGTAGATCTCATATGTCGTGCATATAGCATTGTCACCTCCAAGTTTTTACAAACCCCGGGTTGATAAGTAAATTTGAATAGCCCCTAGGATTTGCAACACTCTTGGTGCAATACCAGCGCTCACCACATAGCTAACTTATTATTTAATATTATTGAATAAATCTCATAGAGTTAGTTATTTAAGAGATATAATATATTATTTTTTTATAGTATTTTAATGTAACCTCCTGGAGGAAATTGTGGACTTCATCAAAATTATTGCTACTTTTAGTATAAACAAGTTATATAATTTTTTCCTTATGCACATGGATCGATCTTCTTAGATTTTGGTATGTGGACATTTCAAATTTCAAAGTCAATTTACTTCATGGAGGAGATCTTTAGCCTCTTATCACTTTTAGGAATATTATCATAACTAAATTATTATTTAATATTTTTGAATCACTCTCATATAGCTAGTTACTTGAGAGCTACATTATATTATTTTCCTTTAGTATTTCAATGTAACCTATTAGAGGAATTTCTGGATCTCATCAAACTTCTTGCTACTTTTAGTAATCAAGTTGTTGTTGTAACGTAGTATCATGATTCTCATAATTTTTTGGCTCACGTGGACAATTGTACTACCTCATTGCACATAAGAATATGTCATGAGCCTCCTTAAAAGTGTTGTCCCCCAATGTTTCTATGTGGAGTTGGAGGAGGTGTTGCAACCATTTATTATTGTGGTTGGGTGGGAATGGATGTGTCAATACAACAAGCTATGGAGTGGTAGTTGATTACACAAGGAAGTGATGAATCTCATCCATCCTTTGGAACTCATGAGTTAGATGAATTTCATAACAAATATTACAAGGGAAATTGACCTTTCTTATTCATCCATTCATGCCCCCAGCCTGAGTGGGTTGGGGTTGTTGTGTCTCTTGAGTAGGTTTGGAAGTATTATTTTTCCTATTCATCTTCTTTTTCCCACTAGGTTGGTAATAATTCTTAGGTTTCATGGAATACATGGTGTGAATCCTGAATGCTTGTTGAGGAGACATGCCTTGTTAAAAATTGCACATAGTTACAGGGGCTTGCGTTGTAAAAATTAGTTTCCCTAGTTGAGCATCCAACTAGCTCACAATATCAGAAGAAATAGAACCAATTACACCACCAGAATGTGGTCTTGGTTTGGGTAATTTTGGATTTATTAAGGCTCAAGGAGCATTAGGGATGATGTCATACAAATTTCCCAACTAAGAGTATATCAAGTCAATATGTTTGAAATTTAAGATATATTGCTCCTCGGTAGCTACCCTAGCCATAGCTACATCCTTGGAAATGGGGAGTATCAAGGATTGAGTAAACTAATCTATGAGAAATTAGTGAGGAATCTTGGTCCTGATCATTCACTTCGTTCACCTCCACTCGTGTATGTGATCATATATATGGGTAGAAGTGTCCTATTTGAAATTAGATAGGAGATAAACTCTGATCTCTTGTTGAAAAGGTAACTGAAAATTGTTTAAGAAACTTTGTGCAAAGGAAGAAAAATCATGATAACATGCCTTGTTTACTTCAACGTTCCATTTTGTGATATACCTGATCAAGGTTCATTAGAAGAGTCTCAATCTAATAGAATCATTGACCAAAAAGCTAGAAGAGAACCATATATTGTAGGTCGTGATATGCATGGTTAAATTTTCTATTGAATTTCCTTCAAATTTTGGTATATCATATGGTAATTTAGCAGTCATTGAAGGCCACCAAGGATCATAACATATGGGTTCATTCATTAATTTTTCAAAATATAGAAAATAAACAGATCATATAAATGGAAGTTGATGTTGGTTGAATGGGTTTGAAGGTAAATATCGACCCATGTATAGACCTTGTGATCCCCCCATAACATAGTTTCTAAAAGACATCTTGACCAAAGGAATTGCTAAAACTAGGGTATTAGACCCTTGGATTGGTTGTCATGGTGAAAGGATTATTTCCATAGGAAAAAGGAACTCCCAAAAGTATTTCTACTAATTGAATTATACCTAGCACTAGAAGGATGACCTCTGAGTGCAAAAGCACCACTGTAAGTGGGAAAACATGTGGGAATAGTTGTAGTAGTGGGAACATTTCCCCCAAGTAAATAACCCCCTCCAAAGGAATTGAAACTTCCATAAAATAAAATTCCTCCTAGAACCAAAATATCCCATGGATTATATGTTCCTCAAAAAAAATATTTTCCACTAGAATGACTAGGAATAAATGTAAACCCCCCAAGAAAATTCATTGAACAAGGTTGTCCCATGCTAGATATTGTAACCACGGGGATAAAAGAATTAGCTAGGAATTAACTAGCTCCCATAGGTTGACTCTATAATTATCCTATACCAAAACCGAAGCTAGATGGAGGGATGGATACAGATAAGCTTAAGAAACTACTCAGGATTGCAAAAGAAACTAGTGGGATACCCCAAAGTAAGGACATATGCATTGTCAAAGCAGGAATGCACACTATCACACTAATCATTGGTAATGAATACATAACAAATGAAATTTAAAATGTGGATGGCTATGAAGGCCCCATCTCTCCCATGATACACATGTGATCAAGACCATACATGTAGGCAGGGAAACTATGCCTGAAATCTCCTCAGATATTGCTCAAAGAAAGGTTTGTGCCTCTCAAAGATATCCTCGTTAATGTGCATAATCTAGAGAAAACCAGTACCAAGGGAGTGGGGATGTCAATCCACAAGTTCCTAATGTGACCACATAAATGCATGTAAAATAATATTTTCAACAAGTTTATGATGTGATGGCATATTTGCACTCACTAGTGAAACTAGTTTCAATTTTGATTTACCTATTTCAAGGCTTTGTACCCCTAGGCTATTTTTGGTGTACTACAACCAATATGTATAGATTAATTTTAATTATCAATTTATTTTTATTGTTTTCATTTAACCAATGGTATGAAGTGCAACTGAGATGATGTGTAAGAGAATAAATACCAATCCAATATGAAAATTAAATGAAGGATGCAAATGTCTTTTCAATTTGATGAAAATTTGCTAAAAGGAGGGTAGAGAGTTCTTTTCTCTTTCCAAGTTACAACAAGTAAAAATGTTGCAGCCTCTATCAATGTTATTTTTATATTCACCAAATTCACACAATAATCCAATCAACTAAACTACTTACTAATCAAAAAAATTAGTCTTAAGATACAAATGTACACTCAAAAACACGAAACTATGGATGAGAAAGAAAAAGGTATGAACTATGGCTTATCAAGCTAGAAAAAAACATGATCACATGCAAAAAAAGTTTCAGTTTGTAACTCAATGCAAGAAGCTAGAAAACTTACATCTATAATGTTTCACAAGAGAAAATAATTCAGATCCTATACAAGGGAACAAGACCTAAAATACTACAAAACTTGGTTTTTATGTATAATTCCTCAAATAAAATAGGTAACAAATACTAACTAGACAAATAACATCATATTTTAAATGTTAAAAAAATTTAAAAAAAATCACAACTGAAGGAAATTAGTAGGAAAAACAAGCTTGTACAAAACAAAGCAAAGTTGCAAAATGAAGTCAATCTCTTGAATGGAAAAGGATATATATCAAATCTGGGATAGATATAATAAATAAAATGAATAGGAGTATATATAAAGATCATGTAGAAATATGTAATGAAAAACTCATTGAAAAACTCAATATTGAGAGGCCATCACTCTCAAGAAGATATCAACTTCTATACCAGTTTCTATGAGCAAGCTTCCTAGAAGCGAGAAGGTCTTGAAAAGACCCTGTAACCCACATACAATGAGTGAATGGCTTGCAAAATTGAATTTTTAACAAAAAAACATTTACATTTGAAAAATACAACAAATATATAGCCTGAAAATACTTAGAGAACATCAAAATTGAGAGAAAAACACCCAAAAACAAAAAGAAATTAGGGATCACAAAGAAGTAAGAAGAAAAAACTCATTAGGAATATTTCCCTATTAGAGTCACCAGTTTTTTTTGCTTTGAATTCAAATAGAAGAAAAATGACTATTGACATGCAGATCATGCCTTAGGATATGTCACCTAGTGGGTAATGTTATCACTCTCCCCAACTTCCTAGGCTGAAATTAGGAGTGAAGAAAGGTAACCACAGACCAACTTTTAGCCATACAACTAGCCCTACCTAACCAAAGAGGGCTTTCTCTATGTCTCTTTTTAAATATTAAATTTTAGGCTGAGTACCAAGTTTTAGGCTAGATCTAAATTAATTTGCTTTAGAATTTGTTTAATAATTATTTTGCTGGATAAAAATTATAATCAGTGAAGCTAAAACTGATTTAAAAGACTAAATTGCAAAGAATTGATCAAGGCAAGATAAGAAAACTATTTTAGCACAATTAAGTTGTCATTTATGTATAGTGATAGAAAAGGCAAGGGTATGAATGAGAATTTTACTGAATTCATTCATTAGAAGAAAAGACAATTGTAGAAATATTAATAAACAAAACATATGACTGGTCTCTGCATATAAACTGATAATATTTTTACATAGAAAGTGAAATGGAAATGAAATAACAGAGAGAAATTATAGTGCTAAAAATAAATATCACATGAATCTCACAAAATTGTTGCAACTCCTTTGATTTCATTAACATAGGTCCACAGTAATACACAAGGTCTTAAAACTCGATTATCCAATAGTAATACTTCATACAATGAAGTCTTTATAGAAAATTAAAATTACAACAGTTACATTAAAGGTTATCATAATCGATAATGCTTTATTTTCTAACTAAATTCTAGCTGCATCATGGAAATAAATTTAATCTTCTGTGTTGGCACTAGCTCTAACTGAAAACTATTGTTGAAGAAGATAATTACGGGTTGTGTTGGCTCTCAGTTGACTGTTGATCTAGCAGATTTTGAATTTTTTGTTTCTATTGATTACTCTTGAAACTCACACAAATTTTCCCAGTGTTCTTCATTAGGAATGACCAATTTCATTACTTTATGGTAAACTTGAACAACTTCAGTATATTTAGCAAAGGTGGGTCTCAACACAAAGACATGTTTGATCTCATACTGAATGTAAATTTCATTAATCGGGGTTCCCAATGGTTCCCTTCTTGTCAATGTGCCTTTAATGTTTGAAAACTTTGCAATATCTCTGGAAATTTCCTTCAATCTTCTCCAATAATCTTCCTTGGTCATCAACTTATTATGTTGAAAAATATATGAACTGTGGTCTCCAAAGTGTGAAATTTCTCCTCAAGCTGAAGAATAAAATTCTTCTTTGTGAGCACCTTTTTCACTTCTAGGATGGTTTCTATTCTTTCATCTATACCCAAATCATCCATCTCATACATGTTCTTTGCGTTCAGAAATTTAATGATAATATTTTCTATTGCAGGCTTGTCTCCCAGCTGTGCTTTGATTGTTGTGATAGCTTCATTTTCCTTCTGTATCAGCTCTTTTTTCTCAAATATGATATGTATACTCTGCCAAATCTCATTAAGGGATTCCATAATGTGTGCCAAGATTATATCTTTCACTTGGCCCTAAGTATTTCCAATAGCTTACTCCTTTTTCTCTTTCTGTAACCTCTCAATCAGTTTTTTGGCTCACTGTGCTTCAACTGCATGTGAATTATCAGCATTAGTTTTCTGAAATTGCAATAATTTTACCTGATCATGCAATTTATTCATCTCCTATTCTTGAATGGACATATTTTGAGTTTCTTTGGTGAGATGCTCAGCTCCATCTGTAGTACTTGCTATAGAAGTTTGAGTTATAGGAATGGCTACTAGAGGCACTTCTTCTAAAGGAACCTTTGATGTTTTTACTGATACTTCCTTTTCTTTTATTATTTTTTCTAACTCTGATTCCATATTTTTTATTTGAGCATTCTTCTCCATAATCAATTACATCATATCTCTCTTCTGAGATTCAATATCTTCAATATCCTTGGCCAAAGGATCTTCTATAGCATGTATCTTCAATTGTTTCCCCAATGTTGTTATGTCAAAAATTTTCTTCTTGATGATTTCTTCTATTGCATTTACATTGGATGGATTGTACCCAATTTTAATCACTAGATATTCTAAATTTTTTATTCTTGTGTCATTTTCAATTGAAGACACCTTCTTCATTTTCAGCTTTGACTGTACATTGGCCAATGAAACCTGCAGTTTTGATAAACTCATAAAAGTGTTAGTGAGAGTTGATCAAATGATCTCACCAATTTTCTTGTGTAGTTTCACTTGATCTATTGGATGAATTTCTTTTGTACCAAACTCAAATGCAGCCCTTTTATAATCTGCTTCTGACTTTGGTTGTGGGATTTGTGCTTTAAGGAAAGAAAAGTGCATTTTCCCCTTTTCTGAATCAAAGGTTGAGAGAAACTTGTTCTGTGAGCTGGGAGTTTGTTTCCAAAAGTGGTTGTATGTACTTGTATTTAACACTTCATTCTTCAACTTTATCTCTTTGAAGGTGTCAAAGGCAGTCTTATCCTTTTCAACTTTAGCAATTTTACTAGTTTGAATGGCTTTTTGTTGATCTTGAGAAGCTGTTGTTTGCTAATATTTCGAAACTGTAGAAGTAGTAGTAGTAGAAGTACTTTTACCACCTGCTTGTGTGGAAGGATGTGTCTCCTCAGTAATGATAATTACTTATTTTTCTGACTCCTTGCTAGGATTGACCTTAGGATTAAACTTTGTGTTCTTCCTGTAATGAAATTTAAACTCTTTGTTACATGAATCAATCATTGGAGATGATTGATATTCTATAACTCTTTTCCCTGCTCCTTCCTATGCAATAGGAGTTTGCAATGCTGATGTAGACAGTGTTTGTTCTTCAGCCTCCTATAGAGTACCTTCAATCCATTCAAGTTGATTCATGTATTTTTCAATCTCTGGTCTAGGTGTATGAAAATATGGTGCAGATTTATTTTCTACCCTCAATTTATAAATGACACCAAATATATCATAAGACCATGTAAAACTTGGGCTAAACTACATTTCTTTCAACAAATTATCTGCTTCCTCCCCTGCTGTCTTGCTATTATAGATAAAAGGACATATATGTTTTTTGATTTTAAATTTATATTTCTTCTTAGCAGAGACAAAATGCACTTCATCTGCATTAATCATTTATCTAATATATCCAATTTAAAAATCCTCATGGGGAGGAATTTTGGCAGTTTATAAGGGGGAAGCTCACAACCATAAACTCTAAGTTCTGTATAATTTTGATAAAGGTATCAATCCCATGTTCTAGCTTGATCTGACAGCTGCAATACCTTTCTAATTTATTCACTAATCCTGGGCTCTAGAGTGCTATTGAGTAAACTGAGTGATGGATGAAGAAACAATTCCACAAACTGTTTATATGAATATTCTTTCTGTTCCTTCATGATTAATGAGATCCAAAAAATGATTGACTGTTGATTTCCTTCCTCATCTAATTTTTGTAAGGAAAACTTAAATTTGTCTTTATGAGAGTACAAGAAGAGTAAAATAACAAAGAGGCATAACTGAAAACCTCTTTAGTTGTGAATTTAACAAACTGATCATGGATAGAATCTGCAATAAACTGACTGAAGTTGAAAATGATGGAGGGTTTGGAATATGTGGAGAATATGGAAATGAATCCTATGATGGTTTCATCTATCCATTGGTCTAAATAATAACAAAGAAGGTAGGAAATGACTGTGATAAGTTTGTTTGGAACTTTTAGGGAAAATGGATGATGGAAATGGAGGGATTTTCTTGGGTAATCGATAATTTTCAGTCATGACTAGCTCAAGCGTTTTAACTCTATTTGAAAAATATAATTTTTTTTATATTTCAATCAATTCTTCTTGGGAAAATGGTGTGGCATTCTCTGTGTTTGGCGCTTGCATCATTTTTTCAATAGTTTGGGCATTGATAGTCATTAAAATCTCTCTCGTACGAGTGATAATAGCTCTCTGGTTTGGCATGATATACCAAGCTTGGCATCTTCTAACAAACTCTAGGGCATTATGGATGTGAGGAAAGATGAAATTTGGGAGATTAGAATCCCATCGTCCTATATCATCATATTTATTGTAATATTCCTACTTAGCCTGAGCTAAGAGGAATATGAATTTTTGTTTTACTTTCTGTTGCATGAATAAATGAATAAATGAGGGCATGTAAAACTCCTAAAAAGAATGAATAAATCAATGCCCATATGAACAAGGATAAATCCAGGCCATGTAAATAAATTACTTGCAGGTGTGAAAGGGGTTTAAGCTATGAGATTGGATCAACCTTGACCAAATCTACAGCGCTGTCTAGATTCAATGTACCTCATAAAGGGACAGCGTAGTTCTAGAAGGAGGCCACTCATGTGAAAGGAGCTAACTCATCAAGGTGGTTTAGGGTTTGCAAAGTCTCTCATCTTATAAAAGGAAGGGGAAGGCAGCAAGAGAATTTTGTTGATTGTTTACATTTCTGAGTATCTTGTCTATTTAGACAAATATTATTCTCTGTTGTTTAGTGGAGAATTGTGCTGCTTAGCACTTGGAATTCCTATGCAGGGGTTTCACCTCTTCCCTTGAGGATTCTTGGAGGAGTATTTGCTTATTTGATCCACTATCAGGCTTTGGGCCAAGATCTACTTCCAACTGCAACGCAGATCCAGTGAGGGTTTGTTTGCTTTTGTAGGCTGCAGCAAGTGGGATTCTAGATCTACTTAGATCTAGCTTGTATTGATGGCTCTTCTCAGTGAGTGTGTCATTTAACCTCCTGGAAGAGTGCATTCATTGATTGAGCTTCAAATTTGTATCTTGGCATCAGGCCATCACTGTTAATCAAGATACAGCGTAGTTTTCATTGAGGAACTGCGTTATTTTCAGTAGAGGTTTTGCAGGGTGTTTTGACCCCATTTTTTATGAGAGATCTCTGGTGCTAGGCTTTTCCTTTTACTTTGGTGATCCATGGATCAGCTTGCTGATCCATGTTCTATTTATATCTGATCTATTTTAATAAAAAGTCATCTTTAGAAATTTATGAAGAATTTTTCAAATCTGCAACTTAAAACTCAGATCTACTCTTTGTAATGCATGATTTGGTCAAAACCCCAAGGGGATCTTGTAAATAAGTCTTTCTATTTTCTATATCTGAAATGGATCTGATGTTTTGTCCACATATCTATCCTAGATCTGAGATGTAATGTTCAGCTTCTGCAACTCCTCACAATAACGCTATTGAGCCATTTTACAGTTTATACATGTGTTGCAGCCATCTTTTTTGAAGATTTATTGCTCTCTTGTCTCTTGTATTCTACTATATATTGAAAGAGCTTCATTGTAATTCTGATTTGCTGCTATATAATCATAATTTGATCTCATTTTATGGCCTCCTACTCATACTTTCCAAGACTGCATTATTTCTGAAGCAGTTTGTTGTGCATAGCGGTAGCCCCTCTTGTAGGGTGTTTTTCAGCTAGACTAGGTGGTGGGAGATCTGTTTACCACACCTAGTTTGATTTTTTTTTCTTCCCCTTTGGATCTAGACCCCATATCTACTGATATAAGGGATCCGAGGGCTGTAAAATCATTTTTGTACATCAATCTCCCAGGAGTGTGTTACTTCAGCAGGCTTGTTGTACTATTCGAGATTTGGAATATTACAGTGGTATCAAAGCTCCTTTATTGGCACAGGTTGTGCTTTCCTTGGAGCACCACAGCCATGTTGCATTCAGAAGAAGATGGACCTCTTACTGAGAGGGAGAAGAGGTATCATAACAGAAGTCACAAGAATTTTGATTACACTACTGATGATCAAGATAAGGGTAAAGCCCTTGAGACTATAAGTGATAAAGAAGGAGAAGAGTTTGCAAGAACTCTTTTGGTGGCCATGCAAGATCTTGCCAAAGAGATCAAATAAATGAGGATGGAAATAATAAGGGAATCTCTTAGGATATTTCATCTGGGGGGAAAGCTCTGACATGTCTCATCACTAGATTGGTCAACCAGTGAACCAGACACAAGCCCCACAAGCTCCACAACGCTCCAATATGCCTACCTTCTTAGCTGTGGAGAATGAAGGACCACAAGAGAAATCAGCCCTTGAAGACTACTTTGTGGAATATAAATCTCTCAATCAGAGATTCAAATACCACTTGAGTTTCCAATATTTTTGTCACCTCAAGGACAAAAGAAGACCAAGGCAGCAATATAGAGATGGTGGGTTCTTCAATAATCATGATAGAAATCACTCTATGGGCAGGTTATTTTTGCCTAAATTTGATGGGTCACCCACTAGTTCAGCCAAGGCATGGGTAGAAAAGTTGTACATCTACATTCAGTTGAAAAAATTCCTTGAGAGTGAAGCCATCAAGATTGCAGCGCTGCACTTTGATGGTGAAGCACACAATTGGTGGTTCCATGGGTTGTCTACATTGGGCCATGTCAATGTGACTACCTACTCTGAATTCACTAGAAGACTGGTGGAGAGGTTTGACAGAAAGTATACAGAAGCACCTTTCATGAGCCTTGCAAAGTTAAAGCAATCAGGAAATGCAGAAACTTATATCTCTGAGTTTCTGAGATTATCAGTTATGGTTCCTGATCTTTTTGCAGCAAGGAGGGTGTACATGTTCATCGATGGCTTGGATGAACCTTTGCATGGGTTGGTTAAATCTACCAATCCCACCACTTTGCATGTTGTGTAACCAGCTCCAAAAATAGAAGAAAAGAGATATCAACACCTTAGAAATGAGCCACTTCGAGGGGGAAACCTCCAATACATTACATAAATGAACAATTCTTGGATGATACAATTTACAAAACCTCCTTTCTATATACAGGAGTCCATGGGGCCATAATGTAATCCTAGTGGGCCACAATGTAATCCTAGCCGACCTAACAATAATAATTTAAGGGCACAATAATAACAAAATGGGGGTTACAAGGGTACAATAATAACATAAGGGGGTTACACTAACAACAATAAGGGACTATACTAGTAATATAGGGACCTAACATGCCCCTCTCCTTCAAAAAAGTGTTGTCCTCAACGCTTGAGTAGCTCTGGGTGCTTCTGTATAAAATTCTCATCCTCCCATGTAGAATCTTCAGAGGGTAAGTTCTTCCACTTGATGAGATACTCTGAAATTGATCGATTCCGTAGTTGTCGAGTTCTTGTTTCCATGACCGCTTCTGGTTCCAATATGATTTTTCCTTCCTCATCAAGTTCTGGCAATATTGTTTGAACTCGAAGATTTTCTCCTATAACCTTCTTTAAGCATGAAACATGGAAAACTGGATGTACTCGCGAAGAAGCAGGAAGCTCCAATTTGTATGCCATAGTACCAATCTTTTGCAACACCTCGTAAGGACCATAGTACTTTGGCGATAATTTATTATCCTTCTTAGCTTGCTTGAGGGACATTTGTTTGTATGGTTGTAGCCGTAAAAATACCCAATCTCCTACATCAAAACTTCTCTCGCTACGATGTTGATCTGCCTGTTGTTTCATTCGATTTGTGCCAAATTCAGGTTATCCTTTAAGAGTTGGAGAACTTCTTGCTGATGCTCGATGTGATCTTCCACTGCTTGAACCTTCGAATTTTCCCTTAAAGATGATGTGATGGATGGTGGATGATATCCATAAAGTGCCATAAATGGGGTCATTTTTGTTGCAGTATGGAAGGAAGTGTTATACCACCATTCAGCGAGAGGCAACCACTTGACCCATTGTGTTTGTTTATCAGATACAAAACAACGAAGATATCCTTCCAAACATTTATTTACTATCTCAGTTTGACCATCAGATTGAGGATGATAAGATGAGCTATGAGTTAATTGAGTACCCAAACAAGAAAATAACTCTGTCCAAAAATTTCCAGTAAAAATGGGATCTTTGTCGCTCACAATAACCCTTGGGCTTCCATGTAGCTTTTGAATTCTATCCATAAATGTAGTAGAAACTATACTTGCTTTAAATGGATGAGATAATGCACAAAAGTGTGCATACTTGGTAAGTCTATCAACTACCACCATGATGACACTCTTTCCTTCGGACTTAGGTAAACCTGTGATAAAATCCATTGAAATCTCTCCCAACGTTGACTTGGAATGGATAAAGGTTGTAGAAGTCTCGGGGTCTTAATTGTCTCAACTTTATTCTGCTGGAAAACCAAACATTCTGCCACAAACTTTTGAATATCAGATTTAAGGCCATCCCAAAAAAATTCTTTCTTCACCCCGTGGTAAGTTTTTAAAAATCTTGAGTGTCCTCCTAAAGGAGAAGTGTGCAATTCCAAAAGAATCTTTTGTTTTAGTTGGGAATTCTTACAAAGATATAAGCGATCTTTGTACCATAAGGAATCATTTTTCCAACCAAATGTATCAGATGTACTAGGATCTTGCTGCAACTTTTGAATGAGTGTCCATACATCTTTGTCCTTCTTCCATTCATCTCTTGCTTCAGTTATCCAATCTGGTTGGATAATAGAAATGGCACAAAGCAATGCTTCCACCTCTTCATTCTTTCTTGAGAGTGCATCTGCAACAACATTAAGCTTTCCTTTTTTGTAGATTATTTCAAAGTCATATCCCAACATCTTTGTAACCCATTTTTGCTGCTCTTCTGAAGATAGTCGTTGTTCCAAAAAGTGTTTAAGACTATCATGATCAGTTTTTACCTTGAAGTGTCTTCCCATTAGGTAAGTTCGCCATTTATTTAGTGCATGCAGTATTGCTAACATTTCCTTCTCATAAATAGGTTTCTGTAAATACTTTCCTTTTATTGGACAACTTTCAAAAGCAATGGGTCTTCCTTCCTGCATTAAAACTGCACCAATTCCATTTCCTGAGGCATTACATTCCACAAAAAAGGTTTTGTGAAGTCTGGCGTAGCTAAGACCGGTGCTAGGCACATTTCCTCTTTAAGATGTTCAAAGGCCTTAGTTGCTTCAGGAGTCCATGAAAATGCATCTTTCTTCAATAATGTTGTTAGAGGTGCTGCTATTCTCCCATAATTCTCAACAAACTTGCGATAATACCCTGTTAACCCGAGAAATCCTCGCAACTGCTTTATGGTTGTGGGGACTTTCCATTCCTTAATGGCTTTAATTTTGTTAGGGTCTACTTTAACACCCTCGTGAGATACAACATGACCCAGATATTCCACCTCTTGTACTCCAAAGAAACATTTGGATTTTTTTGCATATAATTGTTTCTCCTGCAATAGTTTGAGCACCCCGTCAACATGTTCAACATGATCCTTCCAAAACCTGTTGTAGATTAGTATATCATCAAAAAATACTAGCACAAATTTTCTAAGGAAGGGTTTGAAAACGGAATTCATCAACCCTTGAAATGTAGAAGGTGCATTGGTAAGACCAAAAGGCATGACCAAAAATTCATAATGACCCTCATGAGTTCGAAATGCTGTTTTTGGAATATATTCAGTCTTCATTCTAATTTGATGATATCCTGAACGAAGATCCAACTTGGTAAAATAAATTGTTCCATGTAATTCATCCAATAATTCATCAATCACAGGAATGGGAAATTTATCTTTAATGGTGAGCTTATTGACCTCCCTATAATCCGGACACATTCGCCATGATCCATCCTTCTTGTGTACCAATACTACAGGAGCAGAGAAAGAACTTTGACTAGGTTGAATTATACCCGCCTCTAACATTTCCGCAATCATACGTTCAATTTCGCTCTTTTGGACGTAAGGATATCTATAAGGCCTGATGTTTGGAGGAACACTTCCTAGAATCAAATGAATAGCATGATCATGATCACGAATAGGTGGGAGTCCTTTGGGAGTTTCAAACACCTTGGAATGATTGCCCAAGACTTGTTGGAGATCTGCAGAAATAGATGATTTTGATGTTGGAACTTCTAGTGAGCATAATTGTGCAATTACGCCTCGTTGTTCTTTCTTTAGAAGCTTTGTCATGACATTAGAGCTTATTATCCTTCCCATCTTCCCTTCAATACCCCATAATTCGACTTCCTTTCCTTCTGAAAAAAATTTCAAGAAAAGTTCATGAAAATTAAAAGCTACCGTCCCCAAAGATTGTAACCATTGTACTCCTAGTACAACATCAGCACCTCCCATAGGAATGGAAAGCATTGGACTATTCAATACATATTCCCCCATGGTTAGCTTGATATTATGGAATTTTCCAAAGAAATTTATAGTTCCTCCATTTGCAACCATCACTTGACATTCTGGTGCTGGGTATAGGAAACAATTTAATTCCTTGGCTACCTTACAATGAATAAAATTATGGGTGCTACCCGAATCAATCAACACTATTACCTTTTTCTTCTTGATTTGTCCTTGTATCTTGAGAGTTTGAGGAGTGGTAATTCCTGCCAGTGCATTACACGATATGGTCGGATTCATTTCTTCCTCTTCTAGGGTTGGTTCCTGGTGTATATCCTCTTCTTGTTCATTTTCTTCTTCCTCTTCACAATCTATGTAAAATAATTTCTTCTCAGCACACTTATGACCTTTAGTGTATTTTCTATCACAACTGTAGCAAAGCCGTTTTGCTCTTTTTTGTTCCAATTTTTGTGGTGTCAACCTTGTAGGTTGTGGAAATCTAGGCGTAGCAACACTTCCTTCTTTATAGAATTGAGTGGTAGGCTTCCTTGTCGCCATTATTTTACATTCAAATTTTCTTGCCAACCTTAATGCTTTCTCCAATGAATCTGGTTCCAAAACGTGAACTTCATGTTGGATATTATCCTTTAAAGTGCCTATGAAGAGATCGATCATGTGTTCCTCTGGAATATCAGTTACCCTTATATTCAATTTTTGGAATTCCTCAATGTGCTGCCCCACTAAACACTTTTGTTTGAGATTTATCAATTGGCTAAAGAAGGTGTTGCTCTTTGTATCCTCATAATGTGCTATCATTTCTTCCATAAAAATTGACCAAGTGACAATTTTTTTATGGGAGCAAAGCCATCGATACCATACAAATGTATTTTGTTCTAAATGTAAAGTTGCAATGCGTACCTTTTGTGTGTTTTGCACGTTATGGAGATCAAAATATTGCTCCATCTGTAGTATCCATGTTACAGGATCCTTTCCATAAAACTTCCTCATATCCATCTTTGGAATATGGTGGTTCTTCCCGCCAACATTAGAGTTTATGAAATCACAATTAAAATTTATTTTTTTCTCATCATGAGGTTCTTATACTATCTTTTCACCATTAGGAAACCTTTCTTGTATAAACTTTGTCAAACCTTCCATGTCTGCTTTTAGAAAATTCTTCATGTTTTCCATTTTCTCATCGATCTTAGCTTCCATGTCATCCATCTTAGATTCCATGCCAGCCTCCATGCCATCCATCTTAGCTTCCACACCATCCATCTTAGCTTGCACGCCATCCATCTTAGCTTCCACACCTTTCTTCAAAACTTCCATTTCATTTTTTGTTGCTCTTTGCGAGAGTGAAATTTGTTGCACTTGCTCTTGTAATTTTGATAGATCATGTTGCAATTCTTCATCTTCATGAGTCATAGTAGAGCCTTCTCAAGGCTTAATGGGTGTTGAATTATTTTTACGGTGCATATTTTAGAACCCAATACCGATATCTATTCTACAATATGCCCTTGGAATCAATTCAAATTGATTCTTCAAACAAGACTTATGCAATTCGGAAAAAAATACACACCTTTTTCTTGCTTTTGAGGAGCTCGATATTGAAATTGGATTATCTTTGTGATTGCAGCACTTCAATATTTGATTTTCGGTACCAACGTAGCCCTCTGAATTATCTTTCGAATGCCACAGGTCTGACCTGATTTGGATTCTCCAAGACAAAGTTGTGTCCAATCTCCCACAATGACCTAATTATGGACTGGTTCAGTAGAGCGAACTTGTACGACTTGCCACGTGTCACTGTTTCTTCCTTTGTCTCTGAAATTGATATCCAAGAAACTACAGTCTGTGTACTTGCAACCACTTTTTACGGCACTCCAATCCAATGCCCAGAGAGAGAGTTATTGAAATTTTCCCACGATCACCTCTTTGAGATGAAATTCAGGAGCCTGAAAAAGCACTACCTTCCACAGATCATATCTCCAAAAATATTGCGAACCAAGCTCTGAAATTTTTTTACGAATTTCCTCAGGATTTCAGCTTCGTACCATATGAATTTCATATTCTTAACCTTCGTATAAAAAATTTTATAGCGCAAATTCCACGATGACCTGTTTAGGAGCTTAAAAAAAGACCTAACTTCAACAGATGATATCTCCGAAAATATTGTGAACCAAGCTTTGAAATGTTTTGAAAATATTCCTCGGGATTTCTACAACCTAAACATTTCACTTTATAAATGTCGTAAAAAATTGTGGAAATTCCACGATGACCGTTCGAGTAAATGGAACCCTAGAATCCAAAGCTCTGACACCAAATCTTGTGAAACCAGCTCCAAAAATAGAAGAAAAGAGATATCAAAGCCTTAGAAATAAGCCACTTTGAGGGGGAAACCTCCAATACATTACATGAATGAACAATTCTTGGATGATACAAATGACCAAAACCTCCTTCTATATATAGGAGTCCATGGGGCCACAATATAATCCTAGTGGGGCCACAATGTAATCCTAGCCGGCCTAACAATAATAATGTAAGGGCATAATAATAACAAAATGGGGGTTACAAGGGTACAATAATAACAATAAGGGGGTTACACTAACAACAATAAGGGACTATACTAGTCATATAGGAACCTAACATTGCATGATGCCATTGAGAGGGCTAGGGACCTCCAAGATGCCTTGCCAAAAGAAAAGGAAACTTTCCAGAACAAGGCCCCTCACTTTTCTAAGGGGAAGGAAGAAAATTCTGTTCCTTCCATCAGAGAGCTCATTCAAGTTAAAGCCTCTTAATATTGAATCCTAGGGAGAAAGCTGAGGAAGAAGAGACTATGTTTCACTTTCCAAGATTCATAGGCACCTAGACATAGATGTGTTGCTGGGAAAGCACATTACATAGAAGTCTTCTCAGATTTTGAGGAGGAAGATGGAGATGATGAACCAAGGAGGGGTCATAGTGCTAATAATGTTGAGGGAGATCCAACACCATCTGGAGATGGGGATGGAGCCTTTGCTCCAATAGGTGGAACTCTTACATCTTTTATAAGAGTGCCTAAGTACTTGACCCTAAGAGTACAAGGTTCAATCATGAATTAGAGGGTATCTATACTGATCGACAGTGGGGAAACCCACAACTTTATTGATGCTCATCTTGTGCAGAGGAGAGAAATCCGCACCGATACTTTTGAGGGATTCTCTATTTTGGTCCCAGGAGATAGGAAAATGCAATGCATGCAATATGTCCCATCACTCTCAGTCACTATGGGGTCCTACACTTTGGTGGATCACTTTTTTGTAGTTGACATACCAGACACCAATATCATTTTAGGTGTCCAATGGTTGAATACATTGGGGAAGGTCACCATTGATTGGAAGGATTTGAATATGGAGTGGGTGGACATGAAGAGTGGTAAGCCCCAAATGATCTAAGGCATGCATAATTATCCATCACCTAGCACTTCCACACAAACAATAGAGATAAATTTGCGCAGTGGAAGTAAGGATCTCACAGTTCCTTCACTGATGTTCATGAGATTTCTGCATGGGACATTCCTATCTAGTGGCAAACCACTTGGGAGACCACTAGATTTAGATCTTGTGGGGAAATCCTCACAAATTGTTGCCCCAAATCTAGATTCAGGAGCGATTGGAGCAATGGGAGACCAAGCTATGGCGTTTGAGGGCTTGGGACAGCTCAAGAGTGAAGGGAATCCTCTCACTGTATCACTATCACCTTCTCTCTTTCCTAGATCTGCGTTGTGGGAGGAGGAGAATGGGAGGATCAGCTTTCCAACACACATCTTTGGCATTGGAAATGTCAAAGAAGAGATCAGCAGCATGACTGAAACTTCCATGGAGGTATCATCAATGTTTTATTTGTTAAGAAGTGTGGATTTGTACTGGAAATCTCAACTTCTTGTAGAGTATTTCAAATATCTCCACACCGGTATGATACTAGATGACTTGTAGCAAGAAGAGGGTTATTTAGTCCAAGAGGGATTCATCTACTTTCATGGGAGGGTCTTCCTGTCTAGAGCTTCTGATCTCAAGAAGAAGATACTTCAAAGGGCACATAAAGGATTCCTTCTCAGCCATATGCAGTCCATGAATATCTACACCCATATCATGAGGAGCTTTGATTGGGAGGGGATGAGAGAGGACCTACATTAGCACTTTCAAGAGTGCATTAACTATGGAGGATTGGGGCAGCCAATGGAATATTTGCAAGAGTCATCTCAGCCATTTCTTCCTTTGCTTGAGAGGAGGTAAATGCTCATGCACAACTCCATGTGTATGAAGAACTATGATGGTAAAGGATCTGATCATGCTAAGAAAGATCTATAATCTGATTTGTCACATTCTTTTACCATGTTTCTACAAGCTATGACTCCTAAAATGGGTGAGAGATCATGTGGATCTCATAGTTTTTTTAGGGCCAATAGCAATTCTAAACTTGGCCACTCCCTTGTTGTGCAAAAGGGGATCCCTTTTCATGATGGGTGCTTCCCAAAGGCACCAAACATATCTGATATCTCCAGCTATGTTGATATGACTTATGTAGTATATGTGTGGAGGGAATTCCACTTGCCACACTTTTATCTAAAGCAGGAAAGAGGTGCTTTGTGCTGGCATCACATGTGGGAATTTTACCCCCCTCTTCAAGGTCAAATTTCTGTTTGCATATATGTAGTTTTGCTTCCAGACTTGGATGATATAGTTGTACTGTTTTTGCGGTTGTATGGAGGAAGTATGGACAGTTTGTATGTACCACATGGATTGGAAATTCTCCATGAGCCTCATGCTACATGTTTTAGAGAAATCATTGCTCTAGCCATGTTTCTTTCTATTGAATTTTTCACTCCTGGTGGGACAGACTATGCACATCTTATGTTGAACTTGGAGGAACAATACCTGATGTATTGACTTGAAGAGCACTTGGCTTATGATTAGGACTTGATCATTGATGATGTCATCAATGGAGGAGGGGAAGGACTACAGCTCTCACCTTATCAGTTGCTTGAGGACAAGCAACATTTTGGAGGGGAGGACTGTAATATTCCTACCTAGCCTGAGCTAAGAGGAATATGCATTTTTGTTTTACTTTATGTTGCATGAATAAATGAATAAAGGAGGACATGTAAAACTCCTGAAAAGAATGAATAAATCAATGCCCATATGAACAAGGATAAATCTGGGCCATGTAAATAAATCACTTGTAGGTGTGAAAGGGGTTTAAGCTGTGAGACTGGGTCAACCTTCACCAAATCTACAATGTTGTCTAGATTCAATGTACCTCATAAAGGGACAATGCAGTTCTAGAAAAAGGCCCCTCATTTGAAAGGAGCTAACTCATAGAGGTTGTTTAGGGTTTGCAAAGGCTCTCATATTATAAAAGTAAGGGGAAGGCATCAAGATAAGTTTGTTGATTTTTCATATTTCTGAGTATCTTGTCTGTTTAGACAAATACTATTCTCTGTTGTTTAGTGGAGAATTGTGCTTCTTAGAACTTGGAATTCCTATGCAGGGGTTTCACCTCTTCCCTTAAGGATTCTTGGAGGATTATTTTCTGATTTGATCCACTATCAGGCTTTGGGCCAAGCTCTACTTCCAACTGCAATGCAGATCCAGTGCGGGTTTGTTTTCTTTTGTAGGATGCAACAAGTGGGATTCTAGATCTACTTAGATCTAGTTTGTATTGATGGCTCTTCTCAGTGAGTGTGTCATTTAACCTCCTGGAAGAGTGCATCCATTGATTGAGCTTCAAATTTGTATCTTGGCATCAAGCCATCACTGTTGTTCAAGCTACAGTGCAGTTTTCATTGAGGAACTACGTTATTTGCAGTTGAGGTTTTGTAGGGTGTTTTGACCCCATTTTTTATGCGAGATATTTGGTGTTGGGCTTTGCCTTTCACTTTGGTGATCCATGGATCAACTTGCTGATCCATGTTCTGTTTAGATCTGATCTATTTTAATAAAAATTCATCTTCAAAAATTTCTGAAGCATTTTGCAGATCTGCAACTTAAAACTCAGATCTACTCTTTGTAATGCATGATTTGGTCAAAACCCCGAGGGGATCTTGTAAATAAGTCTTTATAGTTTCCAGATCTGAAATGGATCTAATTTTTTGTCCATAGATCTGTCCTAGATCTTAGATGTAATTTTCAGCTGGTGAAACTCCTCAAAATAACTTTTTTGAGCCATTTTATAGTTTATACATGTGTTGCAGCCGTCTTTTCTGAAGATTTCTTACTCTCTTGTCTCTTGTATTCTACTATATATTGAAATAGCTTCATTTTAATTCTGATTTGTTGTTGTATAATCATAATTTGATCTCATTTGATGGCCTCCTACTTATACTTTCCAAGACTGCATTATTTCTGAAGCAGTTTGTTGTGCATAGCTGCAGCCCCTCTTATAGGGTGTTTTTCAGCTATACTAGGTGGTGGGAGATCTGTTTACCACACCTAGTTTGATTTGTTTTTTCTCCCCATTTGGATCTAGACCCCGGATCTGCTGATCTAAGGGATCCAAGGGCTGTAAACTCATTTATGTACATCAATCTCCCTGGAGTGTGTTATTTTAGCAGGATTGTTGTGCTATTCCATATTTGAAATATTACATTTATCTAAGAATTTGTCTTCTAACCAACAATGTAACTAAAAAATATCAAGGTCAGAAAGAGTTTCATGGATTTTGTGGTATTTTTCTGCTAAATTTATGTGAGGAAAATAAACTGGAGGGTGTAATAGCCGACTTACTGTTTCTTCTAGTCCCTTGTTCTTGGGAGGCATTATTAACTTTGTTGAAATGATGGAAATGGGAATTTTATGATGCAAACCAGAGGCCAAGACTGAGGAGAAACTCTGAAAATTTGAATTAATGTCAACAACTGCAGAGGAGGCCTTAATCAATGGCAAGGTTGATCTCTGGAGTTCTGGTGGTAATTGAAAATTTTAAAACATGTGTAGAGAAGATTAAAAAGTAGAATGGAAGTTTCAAACAAGCGTTTAATGGTGAATTTATGGAAAATTGAGTTTGTTTCCCATTTGAAAAGGGTGTGGGTACGTTGACTAATGGTTAGCAAATAAATTAATTTTCTAATGGTTAGGGAAAGGTGGGAATTAAGTTGATTGAACATACCACAGTTCCCATCGACATAACGTAACTGGCAGGTAGAGTGGTGGTTTAATATGGCGCATAAGTAGGATTTCGGAGGGGTATCAAGGTGGTAAATGGTTTCGTGCAAGGGGGGTGTGAAGTCACACTGTTCTGACACGTAGAAATGGGGTCGGAATTTAATACCACCCTTTTCGGAACCCCCCCTCCCCCAACGTTAAGTCTCAAATTGTGAGGAGTGGCCAAATTCTCGTACAGGCCATGAGATTAGATGAGGATGTGATGGATGATCGACGAGATGGGGGCTAGTTAATGTATGTCGAATTTTAATGAAATGTGGGGTATGGATCTAATAAAAGTGATGTGACATGGATGATTTGTCGAATAAGGGAATGTAACATGTCACAATGATAGTGGAGAATATGGTAGTGGAGAATAATGGTGGTGAAGTATAACACATAGGATTTAAAACCTATGGTTTCGAGGGTGAATTTTCAAAATATTAAAGGTGAAATTTTGATAAAGATATGATTTCGAAAATGACTTTCTTCTGCAAAACTCTGTGTTTCCTCCAAATACAACAACATAATAGAGAAATTTTATGACATCCAGAGTTTAATTCGGACTATGAAAACTGATTTAGTACTTGAATAAGACCTTTATGGATGAAATGGAGGTTTCATTGCCCTTTTTTTAATGAAAAACTGAAGATTTTTCATAGGTAGTTTAGACCCTAAAATTGACCTATATCAGATGGAATGACATGATTTTAGACCTCTAAATGAAGATGAAATAATGTGAAGGAGCATCATATCATGATAAGACTCATTTAATGACCAAAATTATTGTTGAAGACTAACTGAAAAATCAAAAAAAGAAAATTTGACTAATGACCTGATGGAAAACTCTCAAAAGAGTTATCTTTGATCACTGAAAAAACTGACTCTAACATTGGCTCCAGCTGGGGATGGTATCTCCTTCAGGAGGTGTCAAGAACATCGTAGATCAGGTATCATTACCATTGGGATATGGAGTCAACTGGACTTTGAAAAATTGAAACAAACTGAAAACTTTGATCAAAACTACTGACTTGACTTTGACTTGACAAAAGACTAAAACTTGAGAACTTTTTAAAAGAGAACATGAGCTATTTGCAGAAGTCTTATGGCCTTCTCCTCGGGCTTCAAAATTTTGCAACAAATCTTTTATTTTTTGAGCATCAAATGTAAACTGTTATATACAATGACAATGAATTTCCTTCTCAGGATTTCAAGAAACATAATGCTTTAGAAACCTACCATTGATAGGTCCTCCCAACACTTCCTCTCCTTCAAGATATTCTAGCAAAAATGTTTTGTTTCTACTTAATGCTAAAATTTTGTAAGGTCCTTTCCATATATTGTCAAATCTCCCATTATTGCCCTTATCTTCATTTCTGGCATCCCATCCTAGAACACTGTCTCCAATCTTGAAGTTATCAGCCTTTGTTTTTTCTGTCAAAAATATTTTTAATTTTTTCATGCAACTTTTAAGTATTGCTGAAAACGTCATCTCTTAATTGTTGCAAATGTATCATCTGGTTGATCCTTCTCTAAATTTCAATAGGCTCACTGTCAACCTCCTACAAAATCTTCATTACTAGAAAACAGTATCAATTCCGTAAACAACCTGAAGTGGAGACATATTAATTGATCTTTTTGTGCTCACTCTATCAACCTACAGATCATTTGTAAGCTTCTTGTGCCAATTCCTTTTGTTTTCTTGTAACATATTTTTTATAGTGTTCACCAAAGACTTATTAGATGATTATGCAAGTCCATTCCCCTGAGGATAATATGAAGTAGAATGACCAAGTCTAATGTAATATTTATCACATAAATAAATCATCTTCTTGGATTTGAAAGCAGTTGAATCATCAATAATAATCTTGCATGGACAACCAAATCGAGACATAATATTATTTTCAAGAAACTAAATGATAACAGATTCAGTTGCTTGCCTAGTAAGAATAGCCTCAATCCATTTGGTAAAATAATCTGTAGCAGTGAGAATCCATTTATGTTGAGTTGAAGATGGAGGATGAATTTCACCAATAAAATCAAGTCCCCATTGCTGGAATGGTGCTTGGACTTCAATTGGTTTAAGAGGAAAAGGTAAAATTTTCCTGTTTCCTTGAAATGTCTGACATTCATGACAACTATTAATTGTTTTGTAAACATCAGAGAACAAGGTAGGCCAAAAAAACCTACTCTCAAGATTTTATTTTCTATGTTTTTACAATAAAGACGACCTCCATAGTCACCCTTATGGAAATCTATCATAACTTTCTCAAGTTCACCTTCAACTAAATAGTTCAGCAATATCCCACCAAGATCTTTCCAATATAAGACACCATTCAAAATGTGGTATTTTAGTGCTTTTAATTTCAGTGATCTTTCTTTACTTCTTGGCATGCTAGGAGGAGGATTCAAGTGTTGCAAAATATATACAATATCATCATACCAAGGAGGTAAAGAAAATATCTCAGCTATCTCAGGTAATGTTTCAACAGTTTTTTCATCAGACAATGCAGCAATTAAATTTATGTCTAAGGCATGAAGATTAGAATCCACCATCAACTTTGCTAGGCCTTGTCCTTTGATAAATTTTGTGGGCCTAATCTCCAAATCATACTCTAGCAAAGAAACAATCCATTTTTCTCTACGTCCTTCTAGATCATTCTGTGTGAGTACTTCTTTAACAACAACATTTTGCACATAAGAAATAACATGTGAATGTAAAATGTACACTCTGAAATCTTTCAATGCTTTGACTAATGCTAAAGCTTTTTTCTCAATGATGTTGTACCTTAAAGTAGCATCTCTTATTGTTCTGCTAAAAAAAGAAACATGTTGTTCTATATTTTGATTTTTCTTCTGCATTAAAACAGCAGCAAGTATATGCTCTGAAGGAAATGAGAAAATAATAAAATAAAGTGTATAGTCTAGGCTAATGAGAATGGGAGCATGAGACAGAGCTAAATTGACTTGATTAAATGACTTATTTTCTTATTTAGACCATTTTAATTTAGTATCTTTCTTCAACATATCAGTAATCTGCCTCAAATTTTCAAGAAGATTTTGAACAAACTTTCTCAGAAAATTAATTTTACCATTGAAAGATCGAATATCCTTTTTTCTCCTAGGATAATCTAAATTCTGAATTGCTTCAATCCTTGAAGGATCTACTCTTATGCCATCTTTACATATAATATTCCCCAACAATTTTCCTTCTTCCATAGCAAAGAGGCTCTTCTTTGGATTTAATGAAATACCAAACTTTCTGGACTTTTGAAAGAATATCTTTAGATTTCGCAAATGGTGTTCATTTGTCTTTTAGAAAACAGTGATATCATCAAGGTAAATAACCAAAAACAGATTCTTTTCATTGGAAAAATCAATGTCCATTTCTCTTTCAAATGTTTCCCCCGCATTCTTTAAACCAAAAGGAATTTTAGCATACATGAAAGTACCCCAAGGTGTGGTGAAAGATGTCTTTTCTTGATCATCTGGGTGGACAAGAACTTGATTGTATCCTGAATATACATCTAACAAAGAAAGTCTAGATGGTCCAATGACCCTTTGCAGAATGTGATCCATTTTTGGTAGTGGATAATTTTCCTTTAAGGATACTTTGTTCAGATTTATAAAATCAATACATAATCTAAGTTTTCATGTCTTCTTTCTCACAGGTACTAGATTATACATCCAATCTGAGAAATGAATAGGAACTATTATTCCAGCAATGAATAATATATTTACTTCCTTCTGAATAGAAGGCAAAAATTTAGGATTCATCCTTCTCAAATTTTGGCGAAATGGTTTTTGATCTGGCTTCAAAGGAATAGTGTGCTAAATAATTATTTTATCATAGACCTTCAAATTTGAATATTCCCAAGCAAAGACATCTGAAAATTGAGACATAAGTACTGCATACTTAGCTTTCATTTTTGGACTTAAGGATTTTTAAACTTGCACCATCTTTGGCTTTTCTAAAGTGGCAATATTTAGATCTTACACTCCCAACTCTATTGGTGACATAGTAGGCTTCCTTGCAACATCATCCTGGTCAAAAAATTCTTCTAAAGGTAATAAACCTCTTGGAATAGAGTTATCTTTAAGCTATAGTACTTGCATCTCTATAGCATGAATTTCTTGGTCATCTATTTTGGCATTAATGAATTGTTCTTCTGCCTACAAGAAGTTATTGATTTTCTCATCATTTTGAAACATTTTCCAATATTGAACATTTTCAAGGACAACACAAAAATGTTTGACATTTATTTCATATTTTTTTTTTGATAAAGAGGAATCTTGAACACACTAGCAGAAGTGGCCAGAGAAGCAACAACAACATTGTTGTTTCTAGGAATTAATGACAGAGTATATTCAGGAATTGTTTTGAGGATATCTAGGACTGCATTTCTATAAGCTCTCCTTCTAGGATGTTTGGCTTGGTACTATCCTTTTACTTTCTTGATAACTAACTTGGAGTCACCATATAAAAAAAATTTCTTTGCACCAAGCTTTTTCAAAAAATTTAGGCGAACAATTAAAGTTTCATATTCAACTTCATTATTTGTGTAGTCAAATGATAGCTTATAGGAAGACATTCTAACATTAGGAGGGATATAAAATGATTTATTAATTGGGTTGTGAATCCATATTCCAATATCAGCACCTTCTTTGCCCATGGCTCCATCAAAATCCATAATCCAATGACTATTTTCTTCATCTGGAAGGTGTAAATAAGATGGCTGATTTTTATACCTCTGATGTATCCAAAATCTCTGTTTTTTCTACTGTTCTCTTATTTTCTTCTTGAGGAGATTTCTTCAATTTCAAACTGTTTGGCACTATCTTACAAAATTTTATTTTTGCTAATTCTAAAATAGAATCTGAATTTTTTTTATTTTTTGAATTTTCTTTAATAAAAAAGTCTAAAGATGTTGAGCATTCTTCATTGAAAAAAATAAAAGACTCTAAATATGTATGTACAGAATGAATGGGATGATGTTTAGGCCTTTCTCTAGTACTGATCATATACTTCATCTTAATTTCTCTGTAAATATTTATAAATTGTCCAAAGATAGGAATTGTTGCATATGAAAAGTTAAGTTGCAAAGTTCCTCTAAGCTTTGCTCCCAATGATATAGAAAGTATCATTTCATACGTAGGTGGAAAATCAGCCACAACAACATCCATAAGGACATTATTGGCTGGAATTTGTTCCAATGATACCACTAAATCCCTGATAAAACCAATACATTTCACCCTCCCTGAATCAAATGAATAGAGGTCATGATAAGGTCTCGTGATGTCTAGTCCTAACTTGTCCATAATGGATTTAGGCATGAGGTTGTGGGATGATCCAAGTCAAGCATTGCATTATGAATAATGAAATCATGGATCTTGAGACTTAAGTAAAAGGGAGGAACTTCACTATCTTCTGATTTTCCATCAACAACAGGACCAAAAAGAAGCTTAGGATGTCATCACTCAAGTTAACCATATCAGATGTTTTATCAACTCTAATCAACTTAGTAACTTGAAACTTGTATTGATCATTCTTCATTATCTCAGTTAGAGGAATAGAAACCTTCAGTTTAGCAATTTCATTTTCAAGGGAAAAATGCGCAGGATGTTTATCTACCTCTTTTAATGATGTGCCTTTCTTTTTAGGTAGTTCTTTGGATGAAGAACCTTTCTTCTCTCCTCCTGCTTGAACTTATTGATATTTTCTTTGATTTTTGGTGGATGCTTCATTAGCTTTAAGAGAAGTGGAAGCAGCAGGTGCTTTTTCTTTGCCTCTGTTTGGTGCAACAACTTCTTTTTGCTGAGTATTGGTTTGAGAGATCTGTTTCTTTTGATTAGCAACTATGGGAAAATTTCTACTACTTAAACCATACTTTATTTGAACTTGGGTGGCGGAATTTTTATATCGTCTCTGCTAATATTCAGTACACATTAAGTCTTCATTTGACATGGCATATTGTTGGTCTGCTAATGCGCAAATTTCTGCAGAATATTGATATTTTTTTGCAGAATATTGATCTTCTTCAGTGAGGAAGAAAGGTTCATGATTTTCCTCAAATAAATGATTTTCTCCAGAAATTTCTTCTTCATCATCTTCATCAGGGCCTTCGGTATAATTCTATTAGAAAGGTATCCTAACTTGTTGAATTTGTGGATCCTAACCCCTATGTTCCCTTTGTTTAATCCTATATTGGGGTTACTGATTTTGACCCCTGAAATTTGGATTTATTATAGAAGGTTCAGCTTGTCTATAAGCATTAGACATCTTATCCATCATTTTCTCCATTGCTTTAATCAAAGTATCAATTTTTCCTTCTAATGAAGTCGATGTTTCTTATTTTATTGTGACTCTTTTCTCTGTTTTGACCTTAGAATTTTTAATAATAAGATTTTCCTCTACAATCACTGCATTTCTTTGTATTTCTTCCAAAGTTGATGGGTTTCTCTCCCTCAGTTGATAGGTCATATCAGGGTCAAAACCATCAGGGTAATGGACTAAAGAAAGGCCTGGGGGTGGTTTCATATTATCAGGAATTGAATGATATATATTATTAAATCTAGCTGTGAATTCTTGGACACACTCATTTGTATTCCTTTTTAGTGCATTACTTTCAACTAGGATTTGCAATGTATTTTTCTTCTCTTCCCATTTTTCCATGAATAAATCAATTAGATGTTGTGAGGTACCAATTGTTCCAGCTCCAAGAGAGCGAAACTATTTCTTTACTTCTCTAGAATTTTTTTGAGAAATAATACGCATATTAGCATCGTCATTGTCTACTTCTTCAAGATCTATAAAATCAATCACTTTAGCCACATGTGAATAGGTTGTATTTTCTTATGTTCCATAAAATAGAGGCAGCCTCTGACCATAATTTTGAGGTAGAGCAGTAAGCTGACCTAGTATAATCACTGGAGCAAATCTGGCCATGATTAATGAAGGAGGTGGTGGAGGTGTGAATTGTGGTGTAGATTGAATAAAATTTTGCAAAGGTAAAGATGGAATGAAAGGAGGAACATATGATGTAGTTGTATGAGATGGTGAGCTAAAAGAAGCACCAAAATCATGTTGCTGATATTGAAAATAGACCCTTTTAGAGGTTTCTTGAAATTTTTCTACTAAGCCTTTAGGTTTGTGTAAAATGGACCAAACTTCAGTATTAGTTTCAGACTCAAAAGTTTCAGAAAATCGTGTAAAAGACTCAAAATCAAAAGGGTCAAAAGAAAATTCTGAGAAAAATGTTTCAGATTTGGTTCTGATTAAATATTTTTCATATGATGGAGAAAAAGCTAAATCTTCTGAGACAAACTTCGTAGGTAGGGAATTTGATTTAATCAGTGGAGGAAAAACTCTTCCTCACTGTCGAGACTTAGTATTTTTTTTTCTCAAAATACTTTTAGGATTGTATACCAAGGGTGATGGATTAGGGTCAGGGTTTGACCTGATATATCTCTTGGGAGCCAGCTTAAGATCTGAATTATATGTTTTAGCTTAGGTTTTGACTTGTGCATGTTCATAAAAACTTTCACAGGGAATATTTAATAATCGTTTACCCAACAACGACGCCAAAAATGTTATCACTCTCCCCAACTTCCTAGGCTTAAACTAGGAGTGAAGAAAGGTAACCACGGACCAAATTTTAGCTAGGCAGCTAGCCCTACCTAACTAGAGAGGGCTCTCTCTATGTCACTTTTTAAATATTCAATTTTAGGCTGAGTATCAGATTTTAGGCTAGATATGAATTGATTTGTTTTAGAATTTGTTTGCTGGATAAAAATTATAATCAATGAAGCTAAAACTAATTTCAAAGACTAAATTGCAGAGAACTGAGAAAGGCAAGATAAGAAAACTATTTGAGCACAATTAAGTTGTCATTTGTGTATAGTGGTAGAAAAGAGAAGGGTCTGAATGAGCATTTTACTGAATTAATTCATTAGAATAAAAGACACATTCTATAAATCTTAATAAACAGAACATATGACTGATCTCTTCTTATAAAATGATAATATTTTTACGCATAAAGTGAAATGGAAATGAAATAACAGAGAGAGTACAGTTCTCAAAAGAAATACCACATGAATCTCACAAAATTTCTGCAACTCCTTTCATTTCATTAATATAGGTCCACAGTAATACACAGAGTCTTAAAAATTGATTATCCAACAATAATACTTCGTACAGTGAAGTATCTATAGAAAATCAAAATTACAACAGTTACATTAAATAACGCTTTATTTGCTAACTAAATTCTAACTACATCTTGGAAATAAATTTAATCTTTTGTGTTGGCACTAGCTCTAACTGAAAATTGTTGTTGAAGAAGATAATTACGGGTTGCGCTAGCTCTCAGTTGATTGTTGATCTGGAAGATTTTGAATTTTATTTTTTTATTAATTACTCCAAAAACTCACACAACTTTTCCCAATGTTCTTCATCAGGAATGACCAATTTCATTAACTTACGGTAAACTTCATCAGCTTTAGTATATTTAGCAAAGGTGGGTCTCAACACAAAGACATGTTGATCTCATACTGAATGTAAATGTCATTACTCAGGGTTCCCAACAGTGCCCTTCCTGTCAATGTGCCTTTAATGTTTGAAAAATTTGCAGTATCTCTGAAAAATTTCCTTCAATACTCTTCAATAATATTCCTTAGCCATCAACTTATCATTAATCACAAGCATATAAGGAAACCCTTTCTGTCTCAATGGTTCTATTCTGTTGAAAAATCTTTGAACCGTGGTCTCCATATTGTGACATTTCTCCTCAAGTTGAAGAATCAAATTCTTCTTTCTGAGCACCTTTTTCACTTCTAGGATGGTTTTTGTTCTATCATCTATACCCAATCATCCAGCTCATACATGTTCTTTTCATTCATAAATTTAATGATATTATTTGCTCTGTGGGCTTGTCTCCCAGTTGTGCTTTGATTGTTGTGATAGATTCATTTTCCTTATGTATCAGCTCTTTTTTCACAAATATGATCTCTATACTTGGCCAAATCTCATTAAGAGATTCCATAATGTTTGCCCATATTATCTATTTCACTTGGCCCAAAGTATTTCCAATAGTTGACTCCTTTTTCTCTTTCTATAACCTGTCAATTAGATTTTTGGCTCTCTGTGCTTCAGCTGCATGTGAATTGTCAGCATTAGTTTCCTGAAATTGTAATAATTTTACCTGATCCTACAATTTATTTATATCCTCTTCTTGAATGGACATATTTTGAACTGCTTTGGTGATTTTCTCAGCTCCATCTACAGTACTTTTTGTAGAAGTTTGAGCTATAAATTCCATCTGCTTTATTTGAGCATTCTGCTCCATAGTAAATTTCATCATATCTGTCTTCTGAGATTCAGTCTCTTCAATATCCTTGGCCAAAGGATCTTCTGTAGTAGGAATCTTCCATTGTTTCCTCAATGTTGCTATGTCAACATTTATCTTTTTGATGATTTCTTCTATTGCATTTACATTGGATGGATCATACCAAATTTAATCACTAGATCTACTAAATTTTTTATTCTTTTGTCCTTTGAAAATGAGGAACCTTCTCCATTTTTAGTTGTGACTGTACATTGGCAAATGAAACCTACAGTTTTGATAAACTCATAGCAGTGTTAGTGAGAGTTGATGAAATCATATCGCTAGTTTTCTTGTGTAGTTCCATTTTATCTATTGGATGAATTTATTTTGTATCACACTCAACTGTAGCCCTTCTATAATCTGCTTCTGACTTTGGATGTGGGATTTGTGCTTGAAGGAAAGAAAACTGCATTTTCCCCTTTTTTGAATCAAAGGTTGAGAGCAACCCTGTTCTATGAGCTAGGAGTTTTTTTCCAAAAAAAAAATTATGTACTTGTCTTTAACCTTTCATTATTCATCTTTATCTCTTTGAAGGTGTCAAAGACAATCTTCTCCTTTTCCCCTGTTCCAACTGTACTAGTGTGAATGGCTTTTTGTTGATCTTGAGAAGTTGTTGCTTGTTGATCTTTCGAAACTATAGAAGTAGTAGGAGTAGTAGAAGTACTTTTATCACCTTCTTGTGTGGAAGGATGTGTCTCTTTAGTAATGATAATTACTTATTTTTCTAACTCCTTACTAGGATTGACCTTAGGATTAAACTTTGTGTTATTCCTAGAATGAATTTTAAACTCTTTTTTAGATGAATCAATCATTGGAGAATATTTATCTTCTATAACTCTTTTCCCTTCTCTTTCTTGTGCAATAGGAGTCTGCAACGCTGATGTCGACAGTGTTTTTCTTCAGGCTCCTGTAGAGTACCTTCAATCCATTCAAGTTGATTCATGTATTTTTCAATCTCTGGTCTAGGTGTATGAAAATATGGTGTAGATTTATTTTCTACCCTCAATTTATAAATGACACAAACTAGATCATAAGACCATGTAAAACTTGGTCTAAACTGCATTTCTTTCAACAACTTATCTGCTTCCTCCCCTGTTGTCTTGCTATTACAGATAAAAGGACCTATCTGTGTTTTTATTTTAAATTGATATTTCTTCTTAGCAAAGATAAAATGCACTTCATCTGCATTAATTGTTTATCTAATATACTCCAATGCAAAAATCCTCATGGGGAGTAATTTTGGCAGTTTATAAGGGGGAAGCTCACAACCATAAACTCTAAGTTCTGTATAATTTTGATAAAGGTACCAATCCCCTGTTCTAGCTGGATTTGACAGCTACAATACCTTTCTAATTTATTCACTAATCCCGGGCTCTAGAGTGCTATTGAGAAAACTGAGTGATGGCTGAAGAAACAATTCCACAAACTGTTTATATGAATATTATTTCGGTTCCTTCATGATTAATGAAGTCCAGAAAATGATTGAATGTTGATTGCCTTCCTCATCCAATTTATATAAGGAAAAATTAAATGTGTCTCCTTGAGAATACAAGAATAAGTAAACTAACACAGAGGCATAACTGAAAACCTCTTCAGTTGTGAATTTAACAAAGTGATCATGGATAGAATCTACAATAAACTAACCAAAGTTGAAAATGATGGAGGGTTTGGAATCTGTGGAGAATATGGACATGAATCCTATGATGGCTTCATCTACCCATCGGTCTAAATATTAACCAAGAAGGTAGGAAATGACTGTGATTATTTGTTTTTACCTTTCAGGGAAAATGGATGATGGAAATGGAGGGATTTTTTTGGGTAATGGATCATTTTCATTCATGAATAGCTCAATATTTTGAGCTCTCTTTGAAAAATATAAATTTTGGTATATTCTATTAAATTATTCTTGGGAAAATGGTGTGTCATTCTCTACGGTTGGGGCTTTCATAATTTGTTCAATAGTTTGTGCATTGATAGTCACTAAAATCTCTCCTATAGGAGCAATAATAGATCTCTGGTTTGGCATATACTAAGCTTGGCATATTCTAATAAACTCTGGGGCACTATGGGTGTGAGGAAAGATGAAATGTGGGAGATTATAATCCCATAGTCCTATATCATCAGATTTATCTAAGAATTTATCTTCTAACCAACAATATAACTCAAAAATCTCAAGGTTAGAAAGAGTTTCATGGATTTTGTGGTATTTTTCTGCTAAAGGTATGTGATGAAAATCAACTATAGGTTGTAACAACAGACTTACTGGTTCTTCCGGTCCCTTGTTCTTGGGAGGCATGATTGGCTCTATTGAAATGACAGAAATAGGAATTTCTTGATGCAAAACAGAGGTGGAGACTGAGGAGAAACTCTGCAAATTCGAAATTATGTCAACAACTACAGAGGAGGCTTTAATCAGTGGCAAGGTTGATATGTAGAGTTCTGGTGGTAATTGCAAATTTGAAAACCTATGTAGAGAAGATTGAAAATCATAATGGAATTTTCAAACAGGCGTTTAAGGGTGAATTTATGGAAAATTGAGTTTGTTTCTCATTTGAAAATGGAACGGGTATGTTGCCTAACGGTTAGAAATTAAATTTATTGGCTAACGGTTAGGGAAATGCGAGAATTAATTTGATTGGACAGGCCACAGTCCATGTTGGCATTACGTAACTTGCGGGTGTACTGGTGGTTTAATATGGCGGATAAGGAGGATTTCAGAGGGGTATCAAGGTGGTAAATGGTTTCGTGCAGGGAGGGGGTGCGAAATCACATGGTTCTAACACGTAGAAATGGGGTTGGACTTCAATACCACCCTTTTCGGAATCCCCCAGGCACAAGTCTCGGATGAGGAGGGTGGGTCGAAGTATCGTACAGGCTGTTGGATTAGATGAGGATGTGATGGATGATCGGCAAGATGGGGGGTAGTTAATGTATGTCGGAGTTTAATGAAATGTGGGGTATGGATATAATAAAAGTGATGTGACATGGATTATTTGGAAAATAAGGGAATGTAACATGTCACAACGATAGTGGAGAATAAGGGTGGTGAAGTATAACACATAATATTTAAAACCTATGGTTTCGAGGGTGAATCTTTGAAATATTAAATATAAACTTTTGATAAAGATACGATTTCGAAAATGACTTTCTTCTATAAAAATTTGCGCTTCCTCCGAATACAGAAATAGAATAAACAAATTTTATGACATGCAGAGTTTATTTCAGATTATGAAAACTAATTTACTCCAACAATACCTTTATGGATGAAATGCAGGTTTCACTGCCATTTTTTAAATGAAAAACTGAATATTTTTCATAAGCATTTTAGACCCTAAACTTTACCTATATGAGATGGAATGCCATGATTTTAGACCTCTAAATGAAGATGAAATAATGTGAAGGAGAAGCATATCATGATAAGACTCATTCAGTGACCAAAATTATTGTTGAAGACTAACTAAAAAAGAAAAAAAAAGCTTTGACTAATGACCTGATGGAATCAAAAGAGTTATCTTTGATCACTGAAAAACTGACTCTAACAGCTAAAATACATAAACTAATTCCTAGTCACAATTCAATGATAAGAAATACATTAAATGGAGGAAAGTAAATAAATGGCCACACCATACAACCCTAACACGTTGGTATAAATTTAAAACCCTTTATATTTGGAAACCTTACTCCTACCAAAAGATTATGCTCCAACTCCTTGATCTAGGGCCCCTACACATGCACAACAAACAAGATAAGGTATGCCTCCACAAAATTCAAGTTATATTGCACTATTAATTATTACAACAAGTGTTAGAGATCAGCAGAAAGGGGGAATTTATTTTGGAAATTTTGTCTATGTGTGGGGATACTACACAGAGGATGGTAGAAACAATGCACATGATGCTATGTAGATTCTTGATATAATTCGTAGATGTGTGACATAGGTCGATATGACTCCATGATAACTAAAATATTTCTCAACCGACTGGGTATCCTCCGCCTGTGCAGGTTGGTTGGATATTGGAAGTGGTGGTATGGCTCAACGAACAATTCTGGTTCCGCAAGTATGAGGAGAACTCATAAAGGTGAGCTTGTTGGAGATTCTTGGAAGTTGAATGTTGAATACCAAGGCTATATAAGGAGTTTTTGTTGATTATTGAGGATTCTATTCGATGCTATTTTTTTCATGTTTTACATTTTTTTTTAGTTTTCAGTTGTTTTTTCTATCTGACATTTTCATTGTTATATTATCTGCTTCTATGAATGATAGTGTTGAGGTTCAAATAGTATGCCAAAATATTTTTATCATCAACTTTGTGTATTTTAATTGTGTTGGCTAGTTAGTACTATATGAATGATCATAGTATGAGTTTTTACAGTCAGAAATTTGGAGCTTTTGTATAAATTCCACTTTTGATGATTAATATAAATACGATATGCCTTGAGGTTTGGTTCCATATCCTTGGTTTTGTTTCTTATATGTTTTTGTGTCAATGGTGGAATCAATGAATGAGCTATAATTTTACACGAGGTTTTTGAAAAATGTATGTGGGGATACCTTATGTTGAAAATAATTGTGTCATTGCATAAATGGATGTACTCTATTTCTTTTATTTTTTATGTCAGAGTTAGTCTTTCACACATGCAATGAAGGCATGTAAAATTTTTACTTTTCTACATAAACCATGTACTATGTGCGACCAATACCAGTCATAGATGTTGGGAATATGTTAATGTATGTAATAAGGGATTCTAAATGTATTTATGTTTAATGTTTTAGTATGTGACATATGGGGATTACACTTGTTTGGGTTGGGTTACATTGAGCCAGAGTTATCTCTGTTTCTCTTGTCACCTTGAATATCCTTCAAAGGTTCTACAAATCCATAATTATACATTACGTGAGACATTTTCTTCTTATAGACGTAGTAAATTCCAATTCCTAAGGGTGTTTTGTTGTAATATTCCTAAACCCTCAGTCATTTCCCATGCGTGCTAGAAATTGGTTCCATTTCGAAGACTTGAAGGTCTATATTAGAGGGGGGATGTGGAATCTAACTAGAGAATAAATTGAAAAATGGGTCGACTATAGAATATGATTTTTTGGTGGAATAGAATAGGAATATTCATATCACTAGAATATTAGTTGTGGAGGTTCATTTTTTCTGATTTCCACGAGATTTTCTTTGCAAATTTCCCTTTCATTTATGGGAGTGGCTCAAGAAATAGGAAAATTTATGAGGAATGTGGACTCAACATGATCCATACAGCTATACACTAGAGTTTCTACAAACAGTAAATAAAATAAGTAACTATGTATCCTGACCCATTGATTTTGGTTAACTAGCATGCTAGAAGGCTATAGAGTTGAATATTTGGTAGTAGTTTCCATTGAGTAATTTAGTGCAACTAAATGAGAATTATTTTTGGAACCACAGGGAAGGTGTTTTAGGATATTATCAACTTGGATTAATTTTTTTATGTGGGATGAGGGATTAATGTTGTTGGAGTCTAACGCCACGAGTGGCTAAATATTTGTGTGATGTAGGGAACCAAAGGGATGATCAGGGGATGGATTAAACTAGAGAAGGTAGAAGGGGTGTGCAGAGTGGCAAAGAAACAGATAAGTGCATGGTAGAAAAGCTAAGGATTCAAAGGAATGATAGGGAAGGATGTCAAGAAAGAGATGAGTGATGGGGGACGCAATAAATTCATTGATAGAAGAGGATTTTATAAGAGAGAAAATATATCCTAAATGGTGGAGGACTGTTAGTGGCATAGTTGGTCTAGGATAAGTGGATACTACATGTCATCATCAAGAGTGGGCAAGGAGGGAAGTGTAGTTGGCACTATTCACAATGGGACAAGGTATGTCGACAATTCAAATAGAGGTAAGAGAACTACGACAAAGTTAATCTCTGAATGAAGGATCAAAAGGAGGCATGCTACGTAGTATAAGATAATATACATTATGGAATATTAAGGTCATCATGAAGACTAAGAGGAAGAGAGAATGGAGAGTGGTGCATAGGAGGACTGCCTACACTAGGAGGGAATCATTATTCCATGGAGAGAGCCCTCCACTCAAGATAGAGGAGAAGGTTACAATGAAATAAAATAAGGAGAGGAAGTGCATTATCCAAGTATCAATAGAGAAGGAACAGAAGAGGAGGAAGAACAACTTGGTGTGGAATTTGCATTGCATATTACTCTTCAAGCCATGGCCATCCCTTAGATTGAACCATTGACCCCACGTTCACCTTAAGAATCTAAGATAAACTCTTAATTGTTTATTGAATATTATTAGTTATAAGTGTTAGTACATCATAGGCATTTGGATAGTGAAGGTGATATTTGGGAAGAAGAAGTGGAAGTTAAAGGAGGATAATAAAGATTATAGGTGGGAGAAGCAGATGAAATTATTCTTCCCATGATAGAGAGTTAATTTTGAACAAGTAGGCACCAAAAGACAAAACATTGACTCTACATTAAGGTTACCAGTGTTCCATGGAACTGGAACTAAATATCTTAAACAACATTGGTTCATCTACGAAGTAGTATGGGCTATCAAATAGACTTTGGATAAGGGGAAAATGATTTCCTAGTTAGAAACGACATTTTGGGACGATGCGCTAGCATGGTACTTGAAGTATAAGGCTATCATGCCCTTGGAACAACCTAGGACACTAGTAGACATAAAGCAAGAAGTGTTGAAGGAATTTAAAAAGCCAAATTCATAATCACAATGCATAACCAAAATCAAGGAAATCAAGAAGAACGTTAGTGATTTAGTATGGGATTATGACCAACGTTTCTAATTTTTTATGTACAAACTAACATTTTATATTATTTATGCATAACATCATTAGTGATTCATAGAAGGGTTGTTGATCACGTGCTCAAAATTATGCTCAAAAATAAAAGTTGATAGAATGGTGTGGAACCTGACTGGCCACATAGATATCATTGTTCTAAATCTGGCACAACTCGTTTCACAAAAACCTAACACCGTATTCGCCCAGAAATGCATTCTTTCCACTTTGTCAAACAGGAAAATTTATAAATAAAAAAATGCGGGAAAACCCAGTCAGCAGTCCGTACAGTTGATTGGGCATGCTTGTGTGGCAGGGTGACTATGTATATTACTATTTTCCTTCGACATATGATATTGTGCCAAGTGGCACATTTTTATTGGGTTGAATGGCTTATTTTTATTGGTTATTGGGTGGCCAACCACAAGCTGCTAATAGGCCCAACCAAGGGTCGCCATGTGGCAGCCCGAGGGCCACCAAAATTGGGTCAAGGTCCGAGCAGAGTGGGTGGCAGTCGAACCCGTGACCTCCAACAAATGAGCAAGAGTCTTTACCACTATGCCATCACCATGAGTCTTAATAGACTATGGGTTTCATATGGTTTTGTTTTAATATTTTTTGCTTCATGGGGGAGGGGATCGTGGTCTAACCCCAGCCCTGGTCACCCCTTAGGGGCGGGATCATGGTCAGAAGGCTAGCCCAATGCCTCCCCACTGACCATAACCACAACATTAAATGTTGCGCCATGTGTTCTCCAAGCCGACGTTCGCAGAGTTAACCCCTTTAGGTCACCGCCAACGTTAAACACCTTGCAAGCTGGCCCCATGTGTCCACCCTTGCAATTAGTGTCGATGATTATTCAAACCATGTAGCATTTTTTATATATACAAAAAATAATTAACCATATCTGATATGGTTTAAAATATCGACTTTAGGCCTTATTGGAAAAATTAACGCGTCGATAAATTCGCCTGGAATTCAGGGAATTTGGCGCTCGATTAGCAGAATTGGGGGTGAAAATGTAGGATGGTCCTAGATTTGGTGGAAATTGTGGAGCGGTTAGTGCCAAAACTTGGGGAAGCCATAACTCACTCATTGTTTGACCAAATTCGATGGAGAAAGAGGCTACACATGAATTTTTAGGCATTCTGGAGCCATTGGAAGAGGTTTTAGAGTTGTTTCAACATTGTAAACATATATAATCACACTTTTTAGCATAATAGAAGAGGGCCAAGCCATTGGAAGTTGGACCAAGGAGACGTAGCCCAAGCGAGGTGAACTCCTTCATCATGTGTTGTTGTGTTACTAAATGGTGATGTTCATGTATGTTAGATGTTGTTGTTCAGTGTTTTTTTTATGTTAATTTTCTCAAGAAATTCACATAAAAACACATGGTTAACTTGAAATTTACCTCAGAATCCTCAAGCACTTTGTTTATATCCTGAATTGGAATTTAGCACAAAAAACACTAATTTTCCCATTCATATCAAGTTGGTATCATAGCACTAGGTTTACTTGTGCAAGGAGGATTTAATTTTTTTGCAAGTGTTTAAATGCTTACAAGGTTGAATCTCAAGAGAGGAGAAGGAAATATTGTGGGGGCAGGTTCTCTAGTTGGAGCAAGGAGAAGGAGGGCATAGTTTCCACAATCTACACCACAAGATTCACCTTCACTTGCAGTAGAATCTTCAGTAAGCATGTCTCATGAAGGAGGAAATGATAACATGACATAGGATGAGAAGAATTTTAGGAAGGCTTTCTTTGACATGACAGAGATGATGATGGTCCTCTATGAAGATAGGAATTCAAGGTTGCAAGGAGAAAGCTCCAGTCCTCCAAGAGGAGAGGGTTCTCTGGGAGGAGGAGGTAATGGAAATGGTGATAAGCCACCATCTACTTCACCATAATCCTCATCACCGTCTTCACCTTCATCTTCATCCTCTTCCACTACTACAACCATTACTCATACTCATCAACATACCTCAAAATGAATTGGTAAAAAACCCTTTTTAAAACATGATATTAAATTTGAGTTGCTTGTGTATAATGTTGAAGTGAATGCAAAGAATATTGACAATTAGGTTCATCATTTGGAGTTCTACTACATGATTCAAATCCTTCAATATAATGATACAAATATCCAACTATCTTCCTTGAGACTGGAGGGTACAACACTAGTATGGTGGGAAGCCAAGACACAATATGAGATAAAAAAACATCGTAAGATCTCAATCTCTTGGTATAATTTTATTGTTGTAATATATGCAGAAAGCCATCATGAATTGGCAGAACTTTAGACAACTTAAAGTTCAAAGTGTGCAATATTACACCCCAAGAATTTAAAAGAAGAGCTCTTATGTTAGGTGTTGATTTGCATTCATAAGACACCTTGTTGAATTATATAAGGGGTTTACATATCTACCTAAGGCATATTATCCTTATGTTCAATCCCAATAGTCTGGATGAGGTTTGTGTGCAAGCCACTCACCTTGAGGTAAGAGGGAAAAATATTCCAGAAAAGGGTAAAAATAAGCCATTTAAGGGTGGAGAGAAAGGAAAGGTTTTAAAATGAAAAGGAAATAAAAATTCATCCATTAAAAAGGAAGCATATAAAATGACATGAAAACATTGTTCCAAAGAAGGTCATGATGAGGACCATTGTTGGAAGCTTCATCTAGAGATGAGGCCCAAGAAATTCAACAACAAGGGGAAACAAAAAACAACTGCAACCACTCAAAAATATGTGGGATCTGATTCGGATGATGAAACTAAAACTACAACAATGGGTATGAAAGGAAAATAATCAATTTCTAGCACTATTTCATCAAATTGTCACACTAGTACTCCAAATTAAGAAACATGGATTGAATTATTTCATGTGAGGCTTATTTCAAAACATACAAAAATTGACATACCATTTGATAGTGGGTTTCAAGCCAATTTGATATATGAAGACTTAGTTAAGAAAATTAATCTTGAAACCATTCCACATCACAAACTATATCCATTGGGTTGGTTATGCAAGAACACAAATTTACAGGTTACAAGAAAGTGTATTCTTAAGTTTGCAATCACAACAAACTTCATTGATGAAGTTGAAGTAGATGTTGTACCGCTTGATATTTCAGGAATTGTTTTGGGTAGTCCTTACATCTATGATATAAAAACCATCTTCTATCGCCATGAAAACAAGTACCATTTTTTCAAATATAGTGTGAGTATATTGTGACATCTCATCGTAAGAAACTAAATATTTCATTAGTTAATGCAGGGAAAATGAGAAGACTAGTGAATTCAAGCAAGAATTTTGTGCTTCTTATGATTAAACCAAATAATGATGTTGATTATAAAGCATTTCAAGGTTGTGATCCAAAGTTGAAATCTGATTTGATTGAAGTGGTTAATCAAAATAATGATATGTTTCAGGAGCCAAAGGGGTTACCTCCCAAGAGGGAAATCCATCATGAAATACAGTTGCAGCAAGATTGTCCTCTTCCTAACATTGGCATGTATAGGATTTCAGTGATGTAGAGTATTGAAATCAAAAATAAAATTCAAGAGTTGTTGGAAAAATGGATCATCCGACCAAGTACTTCGTCATGCAGGTCACCTATTGTGTTGGTGCCAAAGAATGATGGAGCATGGTGCATGTTTGTGGATTTTTGTGCATTGAAAAAAATTACGGTAAAGAACTGTTATCCACTTCCTATAATAGATTATTTAATTGTTCAATTGAAAGAGGAAAATTATTTTACTACGTTGGAATTAAGGAGTTATCATCAAATCAGAATTGCAAAAGGTGACATTTGGAAGACAAAATTCAAGACAAAACAAGGTTTGTTTGAATGGCTTGTTATGCCCTTTGGTTTATGTAATTCTCTTGCTACCTTCATGTGTGTGATGAATGATGTGTTGAGGTTGTTTCTTGATGATTTTTTCATAGTCTACTAATATGATATCTTTAATTTCAGTAAATCACTTAATGAACATGTCATGCATGTAAGAAAATTATTTGATGTCTTAAGGAAAGAACAATTGTTTTTGAAGATGTCAAAATGTGAGTTGGGTAAAACTTATTTGGTGTAATTGGGGCATATTGTTAGAGGATATGAGTTGAAGATAGTCCCTTATAAGGTTCAGGTCATTGTGAATCGTCCAACACCGAAGATAATCACTGAGGTAAGAAGTTTTTTTGGGAGCAGCCAAATATTGGAGGAATTTTATTGCTAACTTTCTCTTCTATCGTAGCTCCATTGCATGCATTGACTAGTGTAAAAAGGTATTCCAGTGGGGAGGCAAGCAAAAAAAAGCATTCAATTATTTGAAAGAGAGGACCAATTCAGCCCCAGTAATTACACTACTGGACTTGATACAGCCCTTTGAGATTCAAACCAATGCAAGTGATTATGCCATGGGCGTAGTCCTTATGCTACATGGTAAGCCCATTTCATTTCCTTCATAAATTTCAATGGTGTAGTGATTAACTATCCTACTTATGACAAGGAGCTTTATGCATTGGTTCAAAGTGTGAAAAAGTGGAATCACTACTTGATGGGAAAGGAAACCATCATACACACCGACCACCAACCATTGCAATACTAGCAATCACAAAATAAGTTGCAACATTCAAGGCACTTTCAATGGATAGGTTTCCTACAACAATTCCACTTGGTCATCAGATATAAGAAAGGTATATACAACAAGGTTGTTGATATGCTCTTTAGGCCTATTGTTAGTGCAGTTTTTAGTGTCTATGAGTCACCAGTGATCAAATGTTCTCTTTCATATGGTTGATAGGATCCTAGGTACAAATTTTATAGTTTGAAATGAATTTCAAATAAAATTTTATCATTGGTTGGTGTGTCTAGGTCACTGCTACTCTCTCCATCTAGTCATAGTCTTCATCACTCATCATGTTCATGTCTTCATTCAGGTGTCTTAGGTCATGAAATGGTTAATATCTCATCATTTAGGTCATGGTCTAGGTTTCCACTTGATTTGTCATCATAATGTCATTCATTTAAAAGTTAAAGGAGTGTTCAACATTTGAGTCATCATTAAAGGAATTTATTAGCTTAGGAACAAAATGAATAAAGCTAATTGTAACATTTAATTTCAAATAAGATCATGTTGCAGTCACATTGCATCATTTCTCAAAAAGATCAATGATGTCACCTTCATGACTTAAGAAAAAATTGACCTCCAGTCTATAAAATAACCAATAAATCACACTACTTGTTCATTTCACTCTCATGAAACATCTATCCATTAGAAAATTTCATTCCAGCCCTCAGAGAATCAATTTTTTTCCTCCAAGCATCAGTCTCTCTCCTTCGCTGTGCTTCTAGCAGAAGTGTTGCAATTTTGGAAAGTGGAGCCAAATCACCCATTGCAGAGTTTTTCTTCATAAAATTACAGGTCCAACACATCATCAGAAAGTAGGTGGGCTACATTCACACCTCCTTTACCCTTCCATTTCTTCAATTTCTTCATATAGCTTAATGAATCACCCTCTCCTAAGGTTTTGCTGCGTTTTTGGTTTCCTAGTCATTTTTCCCCATTTGCTGTGGTAAAACACTAATTTTTATGCTAAAAAACCCTCCCTTACCCTCCATATACCTTCCTTTACCTTTTCCCATGCTTATTTACCTCATTTCCTTCATTTCCCTACAAACCCTAGCCGACACTACACTTTCCTAGGCTAGGACTGTGTTTCCTACGTTTGTACCCTTTTCCCTCACCCATTTCCCAAATTTCCACCTCCCTAGACTCCATAACACCTATCCCTACTCCCAAAAATTTCCCCATAAATTTAGACAATCCATAACCCCTTCATTCCCTTACCTCTACAAAACAGTCTCAAATCCCATGTTTTCCCAAAATCAAACCCTAACCTTCCTCCAAGTGAGCTAGGGTTTTACCATGGAGGCAGAGACCACACACACTGAAAAGAAGAAGTATAAAGGAGGGAAAATAACCAGTTATGAGCCCACTAAATTCCATGAAATCATGGCTTCATCTTTCATCAAGAAATCATTTCAAGATGTGGGCTTCCTAGGTTTTACATTACACACATGGAAAATTCTACTTAAAAATTAGTTTCTGAAGTAAGGAAGATGAATTTGAAAAACGTAAAAGAGGCTTTTTTCCATCATAGAACAAGGAACTAAAACCTCCTTAATTTTATTCATAGGTGTTGTGATTTGAGATAAATTCCCAAATTACAGTTGCTACAAGAGGGTTCCTACACTTTTGTAAATCTTGATTTCAAGTCAGTTTTTCATGGGTTGGAGAAGTATTTTTCAGTGCCTAATGAATAAATTGTGTAGCATAAATTATAAAATTTTGAACCATACCACTTGCAGCCCAAAAATCCTCCAGGAAGGCCTCCAAATACCCTCTCAAATACCACGTTGTGCTTCTTCTAAGAACACACTCCGCTTCTCCAATTGTTGAGCGACCAACTTCAAACTTGGATTCTGAAAAAATGGGAAAGTATTTTTGAAAACTGGAGAAGGTTGTTGTTCAACAATATTTATGGTTATAAAGATATCTATCTACCTTTGAGCCCTATTTTTGCAGAAATTTTTGAGCAAAATTTGAAATTGTTTGGATTTTTGGATATTTTTGGAAATTCCTCACTGCCAAAAGCACAACAAACATTTTTCGTGTTTTTTCTTAAGGCCACCGAATGACAAAAAATCTACATGGTTGGATATATTATCACTTGTACATGTTAGCTATGCCACTTTGTGCCATTCTGCCTTTATTTTTGGAGAAAAAGGCCAAAAACATGCTAAAAAATGGGTGAGTCTGCCACTGTTTTAACCCCTTCGCTGCACTTTTGGAGAAGTCTTGGAAAAACTCATTTTTCTTAACCTTGGAGAGGTCATTTCACATGCTTGAATGTTATAAATAAAACTAGACATACCAAGATTTCCAAATCTACCTTCATATCGTCAAATGGATCAGGAAAAGTCACTCAAATTTTCCCTCAAACAATTCGTTGTGCTTTTGTAAATTTGTTATGTTTCTGAGGGAATTTACTGCGCTTCTGTCAGTAAGCCAGAATTTCGAATTTCTTTGATCAAAGTCAACATTTTGTGATGTAATTACTCTTCTTAGGTATTTTTATTATGTAATCAAGTGTAATTTAGCTTGTAAATGCAAATTTGGTGTAATTATGATGGTCATTAATGTTAGAAAGATCAATCAAAGCTAAATGGAGAGTTTGTTCTAACCTCCCTAGTCTTAGGTTTGGTTGGAGAATCATGTAAATTGTTCCTATCATGAGGGATTCTACCCCTGAGAGAGGGGAAATAGGTTTTTGGTCTATATGTAGCCCTGATTGAGTTGAATCAAAGGTTGGACATCAAAGAGTAGATGGCTTGGAGCTTGTATACATCATCTTTTTGTAGGAAATTAAGAGGCCAATCGCAGCTATTATATAGGGATTCTTGTGGTATGATTTTTTGACAGTGTTTTTATTTTGTAAATCTATTTAATGAATTTTTATTTATCCTTCTTTCTATCTATTTTCTTTCAATGATATTCCTATGAGTTCTTAAACATAATTCTTAAATATTATGCTATGTTTTGATAGGAATTTCATGTTTATTATTTAGTTATCTTCTAATTTATGAACTTATTATTGTCGTGATCATTTTGAACCTTTGATTTTCCACCCTAAACTACATTGACAACCTCAAAGTGTCGCTGAAAATAACTTCCTTTCCCCTTTGTATCCATGTAACTAAAATCTTTTGAGGCCTAACCTAGTTTCCTTGATCACTCCTCCTAATCCAGCTAAACCTTAAATTTCAAAACCCTGGAGCTCAATACCTAGCCTAATATATTTTTACCCTCTCCAGACACCTTATTTGTTGTGAGATCACAGAGAGAGCCCTCTCTGATTGGGTAGGGCTAGCTACCAAATCCTAAGTGGTTCAAGGTTACCTCCTTCGATCTCCTTTCTCAGCCTTGGGACACTGTGGAGGATAACAAAAACTACTTTACTCAAGCATAATTATGTTTTTCATGAAAGTTATGTTGAGAAATATGCATTTGATAATGACTTTCAAGATGTTTATGCAGACTTGAGTCAACACAACCAAATAGAGGAATTGGATTACCATGTACATAATAACTTGTTGTATCATTTGGGCAATATTTTTATTCCATAGGGGGAGAAAGTGAATGTCATAAGGGAAGCACACACTTCTCTTATTACTGGGCATTTCAGTGTAAGAAGAAAAATGGCACATATTTAGAGGTATTGTTATTGGCCTTGTATGCTTGAAAGTGTGTCACGTTTCATTAAAGGTTGTTCCTTATGTGAAGTCAGTAATCCTAGCAATAGGAAGTTAGGATTGTACAAACCACTTCTTGTACCTTCATGTCCATGGGAAATTGTTTCTATGGATTTTGTAGAAGGACTTACATTGTCAAAAAGAGGTCATGAATATTTTTTTGTAGTTGTGGATAGGTTTAAAAAGATGTGTATATTAATGCCATGTAAAAATAAAATCACAGTTGAACAAAAAACTCACTTATTCTTTCATCATGCTTGGGTTCATTTTTTTTTTCCCACATCCATTGTTAGTAATCAAGATTGTCGATTTGTTGGGAATTTTTTGTCAAGATTTTGGGACTTGATAGATACCAAGCTGAAAAAGATTACAACCATTCATCCACAAACATATGGTCAAAACGAAGTGGTCAATCGAACTACCATACATCTCCTTCAAGGATACTACAATAAACATCCTAAGTTGTGGGATGAAAACTTGCACTACATTCAGCATGCTTACAACCGTGCAAAAAACTCCTCTACACAAACATCGACATTTGAGGCATGTCTTGGATAATTTCCTAGATCACCATTGGATTTCATTTTTGGGAAGGATGTTGCTATTGATGGCCATAGTGACATAGAAAAATCCAAGAATTTCATAGAACAAATCTAATTGATACATCAAATAGTTCAAGATCAACTTGAAACGAGCCAAGGAAAGTACAAAGCAAGGCAAAACAAGCATCATGTAGATCACAAGTTCCAAGTTGGTGATAAAGTTTGGCTTCACACTAGCAAAGAGAGGCTTTGAGGGGAAGGTAAAAAACTGAAACCAATTTGTTATGGTCCTTTCATAATTTTGGAAAATATTGGTGAAAAATCCTTTAATTTATATTTGCCTTGATATATGAAAATTTAATTTGTTTTTAATGATGAGAAATTAATGCTATATCAGCCTCCTTTGATTGAAGATCAAGGAGAAAATGTTTAGTTTCCATCTATTGAGGATTTTTCTCTAGAAAACCTTGATTAGCTTCAGCAAGACACCATTCTTGACATAAGAACAAGGAAATCAAAATGAGGGAGAGTAGACTACCTTCATGTGGGGCTCAAAGGAAAAAATCCAAGTAAGGCAAAATGGATCGAGATTGGAATGGTGAGGGAACTTTACCCTCATCTGTTGAAAAATTGAAAGTAATCTTTTGGGGTCAAAAAGCTTCTAGTGGGGAGGAGTGATCAAGTGCTCAAAATTATGCTCAAAAAGTAAATTTTTCATAATGGTGTTGAACCTGAACGACTGTGTATATCTCGTCATTATGAATCCGGTGAAACTCTTTTTCGCAGAAAACTGACACCGTATGCTCCCAGAAACGTGTTTTGTCCACTCTGTCAAACAGGAAAATTTAAAAAAAAATGCAAGCCATCCCAGTCAGTAGTCCGTATATATGATCGGGCATGCTTACGTGGCAGGTGACTGTGCATATGACTGTTTTCCTCTGGCATATGATATTGTGCCAAGTGGAACATTTTTATTGGGTCAAATGACGTGCTTTGATTGTTTATTGAGTGGCCAACCACAGGGCACCATGTGGCCCAACCAGGGGCTGCCACATGGCAGCCCGATGGCCACCAAAATTGGTTCAAGGTCAGAGTGGAGTGCGTGGGGGTCAAACCTGCGACCTCCATGCAATGAGCAAGATTCTTTACCACTACGCCATCACCATGAGTCTTAATATACTATGGGTTTCATATGGTTTTTTTTAATATTGTTTGCATCATGAGGGAGGGGGACAAGGTCTAGCCCCAACCCTAGTCACTACCTGGGGGCAAGACCATGGGTGAGAGGCTAGCCCAACGCCGCCCCCATTGACCATAACCATAAAATTAAATGTAGCGCCACATGTTCACCATGATAGAGTCCGCGAAGTTAACCACCTTCAAGTCACCACAACCGTTAATCACCTTGCAATCCAACCCCATGTGTCCACCCTTGAAATTAATGTCGACGATTAGCGAAACTGTGCGGGGTATTTTATATAAAAAATAATAATTAAACATATCTGATATGGTTTAAAATCTGGACTTTAGGCCTTATTGGAAAAATTAACGCACCGACAAATTCGCCCAGAATTTTGGGTATTTGGTGCTCGGTTAGCGGAATTGGGGGCTAAAATGTAGGATAGTGTCGGATTTGGTGGAAATTGGGAGCCGTTAGTGCCAAAACTTGGGGATTCATGGAGCCATAAATTACTCTTTTTTTGACCAAATTCGATGGAGAAAGAGGCTACACAGGAATTTTTGGGCATTCTGGAGCCATTGGAACAAGTTTTAGAGTTGTTTGAGCATTGTAAACATATGTAATCACACTTTTGAGCAAAACATAAGAGGGCCAAACCATTGCAGGTTGTACCAAGGATACATAGCCTAGGTGGGGTGAACTCCTTCATCATGTGTTTTTTGTGTTACTGTTTATGGTGATGTTCATGTCTGTTAGATGTTTTTGTTCAATGTTTTTTTTATGTTAATTTTCTCAAGAAATTCACATAAAAACGCATAAAAACTCATGGTTTACTTGCAATTTACCTCATAATCCTCAAGCACTTTGTTTATATTTTGAAGTGGAATTTAGCACAACAAACACTAATTTTCCGATTCAGATCAGTTGTTACCTCATATACAAATCCCATTGGTGTAGAATAAGGTGACTTCTCGACCTGAGGAATTTGATATAGGCATTGGATAATTGGTTTCTCAGACACTACAATTATAGGACCTCACAAAGGGAAAATAAAAGTGTGAGGAGATGTGGTGCACAATCTATAGGAGAGAAGGTCACCACCACAAAAAAGGTATGAGAGTGATGTATTATGTGGCTACAAGGGTGGTGAAACCCTTAGTCGTGTTAGACTCCTATACCAATAGGTGTCATATATCATGATTGAATTGATGGGCTATGTAATATGTTCATACATTTTCTTGTTGCAAAGGTTTCTCATATTGTCAAAAAATCAAAATATTTAAAAAAATGTAAAGAGGGTATACCCTAAAAGAAAAATCAAAGGGTAAAAAGAATAAAATGGCCAAAAAAGTGAAAGAAAGTGAACCCCACCAAAAGAAAGGCCAAGGAAAGTGTGCAAGCCTAAATGCCACTACTTTTTTGCTCTTATGTAATAAATAAAATTGTGTGCAACTTGTATTTTTTGCCACAATTTATGAATAGTCAAATAGTTTAAGCTTGGCTAGTTCATCTTTCAATTTTATGTTTTAGAGATAGAGAATAAAATCTGACCAAACTGTTTAATCTTGGCAGATAAGTAGATAGGTAGAGTAAATAAAAGGAGCTCAACAGTTTAATCTGAGCCCTTGGATGTAATAAGGTTAGAATTAGATAGATTTCCACATGTAAAAGAAAAAGTGTGATAAGGGTTTGCCAGTCTAAGTGCACCCTAATAAAGAAGAAAAATGGTAGGTTAAAGTAGGTAGGGTAGGTAGATGTTGTTGCAGAATTACATGTGATGGATAATGACTCTAGATGTGTTAAATCTTTACTTTCATCACAAGTGCAAAGGCAGACACTACACTGGAAGAATTTCAAGTAAAGCAAAGTCAAATTATTAACTTCCCCTCTCATTTTTCCTAAAAATTTCACTAATTTCCCCTAAATACTAAGGCATTTGAAAATTAGAGGGGCTCAAGGAATTTCCTTGACTTTTGGAGGGACCGGACCCTCGGCCCAATAATTGGAAAAGCCTAAGTACTTAAAATCATTCATCATGACATTCATTCACTTCTAAAAAATCTTTTCCTAAGTAAAATCCCATTTTACTTAGGAAAATCATGCAATATTTCATAAAAACCCATTTCATAAAAGCATAAGTTAAATACATTACTTTAATGTTTTACACTTATTGCTTCATTCATTTCCATATTAATTTTTAACTTATTATTTAAATCCCTATAAAATTTTCCTTTTTCCCTGTATTAATTTAAATATTAAAAAATTCCCATATAATATATATCCCGCCCTGATTGGTTGAAAAATAACCATATATTTACTAAAATTCATTAATTGGTTGAAATTTCCAATTAATAAATAAACCTGACCCTTCGTCGTAAAAAGGGATTAATTAACCCTCCAGGTTAATTAATAACCTAATCCGCCAATAAAATCATCCCCGATGCGATTATTTTTAATAAATTGCATTGGGCCCACCATTTTAATTCCCCGTTATCTTCCTTTCCTGGTGATCGTTCGATCGATCAACTCAAGATCTACGGTTATCGTTCATATCGATGGCCATCCTCGTCCGAACGATAACGCGCGATGGTCAAGCAGTTTTCTGAACAGTGCCGCGCCACGCGTCGTCCATCGTATGGAATCGCTCGCCCTCCTCTGAAAACCACTCTTCCCCAAAAGTTGTGCGATGGAAACCGCTTACCGCCTACCTCCCGTGACGAAGCCTCCGTACTTGCTGACGTCATCCATTAAAAAATTAAAAAAAAAAAAAAAAAAACCCGCCAACCTCTGAATTTGAAAATAAAACAAAATAACCCGCGTCATTTTCATTATTTCATGCAGTGACCAGTGTCCCACACAAACGTATTTCGAAATCAACTGTCAAAATTTTCCAACCGCTACTTTGCTGAAGAAAGTTGCAGTCAAGTAATCCAGAGTTCATCTGCCATAACCAGCACCTGTTTTCATCACTGTTTAGTTCCCGGAAAATAGGTATTTACCCAAATTCCAATTGAACTCTGTAAAATCCTGGTTTTTATTTTAAATTCCACACGAAAAACTGAAACAGGGTTCCAGATTTCTCTTTAGTTCATTCATCAATTCCCAAAACTACTATTGCATTCCTAAACCTGTGATTGTGCCCATTTTTTATCAAAAACCGCAATTCATTTCTGAATCCACAAGAACCAGAAATGGAAATTCCCATGGCTCTAAATGTCGCACCCCTGAATTCCCCTCACAGGGATTTAGATTATCTTCCTTTAGTAGATAGAGATTTCCAAATTAAAGACCCGGTTCTCAGTGAAAATCCTCTTTGAATTTTTTTCTACTGCAGAGATAATTACTTGAAAGGTTCTGACATTTTTGGATTATGGGAATCCAATCTTCCCATATATCTTCTCCCTTCATTTCATATTTTTCCTAAGATAATCCATTACTGCCATGCAAACTATGATCCTAATCAACGAGCAGTTTTGTCCCCTAGTCAAACTATCCTTTTTCCCATAACTGCTCAGTCTATCAATGAAATGCTACAGTTTCAACCTGGTCAAGCTCTCACTCCCCTATCCATGGGAGAATTACTTGAGAAATTTTCCAGTATATCCCATGAAGAGTTAAATCGCCTCTGCCAAACCTTCATGTTGCCAGAACATCAGCCCAAAGGCCCTCCCCCTTATGGTTACACCTTTTCACTGATGTGGGCAGGCTTATTCTGAATATTATATCCTCTATAATGGGTTTCAATACTAGTGAATATGTTGGTAAATTAACCCTAGTATTATTGTCAATTTTTACCCCTGGACATCCCCCTGCTGTCAAGTATGATTTTGCTTCCTACATTGCAGATAAAATCCATGATCAGTTCATGAGATTAGAGAATGAAAGAGTGTTCAAGTATTCGTCTGTTATATACCATCTCATGCTTTACTTTCAATCAGAGAGTTTCCCTTTCCATGCTAAAAAACTTGATGCCAAAGGAAATCTTAGGTCTGTAAAATTTTGGTCTGCCATCACTCATAATTCCTCTGATTCTCCTTATTCCTACAACGAGTTTATTGACCTATTTGTACACCCTGCAACCACCTTGTTGATAGGAGTCTCCCCTCCTAGGTTTAGTAGTGACATCAAAAAAATTCTCCAACTCTTAAAGCAATACAAGATAGGTGACTGGTACCTATACCGAAATCACACAAAAATCAGAATATATGGGTGTGAGTTATGCCCATTCAAGTTTCCAAAATATGTCCCAATGAGGCTCTTTGCATTAGAGTATTTTAGACAGATGATCAATTCAGACATAGTTCATTTTTTCAATGCAAATAAAAAGGCTCAACTCAGGACTAAAAGTCAATTAGGTCCCTTTGTCTGTAACTCTAGAGATGCTGGGAAGGAAGCTCAAAGAATCTTAGAAGACTATCTCAAATTACAAAAAAAATTCTATTGGGTACCTTATGACCCAAACAACTTTATTTGTGATAGAATAATGAAAAATAAATTGTCACCATACATTCATCAAAGAATCTCAGAAATTGAACAGTATGCCAATATGGATGAATGGATGGAAGGGACATTGATAGAACAAGATAGTGAGCAGGTCAATGTTGAAAATGTAATGAAAGACCTTGAAAAAATAATTGACCTAGACTCTTTTGAACAGGTACAGATACCAGGTATTGGTTCTTCTTCTGCTGGGACATCTCAACAAAATTTATAGGAAATCAGTTCATTGGATACGGTAGCATCTAAAGGAAAGGAGAAAGAGGCTGATATACAAGTTACAGAGAAATTTACAATGACAGAACAACCTGAAACTTCTAAAGAACAGGGTCAAGTACAGATTGCTCCTACTCAGACCAATGTGGCAGAAATGTCAATTTTACAAACTCCTCTTAATGTAGAAAAGGGTAAAAAGAGAGATGCTGAAGCAACTACTCCTGCCAGTGGATCTTCTAAAAAGCCTGATGTTAAAAGACAAAAATTGAATCCTCTTCCAGAAGTGGAATCTGTACACGAATCCCTGATAGTCAGACGCAAGAAGAATTAGGTAGTCAACAAACATGTACAATCAGTGGGACATCCACTACTTTACAGAGAAAAGAGCTGAAAAGGTAACAAAGTGCAGAAGTATCATCTTTCAAACCACCAGTGAAAGATGCTTGGGACATTAAAAGAACATTCATAAATATAAAGGCCAGAAATGATCCACTCAGACTTCAAGTGTACAATCAATGTTTGAATATGTCTCCTAAGAATCAACAAAGATTGATGTCAGCCTATGACATTCAACAGGGTAAAATGATAATGAGTCACTTCAAACCCAAAGTGCAGCAACCTCAAATAGCTGCAGATTATATCAGAACTAATTTTGAAGTCGTAGCAAAGGATATTCATCCTTTGGATCAAATTGAGCTGCATAAACAGACAAGTGAAATGATTTATTCTACTCTGACAGATAAATCAATGATGACCCAGAAATTGCAGGATTCTTTGGAGAATACTAATGCTCAACTAAATCTTGAAAAAGCCTCTTCTCAGGCTAAGGACAACAGGATAAAGACTTTGGAGGAAATAATTATTGGATTGGGTCATAATCCCAAGGATGTCAAGGGTATAGAAGCTTTGATCAAGAAAAAAGATGATGATATTGCAGCCTTGAGAAAACAACTGAAGTTACCAGCCTAAAGACATCCACAGACTACAGAAATCATAAAGAAAAATTCTAAAGAAGAATTGATGGATTTACTCTTGAAACTGAATGAGCAACTTAATTAAACTGAAAAAGAGCTTGAAAAGACATTAAAAGACAAGCAGTCAAATACTCCAGCATCTACAACTGAAGTGATTACAGGTACTACAACAACAGGTCAGCTAGCAGAATTATCACAGGGCAATGCTTCCAATTTAAGTACCGAAGAGTTAATAAAGTCAATGGAGGAATTAAAAATCCAAGTGACAGAACTTCAAAGAACAAAGGTACAATTCACCACTTTAGAACAAAAATATGATCTCTCGAAGATGAATGTTGCAGATAAAAAAAGAGAGGTCAACAGATTAGAAAAGTTGGTCAACAGATTGGAGAAGGATCTCACATTGGAGAAGCCTTTAAAGGAAATAAATGAAATTCTTTGGGACAACATCATCGAGTCAATAAAAGATGTCTGGCCCTCAATTCAAATAATGTATGAAAAAAATGATTTAGTGAAATTGGCTCTGGAAGAAATCCTAAAAGCAAGAGAAGAATTGGGAAACATGCCTGAAGAAGCCAATGAACTTATCCGCTTTTTAAATACTCAGAACAAGCATCAACTTGAAGAACTTGGCATTCAAGATAGGACAGGAACAATTTTGGAAATAAAAAGAGTTTTTACCAAAAGAACTCTGATGCAGAATCTAGAACGAAGATGCTCTGATATGCAAGAAGAAATCAATGCCTTTATAAAAAGATTTGATATTTTATTGAATAAAGGATTGCCCAGTCCTTTAGTTTCAGAGGATAAATTAATGGACCTTGAATGTTATGTTGAGAAATTGGACAAGCATGCTGACAATCAGGCCAGTTCCTCAACTAGTTCATCAGCAGCAGCATTGCCTAAAGGAAGAAATCTTCATGATAGATTGGAAAATTTGTTTCATCTTGAGCATGAGGTAATAAATTTGTTCCCAATTCAACCTACTTTCTTCAGATATACAGAGACGAATGAAACTCTCAGAAAGCTGCAAAGAACCAAAATACTGGAAGATAAATGGTGGGAAGAAATGTTAGAACTTTTGTAAAAATTATCCTTACATTAATTTTTGATCATTTACTACAGTGAAGTTATAATAAGAAGGATATAAGGGTAGACAGAGGTTGAAGAGTATCAGTGAAGATAAAGAGTATCAGTAAAATGGAGCAGCCAACACATAATTGCTAAAGAGGACAGCAACAAGCCAAATCTTAGGGTCTGCATCCAGCACATTCTCAAAAGAAGGAAACAGCACAACATCAGTTATCATTTCTCTTATCTATGAGACCATCTATCTCTAGTTTGTTGTAAAATACTTATGAGTCATCCTAGATTATATCTCAATCTGTTATGAGATATTTTTTATAATTTTTTGTATAAATACTCCCTCAATCGGAGTATTAAAGGGTGGATTTCTTAGACTTTGCAGTAAAATTGACTATTTTGGAATAAAGTGTTGTTGGAGAAATTTTGTGTGGCTAGATGGATGAGGAATTGATGCAAAAGACTTTTTACAGGATTCTTGTGTCAGACAACGGATCAATAAGTCATCTATCTCTTCTGTTTTGAAGTTTTATACTTGTTTATTATACCATTTGTGTTTCATATCTGAATAATTAGTGAAAAGGAATAAATCAGAAAGTGCTTAAGTGCAATCTGCTTTTAATCGTTGTTATTCTAAATGTTTTCTTCTGAACTGGTTTAAACAGTGAATTCTTAATTGCTTCTATTTTACTAGTTTATGCATTTTGATTATTTAGTAAAGAATACTTAATTGCTCTTTATTAATAATCACTCAATTTCCCTCTTTCGAAAGTGTTGAAGGATTGTTAATTTCCCTTCATCCATTTTGATTCCATTCCATTCACTTTAGATCTATAATTGTTCCCTGTTTGATTACCTTGCCCTGTGAAACCATCTTTTATTAAGAAACTTATTCCAGTTAAACCATCTTCTTTGACTCCATTAGCCCAATGGCCTAAATTACTCAATCTTACCCTTAGCTATTGAATTTCATCACCCAAACTCAATCAAAATCTCTGGACTTTATAACTAGCCTAATATCTTCCAAAACAAAGCTAAATTTTACAAAGAGAGCCCTCTCTGGGTACAGATTAGCTAGATTCTGTACCTAAAATTTGGTTTGGGGTTTCCTCGGACCCCTTTCCTCTTCCCAACAACTTCACAGAAAATCTGAGTGATAACATAGTGGCGACCATTCTGGGGACCTGAATAATTTTATTATTACTATTGTTTACTTTATAAACTACAGATGGAGCCTGAAGTTAGCCAAGTAGCCTTTCAACTGCTTTTGCTCTGCAATTGCATAAGTAAATAAATGTTGCTTCATTTTATCTCTGGTCTAGTTTATGAACTGAACTTTGGTTTCAAACGTTTGATCATTTCCTCTAGTCAAATAAATCTTTAAGAAAATTTAAATCCAATATCTGAAACTTCTTAAAGAGATTGTTGAAGCTGTATTTTTCATTCCATTTAGACAAAAACCAAAAAAAAATATCACCTAGAAAATTGGCTTCAGAAAGGACTCGTTACACCAGGGCTAATCCTGATCCAAATGCACTGCCTGTGTTTGAAAATCCAAATCTGATCCCCAGAATTCTTAGGAGACAAGATATTCAAGAAAGTTCTGGTAATTCTCGACCTCTCTATAGATCAATATCCTGTCCTGTGAAGTGGATTTATCTTGAGGACGAACCTTTTGATGAGCAGTTTCAAACATCCCTATTTGTAAATTTTTCTGAATCTGAGTTGTCCAATTTGGTTCCAGAACCAGTATTTCTTGAAGATTTACAGCTTGAATTTGTTACTTCACATCTTGATAAACATTTGCAAAATTCCATAAAATCTGAGCTTACTTCTGAAGGAACATCAAATATTTCCGTAATCACTTCATCCTCTCCAAATTCATCAACATTTCCTCAAACATCTCAACCTCTAATTACTCCTTCTACTCCTCCACCCACCACTCATAGACCAACCTCACATGTTATTTCATCGCTACCTCCTGCAATGGCAAACAGATATGCTCCTTTGTTATTACCAGCTAATCTACGGGCTATGCCTCAAGATTACCAAAGTAAAATCACTCCTTTTGATGGTTCTAATACTTACACTGCACAACAGCATACTAAGAAGATGATCGATTATTTTGAAATTTATGAAACAGATGCTGATGATGTAAGAATGAGAATATTTGTCCAAAGTCTTACTAGAGAAGTTAGAACCTGGTTTAGAGCCCTTCCTGCAAACAGTGTTACCGACTTAAAAGCTCTTTATAGATCATTTTTAAACAGATGGGAAAAGAAGAAAGATCATCTTCAAATCTTATCATACTTTGGAAAAATAAAGAAAAGACCAAGTGAGACTGTGTAAGATTACGTCACCAGGTTCAATGAGGCTTACAATTCTATTCCCCAAAATATTAGACCTCCTCCAGATTCAGTATTAATCAAATTCCCTGATGGATTTGATTCTGATATGGCATATCAGCTTAGGGAAAGATCTCCTCAAACTTTAGAAGAGATGCAAAGTATAGTTGTTAGTGTTGAAGCCAACTCGATAGAGAAACGAGCTAGAGCCAGAGCTTAAAGGAGAATGCCTTTAAACAAAGAACCCACATCTTTTGAGAAGAAACTGGATGCTATTATTAAAGGAATGGAAAGACTAGGAGATAGAGTAGAAAAAATTGAAAATAAATCTCCTTGGGATGGTCAACCGAACAATACTGTGAGAAATCCAAATTTCAGAAGGAACCAAAATCAAAATACTGGAAAAACTGGTCCTGACCAAAATATTAGGCCCCCATTCTAGGAAAATTATATTGAAGCCTCAACTTCTGAGGAACCAACTGAAGATACTCAAATAAACAACTTTACTAAATGCAAGGATGAACCAGAAATTTTCTTGACCCAAGATGATCAATAAGCTCACATTCTTAAGCAATTTCAAGCCCATTCAGGAGAATCATTGGATTTTAAGGAAGGATATGATACAGCCATTTACGAAGTTCACAAGCAATATAATTTGAGGAGCAGAAGAATTGATGTTCTGGAAAAAAGTAAACAAAAAGCTACAAAACAACCCCTCAAAGGTAAAACCAATACTACCCCTGTACATATTCTTTCTAGATCAGATCCTAATCCTGCCAACCCAATAATTGAAGATGTATCCGATACTCAACTGAATAACAGACAACTTTTCAATACTCTTCCTCTTAAAGGAAATGTAGAGGAACCTTTTGAAGTTGATTCGGAAACAACTTCAGCCCACAACCATATTCCTGAGAAGGAGAAAAATATCGAAAACACAAAAGATAAAGAAAATCCAACTATTCGAAATACAAGAACTCAGACTGAAAAACCTTTTAATATGGAAGCTGAAGTAGGAAAATTAAAAATAGTTGTTCCAGTCTCTGAATTAGCTAAACATGATGTCTACTGAAGTCAAATCAATAAATCACTTAATATTGCTAGAAGTGATGACTCAGCAAATGTTTTCGATGATCAACCTAGATTATTATTTAGCCCTGAAGTAAATGGAAAACCAGGAAGTGGAGGAACTCCTCCATTCTATGTGAGTTTGAATATACATGATAAAATACTTCATAATTCCATGCTTGATTCTGGGGCATCTCACAATCTAATGCCCAAGGCTGTAATGGAGAGATTAAACCTAGACATCACCAGAACATACAAAGATCTCTTTTCTTTTGATTCAAGTCAGGTGAGATGCTTATGACTAATCAAAGATTTGTGTGTTACATTGGTTCAATACCCTACAAAAACAATTTTGATGGACATAGTAGTAGCAGATATTCCTCCAAAATATGGTATGCTATTTTCCAGATCCTGGGGTGCAAGGCTTGGAGGATCTCTTCAATTAGACATGTCATATGCTACTATTTCAGTGTTCGACCAACCTAAGAGACTATACAGAGAAAATTTAATGAAATATGTGGTCATTAGTCAAGAGAAGCCTGAAAATTTCCCCATTTACTTAGTACACTTTGATATGGACTCATTTATTCTTTATAATGTTGAATTTGATGTCCCCACTGAATTAGAAGTTCCATCAACTGAACCAAAAGAAATTGCAAATAAATCTAGTGTTCAAATTCAAGAAATCTCTGAGGAAAAAGAAACATCAGATACCCAAGAGAAACCCGAAGAAAACAAAAAACTGGATCTTACTGTTAAGAAAGTTCCTGAAACTCCTGATACCAATTATGAACATGAAATTCTTTGGCACTTAGAATTTGATGGTTCTGTTAATAAATTAGGAGAAGGAGCTAGAATTTGGGTGCATAACCTTGAAAATGATCATGTTGAAGGCCATGCTTACAGATTGAACTTTAAATGCACTAATAATATGGCAGAATATGAAGCTCTCTTGTTAGGGCTTAAACTTGTCAAAAGATTAGGGGAAATTAGAGTATCTGTCGTAGGATATTCTGATTTAATCATTCAATAGATCAAAGGTCACTTTTTTCCAAACGATCCCAGACTGAGAGAATATAGAGGAACAGTTGTAGAGATTCTCAATACTTTTCTACAGACTCAGCTTGCTAAAATCCCAAGAAAACAAAATTTGCATGCTCATAGTCTTGCAATGTTTGCTAGCACTTGTAAATTACCATTCGAACCTAATCATTAGTTCACAACTGAGATTAGACACAGACCAGCTATACCAGACAATCTTAAGAATTGGCAAGTGTTTGCAAATGACAATCAGATTAACAATTTTCTGACTCTAGAGAATGAATTTTCTAACAGTAACATAGATGAAGATACAATCATTGAATCTGATCAAATAAATGAACAAGAAACAGACATTTCAGGAGAGTGCAATTCAAATGCTTCATCCAACAAATTTCACCAAAAAAGAAATGCAGGACCTTAAACAAATGGAGGTTGATGAGATAATAGAAGATGAATCTGAGATCATTAATTTGAAAGATAATCATTTTCCTAAAGGATTAACTCCTCTGGAAGATATTTTTGAATCTAATGATATTCCAAAGAAACCCAAAATGGAACAATTGAAAGCTTATATTGAGGAATATAATCTGGGGACTAAATAAAATCCTAAAATAATAAAGTTATCTAAATCTTTGCCTCCTGATCAAAAACCAAAATATGTTGAACTAATAAGAGAATTCCAGGATGTCTTTGCCTGGAGTTATGAAGAATTGAAAGCATATGATACCTCTATTATTCAGCATACAATACCTCTGAAGGAAAATCAGAAAACATTTAAGTAGAAACTCAGAAGAATCAACCCTGTATTGTCGCCTTTAATTGAAAAAGAAATCAAACGAATGTATGAAGCAGGGATAATTTCTCCTATTAGATTTTCAGAGTGGGTGTATAACTTAGTCCCTACTAGGAAGAAAACTGGAGAGATCAGATTATGTGATGATTTAAGAAATGTAAATAAGGTTTCTTTGAAGGATAATAACCCTTTGCCCAAAATGGATCACATTTTACAAAGGGTATTAGGTGCTTCAAGGATTTCTCTTTTAGATGGGTTCTCAAGATATAACCAGATTCTGGTTCACCCTGATGATCAGGAAAAAATAGCTTTTACAACACCATGGGGTACATTAAAGTACGTTAAAATTCCATTTGGACTTAAAAATGCTGGAGCAACCTTCCAAAGAGAAATGGACATTGCATTGGCAAAATAAATTCATGACTTTATTGTTATATATCTGGATGATTTAACTGTTTTTTCTAAATTAGATCAGCAGCATTTAGACCATCTCAGAAAATTATTCATAAAATGAAAAAAGTATGGTATCTCTTTGAATCCAAAAAAGTCCTTGTTTGGTCTTGAAGAAGGTAAACTTTTGGGCCATATCATTTCCAAAGACGATATTAGAATTGATCCTGCTAGAATAGAAGCTATATTGCAGATACCTCACCCTAGAAATGTTAAAGAACTTCAAGATTTCATAGGAAAAATCAATTTTTTGAGAAGATTCATATCTAGCTTAGCTGAATTAATTAGATTGCTTACTAACATGTTAAGAAAGGATTCAAGTATTAAATGGACAGTAGAATCCAAACAATAATTTGAAGAAATTAAAATGGCTTTGACTAGAACGCCAGTTCTTACCAGTCCACAATTTGATAGAGACTTCATAATATTTTCATTTGCATTAGAACATACTGTAGCAGCTATTTTATTACAAAAGGATGATCAACAATGTGAAAAACCTATAGCCTTTTTTAGTAAAGCACTAAGAGATGCATCATTAAAATACAACATCATGGAAAAACAAGCTTTTGCACTTGTAAAAGCTATTAAATATTTTAGAATCTATATATTGTATTCCCATGTGATAGCCTATGTACCAAATGTTGTTGTCAAAGACATCTTAACTCAAGATGGAATTGAGGGCAAAAGAGGTAAATGGATTGCTACCATATTAGAATATGATATTGAGATAAAGCCTACAAAGCTTATAAAGGGATAGGGATTGGCTCAACTCATGACATAAACAAATTGCCAAGCCCTGGATATTAATGAATTGGATGATGAACAGGAGATGGCGACTCCACAAATCAACCAGGCCTTCTTAGATTCACCATGGTATGCTGATATAATTTATGTATTGTTAAACCTGCAAGCTCCTCTAGGGTTATCCAGAACAAAAGAGAGGTTTTTAAAGATGAAATCTTTAAATTTTTGTATTTTAGATAATGTTCTCTTTTGGAAAAATCATGATGGTATTCTATTGAATTGTTTGTTAAAAGATGACGCTGACAAGGCTCTCAATGAATTCCATACAGGAGACTGTGGTGGACACCTTTATTGGAAATCAACTGCAGACAAGATCCTAAGAGTTGGATTTTATTGGCCAACCTTGTTCTCTGATGTAAAGAAATTTTTTACTGCTTGCCATAAATGTCAAATTTTTGAAGGCAAGAGAAAACTATTACCTTTACCCTTGAAACCAATTTCCACTGAAAAACCTTTCCAACAATGGGGCCTGGATTTCATTGGAGAAATCCATCCTCCTTCTTCTGGCCAACACAAATGGATCCTCACTGCCACAGACTATTTCACCAAATGGATAGAAGCAATTCCTTCCAGACAAGCCAATGATACTGTGATCATAGGATTCCTAGAAACCAATATATTATAAAGATTTGGCTGTCCTGAGAAAATCATAACTAAGAATGCTGCTGCCTTCAAATCTAAGAAGATGATAAGTTTCTGTAATAAATATCACATCACTTTAAGTCATTCCACAGCCTATTACCCTCAGGGTAATGGACTGGCTAAATCTTCCAACAAGAGTCTCATTAATATTATTAAGAAATTATTGGAGGAAAACAAGAAAAATTGGCATAAGAAACTTATAAATGCACTGTGGGCAGACAGACTCACCACCAAAAAATCTATTGGGACTAGTCCTTATGAGTTAGTTTATGGTATTGAGGCTGTATTTCCTTCATCTTTAGGAGTTCCTGTAATGAAATTACTTCAAGAAGCTCAGGTTGAACCTAATGATATTCAAAGGAGAATAAATCAGACTATCAATTTGCAGCAGACCAGAGAGGAAGTTTATCAAAGATCCCAAGTATTGCAGGAGAAACTAAAGAAGATATTTGATAAAAGGACCAAGGCAGAAGATTTCCAAATTGGAAACAAAGTTTTAAGATGGGATTCCAGAAGAGAGGATAAGGGAAAACATGGGAAGTTTGACTTCCTATGGAAAGGACCTTATATTATTCATGCTTTACAAGGAAATAATACATATTTTCTAAAAAACTTGGATGGTACAGAAACTGAAGAAGGGCCAGTTAATGGTCGAATGTTGAAACATTACTTTGATCCTATTTATTAGGATATCCTGATTTTTAACATGTACATACTATATCCTTTGTAATGTATCAGTTTTGAGTGGATAGTAACTTACTGGAGTTGAAGCCCGAGGAGAAGGCCCTAAGCTTCAGAAGTATTACTGTCATACATATAATAAAGCAACAAGCAGAAGAAGATTCCATGGTTCAGTCAACATCATTCTGAGGGAAACTGACCTGCTGTTCTTGACTTTTCACCAGGAAAAGCCATCCCCAAGTGGAGCCAGTGTTAGACTCCTATACCAATAGGTGTCATATATAATGATTGAATTGATAAGCTATGCAATATGTTCATACCTTTTCTTGTTGCAAATGTTTTCCATATTGTCAAAAAATCAAAAAATTTAAAAAATGTAAAGAGGGTATACCCTAAAAGAAAAATCAAAGGGTGAAAAGAATAAAATGGCCAAAAAAGTGAAAGAAAATGAACCCCACCAAAAGAAAGGCCAAGGAAAGTGTGCAAGTCTAAATGCCACTGCTTTTTGCTCTTATGTAATAAATAAAATTGTGTGCAACTTGTATCCTATGCCACAATTTATGAATATTCAAACAGTTTAAGCTTGGCTATTTCATCTTTCAATTTCATGTTTTAGAGATAGAGAATAAAATTTGACCAAACTGTTTAATCTTGGCAGATAAGTAGATAGGTAGAGTAAATAAAAGGAGCTCAATAGCTTAATCTGAGCCATTGGATGTAATAAGGTTAGACTTAGATAGATTTCTACATGTAAAAGAAAAGAAAGTGTGATAAGGGTTTGCCAGTCTAAGTGCACCCTAATAAAGAAGAAAAAATGGTAGGTTAAAGTAGGTAGGGTAGGTAGATGATGTTGCAGAATTACATGTGATGGATAATGACTCTAGATGTGTTAAATATTTACTTTCATCACAAGTGCAAAGGCAGACACTACACTGGAATAATTTCAAGCAAAGCAAAGTCAGATTATTAACTTCCCTTCTCATTTTTCCCTAAAAATTTCACTAATTTCCCCTAAGTACTAAGGCATTTGAAAATTAAAGGGGCTCAAGGGATTTCCTTGACTTTTGGAGGGACCGAACCCTCGGCCCAATAATTGAAAAAATTCTAAGTACTTAAAATCATCTATCATGACATTCACTCACTTCTAAAAAATATTTTCCTACGTAAAATCCTATTTTACTTAGGAAAATTATGCAATATTTCATAAAAGCCCTTCTCATTCAAGCATAAGTTAAATACATTAATCTAATGTTTTACACTTAGCGCTTTTTATTCATTTGCATATTGATTTCTAATTTATTATTTAAATCCTTGCAAATTTCCCTTTTTCCCGTATTATTTTAAAATTCCCAATTAATATAATATCATGCCCCGTTGGTTGAAAAATAACCATATAAATTTAATTAATTGGGTGAATTTCCAATTAATAAATAAAACCAACACTCCGCCGTATAAAGGGTTTAATTAACCCTCAAGGTTAATTAATAACCTAATCCACCAATTAAAACGCCCCCGATGCGATTATTTCATAATAAATTTCATTGGGCCCGCCATATTAATTCCTTGTCATCTTCCTTTCCCGGCGATCGTTCGATCAATCAATATGAGATCTACGGCTGTCATTCATATCGCTGCGCATCCTCATCCGAACAATAACGCACGATGGCCAAGCGGTTTTCTGAACAGTGCCACGCCACGTGTCGTCCATCGTATGGAATCACCCGCCCTCCACTGAAAACCACCCATACCCAAAAGTTGTGCGATGGAAACCGCTTACCACCAGCCTCCTGTGACGAAACCACCTTACTTGCTGACGTCATCTATTAAAAAATAAAAAACCCGCCAACCTTTGACTTTGCAAATAAAACAAAAGAACCCGCGTCATTTTCACTATCTCATGCAGTGACCAGTGTCCCATGCAAATGAATTTCAAAATCAACTGTCGAAATTTTCCAACCGTTACTTTGCTGAAGAAAATTGCAGTCGAGCATCTAGAATTCACCCGCCATTGCCGGCACCTATTTTCATCACTATTTATTTCCCGGAAAACAGGTATTTACCTAAATTCTTGCTGAACTCTGTAAAAATCCTGGTTTTGTTTTAAATTCCACACGAAAAACTAAAACAGGGTTCTAGATTGGTCTTTAGTTCATTTCTCAATTCCCAAAATTACATTTTGCATTCCCAAACATGTGATTGTGCCTGTTTTTCATTGAAACCCAAATTCATTTCTGAATCCACAAGAACCAAAAATGGAAATTCTCATGGCTCTGAATGTCGTACCCCTAAATGCCCCTCATAGAGATTTAGACTATCTGCCTTTAGCAGACAGAGATTTCCAAATTAAAGACTATCTGTTCTCAGTGAAAATCCTCTTTGAATTTTTTGCTACTGCAGAGATAATTACTTGAAAGGTTCTGATATTTTTGGATTATGGGAATCCAATCTTCCCATGTATCTTCTCCCCTCAGTCCACATTTTTCCTGAAATAATCCATTACTGCCATGCAAATTATGATCCCAATTAACGAGCAGTCTTGTCCCCGAATCAAAACGTCCTTTTCCCAATAACTGATCAGTCTATCAACGAAATTTTATAGTTTCAACCTAGTCAAGCCCTGAATACCCTTTCCATGGAAGAACTACTTGAGAAATCTGCCAATTTATCCCATGAAGAGTTAAATCGCCTCTGCCAAACCGTCATGTTGCCAGAACATCAGCCGAAAAGCCCTCCCCCTTATGGTTATACCTTTTTCACTGATGTGGGAAAGCTTATTTTGAATATGATATCCTCTATAATGGGTTTCAATAGTAGTGAATATCTTGATCAATTAACCCTAGTATTATTGTCAATTTTTACTCCTGGACAGCCCCTTGCTGTCAAGTACGATTTTGCTTCCTACATTGCAGATAAAATCCATGATCATTTCATGAGATTAGAGAATGAAAGAGTGTCCAAATATTCTTCTGTTATATATCATCTCATGCTTTACTTTCAATCAGAGAGTTTCCCTTTCTATGTCAAAAAACTTGATGCCAAAGGAAATCCTAGGTATGTAATCTTTTGGTCTCCCATCACTCATAATTCCTCTGATTCTCCTTATTCATACAATGAGTTTATTGAACTATTTGTACACCCTGCAACCACCTTGTTGACAGGAGTCTCTCCTCCTAGGGTCAATAGTGAAATCAAGAAAATTCTCCAAATTTCAAAGCAATACAAGATAGGTGACTGGTACCTATCCCGAAATCACACAGAAATCAGAATCTATGGATGTGATTTATGCCCATTCAAGTTACCAAAATATGTCCCAATGAGACTCTTTGCATTAGAGTATTTCAGACAGATGATTAATTCAGATATAGTCCATTTTTTCAATGCAAAGAAAAAGGCCCAACTCAGGATTAAAAGTCAATTAGGTCCCTTTGTCTGTAACTCTAGAGATGCTGGAAAGAAAGCCGAAAGAATTTTAGAATACTATCTCAAAGTACAAAAAAGTTTCTATTGGGTACCTTATGACCCAAACAGCTTTATTTGTGATAGAAGAATGAAAAACAAATTATCACCATACATTCATCAAAGAATCCCAGAAATTGAACAGTATGCCAATATGGATGAATGGATGGAAGGGAAATTGATAGAACAATATAGTGAGCAGGTCAGTGTTGAAAATGTTATGAAATACCTTGAAAAAATACTTGACCTAGACTCTTTTGGACAGGTGCAGATACCAGGTATTGGTTATTCTTCTGTTGGGACTTCTCAACAAAATTTACGGGAAATCAGTGCATTGGCTACAGTAGCATCTAAAGGAAAGGAGAAAGAGGTTGATATACAAGTTACAGAGAAATTTATAGTGACAAAACAACCTGAAACTTCTAAAGAACAGGGTCAAGTACAGATTTCTCCTGCTCAAACCAATGTAGCAGAAATTTCAATTTTACAAACTCCTCTCAATATAGAAAAGGGTAAAAAGAGAGATGTTGAAGCAGCTACCCCTATCAGTGGGTCTTCGGAACATCATGATGTTAAAAGACAAAAATTGAATCCTCTTCCAGAAGTGGAATTTGTTCACGAAATCCCTGACAGTCAGACGCAAGAAGAATTGGGTAGTCAGCAAACATGTATAATCAGTGGGACATCCACTACTTTAAAGAGAAAAGAGCTGCAAAGGCAACAAAGTGTAGAAGTATCATCTTTCAAACCACCAGTGAAAGATTCCTGGGATATTAAAAGGGCATTTATAAATATAAAGGCCAGAAATGATCCACTTAGACTTCAAGTTTACAATCAATATTTGAAGATGGCTCCTAATAATCAACAAAGATTGATGTCAGCCTATGACATTCAACAGGGTAAAATGGTAATGAGTCACTTCAAACCCAAAGTGCAGCAACCTCAAACAGCTGCAGGTTATATCAGAACTAATTTTGAAGTCATAGCAAAGGATATTCATCCTTTGGATCAAATTGAGCTGCATAAAAAGACAGGTGAAATGATGTATTCTACTCTGACAGATAAATCAATGATGACCCAGAAATTGCAGGATTCTTTGGAGAATACTAATGCTCAATTAAATCTTGAAAAAGCCTCTTCTCACGCTAAGGACAACAGGATAAAGACTTTGGAGGAAATAATTATTGGATTGGGTCATAATCCCAAGGATGTCAAGGGTATAGAAGCTTTGATCAAGAAAAAAGATGATGATATTGTAGCCTTGAGAAAACAAATGAAGTTACCAGCCTCAAGACATCCACAGACTGCAGAAATCATAAAGCAAAATTTTGAAGAAGAATTGATGGATTTACTCTTGAAACTAAATGAGCAACTTAATGAAACTTAAAAATAGCTTGAAAAGGCATTAAAAGACAAGCAGTCAAATACTCCAGCATCTACAACTGAAGTGATTATAGGTACTACAACAACAGGTCAGCTAGCAGAATTATCACAGGGCAATGCTTCCAATTTAAGTACCGAAGAGTTAATAAATTCAATGGAGGAATTAAAACTCCAAGTGACAGAACTTCAAAGAACAAAGGTACAATTCACCACTTTAGAACAAAAATATGATCTCTCAAAGATGAATGTTGCAGATAAAATAGGAGAGGTCAACAGATTAGAAAAGTTGGTCAACATATTGGAGAAGGATCTCACATTGGAGAAGCCTTTAAAGGAAATAAATGAAATTATTTGGGACAACATCATCCAGTCAATTAAAGATGTCTGGCCCTCAATTCAAATAATGTATGAACAGAATGATTTAGTCAAATTGGCTCTGGAAGAAATCCTAAAAGAAAGAGAAGAATTGGGAAACATGCCTGAAGAAGCCAATGAACTTATCCACTTTTTAAATACTCAGAACAAGCATCAACTTGAAGAACTTGGCATTCAAGACATGAAAGGAACAATTTTGGAAATAAAAAGAGTTTTTACCAAAAGAAATCTGATGCAGAATCTAGAACAAAGATGCTCTGATATGCAAGAAGAAATCAATGCCTTTATAAAAATATTTTATATTTTGTTGAATAAAGGATTGCCAAGTCCTTTAGTTTCAGAGGATAAATTAATGGACCTTGAAAGTTATGTTGAGAAATTGGACAAGCATGCTGACAATCAGGCTAGTTCCTCAACTAGTTCATCAGTAGCAGCATTGCCTACAGGAAAAAATCTTCATGATAGATTGGAAAATTTATTTTATTTCGAGCATGAGGTAAGACATTTGTTCCCAATTCAACCTACTTTCTTCAGATATATAGAAACATATGAAACTCTCAGAAAGATGCAAAGAACCAGAATACCGGAAGATAAATGGTGGGAAGAAATGTTAGAACTTTTGTAAAAATTATCCTTACATGAATTTTTGATCATTTACTACAGTAAAGTTATAATAAGAAGGATATAAGGGTAGACAGAGGTTGAAGAGTATCAGTGAAGATAAAGAGTATCAGTAAAATAGAGCGGCCAGCACAGAATTGCTAAAGAGGACAACAACGAGCCAAATATTAGGGTCTGCATCCAGCACATTCTCAAAAGAAGGAAACAACACAACATCAATTATTATTTCTCTTATCTACGAGACCATCTGTCTCTAGTTTGTTGTAAAATACTTATGAGTCATCCTAGATTATATCTCAATCTGTTATGAGATATTGTTTATAATTTTTTGTATAAATACTCCCTCAATCGGAGTATTAAAGGGTGGATTTCTTAGACTTTGTGGTAACATTGACTATTTTGGAATAAAGTGTTGTTGGAGAAATTTTGTGTGGCTAGATGGACGAGGAATTGATGCAAAAGACTTTTTACAGGATTCTTGTGTCAGAAAACGGATCAATAAGTCATCTATCTCTTATGTTTTGAATATTTATACTTGTTTATTATATCATCTGTGTTTCATATCTGAATAATTAACGAAAAGGAATAAATCAGAAAGTGCTTAAATGCAATTTGATTTTAATCGTTGTTATTCTAAATGTTTTCTTCTGAACTAGTTTAAACAGTGAATTCTTAATTGCTCCTGTTTTACTAGTTTGTGCATTTTGATTATTTAGTAAAGAATACTTAATTTCTCTTTATTAATAATCACTCAATTTCCCTCTTTCGAAAGTGTTGAAGGATTTTTAATTTCCCTTCATCCATTTTGATTCCATTCCATTCACTTTAGATCTATAATTGTTCCCTGTTTGATTACCTTGCCCTGTGAAACCATCTTTTGTTAAGAAACTTAATCCTATTAAGCCATCTTCTTTGACTCCATTAGCCCAATGGCCTAAATTACTCAATCTTACCCTTAGCTATTGAATTTCATCACCCAAACTCAATCAAAATCTCTGGAAGTTATAACTAGCCTAATATCTTCCAAAACAAAGCTAAATTTTACAGAGAGAGCCCTCTCTGGGTATAGATTGGCTATATTTTGTACCTAAAAGTTGGTTTGTGGTTACCTTGGACCCCTTTCCTCTTCCCAACAACTTCACGAAAAATCTGAGTGATAACAAGCCAAAGGCAGGGGGGTTTGGTGTGACATTTTTAGAGTGTGGGGGAAATTTCTTACCAACTACCTCATGATGCAGAAGTATAAAATATTGGTGTAGACTCCCTTTTTTGATTTCTATGAGTATGTTAGACATGACATTCATTCTTGTTGCGCACTAGAGATGATGCACGATAGGACCTTTGACACTTATTTTGTGCAGGAGATGGAGGAAGGTGATCGTGACACACAACAAGATCAAGCCCAATATTACCCTATGCTAGCCTAAGGACAAGTACTTCCATGGAGAAGACATGAATTGCTTGCAAGAGGGCGATGAGGATTTGGACAAGGAATAGGGTTGATGATCTGTTAGAACTGTGGCCAACTGGGACATTTGGAAAGGGACTATTTGAACCCCTGCAAAACTTTCACATACTACAAACAACTCGACCATGCTATTTATTATTTCTCATAGATATTGTCAAAGTGATAGGAGAAACGTGGACCAAATGTACAAATGGTAAAAGTTGAAATTTGGCGAGACCACCTTCATTAGCGGAATTTTGAGGTCTAAAATGGGCCTCTTAAAGAAATTATAAGATAATAATGGAAATAAAGAAATAGGATTAGATTACATCATCAAATTTAGAGAGAAAAAAGAAAAAAGTACTTTTTCAACTCGTATTTTCAACTTATCTCTCTATGGGTTTGCTCAAATTTCGAGTGGGAACACTCGTTGGATGAAGAATTTGATTCCTCATCCAAGGATTATGCATTATGCATACTTTCGATGAACCCTCCTACACTAAAAATTAGAAATACATGAAAAATGTTATTGCAATCACGCTTTTTTCATGTATTTCTCATTTTTCGTGTAGCAGAGTCCATCGAAAGTATGCAATATGGGTACTCCTTGGATGATGAATTAAAATTTGCATCCAATGATTACTTCCACTAGAAATTTGAGTAAACACTTAGGGAGATAATTTGAAAATATAAGTTTAAAAAGTAGTTTTATTATTTTATTATTTTTGAATGTTTTTATTTTTCTACCCCAAAAATGGTGAATCATCCCCCATGGTTGACATCATCATCTTGAATCTTATTTTTTCTTATAAATTTTATTTTGGTTGTACATTTTTCTTAGGAGGCCCATTTTAGACCTCAAAATTTCTCTAATGTAGGTATGTGTGGTGATAAGAGGAGGACTCAAAATTGTTATGAATGTTGTAAATATGTCTGAGCATCCTCACCAATGGGTTCAAAAGGTTGTAGAGCCTCCTCCAAGGTTTGATTCCACCATAGAAAAATAAACATTCAAGGAGGCAAAGAGATATTTCTTGGTTACATAATGGGGTACATCGAGCTCGACGAGACAACGACAAGGGCCACTAGTTTATGATACTCCATCAAACTACGACAAGCCTCCTTTTGATGTGACTCTAGGGGAGGTAAGCCTCATCTAAAAATTTTTGAGAATTTGTTTAGATTTAATGAAGGATGATTGCGCTTTATAGATAATTTGCATGATGATTGATCACTTTGCACAAGAAAAAATTGATCATTTCGAGTTCCGCATAGGTACCCCTAAGGATGGTAAGGAAAGTGTTGCACATGAGGCACACAAATATAGAATTCAGATTCATTTCCTAGATTGTATATTATGATATGAAAAACACTATATAAGATCTAGGTTCTGATGTAAATATCCCACCAAAGAATACATGGGACTTAATGGGAAATACAAAGTGTGTATGGTCACCAATTTATTTCTACCTTTCCAATCCATATAGAACATTTTGTATTAGACTGCTATCATATGTTGAAGTTAATATCGATGGAGTAAGGAGACTGGAAAACTTTGAAATAATTGATATTGTGGATGACATAGACCCTTTTATAGTGTTTCTTGGTATTTAATGGGATTTCAACAATCAAGCCATTATCAATTTGAAAAAATGACAAATGGTTATTGAGGTTGGAGATTTATGGGTAGTCACACCATCAAGCATTAAGGAAGGGGAGATTTATGTTGAACCTATGATAGAGGACCTTGATGAAGTATACCTTGATAACATATATAATATAACAACTCAATGTAATGATTATGTCAATCCTATAATAGATGGTACATTGAGTTGGAGAAGCATTAATTCATGTGTTTTAGACTTAAATGAAGCATTGGAGAACTGGCAGCGATGCCTCCATGAGGTTTCTGTGAGAATATGTGCTCATAACTAGTTCAATGCGATGGATCAGCACAAAATTTTGGGAACCTCCAAATTTCAATGGGTTGACAAATTTTTTTACCTCTGTTAAAAAACTTGAAGTGTAGGTACCATACTACCTCAGGTTGCAACCATTAGATATTTGTATCCAAGCTACTCTCGCACACTAGTGTGCCATTCATAATGGAGCAAGGAAGAAAAATAAAGCAAGCAAGACAATGGATTTTGAATCACTTCTATTGGAGTATCACTTGGAGGAACTAGTGGAGAAAGTTAAGGAAGTGATAGAGTAGGGGAATGCACCCCTCGTTGTAGCTATAAAGAAGGTTGTGTAGGAATAGAGGGGGTTACAATATTGAATGGAACAATAGCTAGAGAAACATGGTCTAATGATTGAGGCATACAAGGTAGCTACTCCTCCACCCAATGCACCAGGTCCAACAACCACAATGAAGTAAACTCATGCTCCTCCTATACTAGAGATCCAATTAGAACTATCGTAGACTTCCTTAACTTCAGAAGAACATTGTACCTTATTTGTGATCCTGATTGCAATGCACTTTATGGAAATTGATGTCAACAATAAGCCCAAGTCTTACCATAGGTAGACTTAATAATTTCCCAATTTCCCATGCCTATTTTATGTTCTTTACAAAAGTTAATTACTTAGGAAGTATAGTTCAAAGCACAATAAACCTTTGGGAACTTAGTCAAACTTACTTATAAGCACCAAGCTCTACAAGTAGTGCAAACACAACTAGAAGAAGCATTGTAGAGAGTCAAGGAAAGGGAATGGGTACTCCAATGGGATTTCGAGGCAATATCTAGTAAAATTTCATGTGTTCCAATAGAATTCAATGCTCCCATAGAGGAGAAGCTATCCATAATTAAATATTTCTTTCACAACCTAAAAAAATAGGTGGAGGATCTATGATTGCATATTAATCTTGTTACCCCACCAAAAGAAGTCGATAGGAGAGAAAAGGTGTTCACAACCTTTAAAAAATTTGAGATTATGTGCGACATTGAAAAGGAGTGTGTGAAACTATATGAGGCTAGCATAGATTTATGGAACAAACTGCAGGAAAGTGTTGAGCCCAAGGACATTGGTTTCATAATTCAAATTGTCTAGCAATATAATGAATCTATACACAATAATCTGGTATCTCTTACATCATGAGAACACTAAGCTCTAATGATCGAGAGTGCGACTTTTTGGGGTGAAAAGTTAACAAATGGAGATCAGAGTAGAAACAACTAGTAAATAAGTCGAAGAGTTGCAAGACGATTCTATGCAACTCATATATGGTCTCGCTATGCAACTCATATATGATCTCTCTATTAAAATAATATATGATCTCGCTTCAACATAAAATAGAATGCACAATCTCATTTTTGAAAATAATAATTTGTTCCAAGCTACCCCTATGCCTTTAGATATTTGTACAAACATTATTAGAATAGTGGAAGAAACCAAGACAACTATACCCAAGGCCAAAAAACGTTTGAGAAGTTTGTGGCAAAGCCTATAGAGGTCCTTCCTTACATTAGTGCACAATCACGATAGAGTGGCTCAAGGATGAGGCAAAAATAGTTTTAGGGGAATGTTGGGACTAAGGAGAAACGGGGAGGGGGTGGAGGATTTTGGAAACTTTTTCTAAGTGTGGGGATACTATGTAGAGGGTGGTCGACATCGCACATAGAAGGTCACACACGATGTAGGATGAGATGATTGTGTGATAATTGAAAGATTCCTTGGTTAACATGATATCATTCAGTTGTGTAGGTTGTTTAGACATGGGAAATGGTGGTGATTCAACTTGGTATGGTTTAAATAACAGTTGTGGTTTTGCACATATGATGAAAACTCATCAAGGTGAGTTGGCTAGAGTTTCCCTAAAGCCATATGTTGAATAACAAGGCTGCATAAGGAGTTTTTATTTATGATCAAGGGTTTAGTTCAGTGCTATTGTGGTCCTGATTTTTGTTATTTGATAGTTTTGTGTTGTTGGTGCTACTCGACATTGTCTTTGTTTCATTATCTAGCTCTATGAATGATAGTGTTGAGGCTCCAATTTTCTACCAATTTATTGTTATTATCAACTCTATGTATTGTAATGGTGTTGGCTAGTTAGTACTATATGAATTATCACATTCTAAGTTATCGTAGTTGGACATATGGAGCTTGTATATAAATTTACTTTTGATGATTAATATAAATATGAGATTCTTGGAGGTTTTATTCCAGATTCTTGGTTGTGTTGCTTATATGTTTTGTGTCAATGGTAGAATCAATGAATGAGTTGTATAGTTTATGCAAGGTTTCTAGAAAATTTCTGTGTGGATACCTTTTGTGTTGAAAATAACAGTGTCATTGGATAGATGAATTAGTTTTATTTATTTTACTATTTTAATGTCGGATTTAGTTATGTGCGCATGCGGTGAAGCCTTGTCCAATGTTTACTTTTTTTTCTAAACCATATATCATGTGCAAAAAATACCTATCATATGTGTTGGAAATATGTTAATGCATGCAATAAGGAATTCTAAATGTATTTCTATTTAATGTGTTTGTCTGTGGAATATGGAAATTGCACTAATATGGGTTGGGTTCGTTTGAGTTAGAGTTATTTCCATACCTTGTCTCCCTACATAACATTCAAAGGTTTTGAAAACCCTCCATATACCTTGGGTGAGATCTCACCTTCTTGTAGCTATTGAAAATGTTTGTATTTGAGGAGGAATTTTTGGCATATTCCTAAACCATGGGTTGCTCCCCCCATGCACCAACAATAAGTAGTCCATAATATAACATATATAAACATGAAATGGAGAAGGAAATAATTTTTCCATTCATACAATAACAAAAATACATAAATTATAGATTATACCTTGATCGTAGAATATTCTTTTCTCCAATCCCTAAGGCCTCCTCTTCCCTTAAATTATAGAAAAACCAGGCTCATTTGAGATGCAAGAGAAAATTGTTCTTGTGATATTTTACCAACATTACTTGGCTATGTATTTATGACTCCTCCTCTCATAATTTATAGGGTCTCACTAAATATGTCTCTTCTAGATATAGGAAGAATTATTTGGATGCCTAGGGACAAGAGAATTTAGGAAACTTCTACAATTATTGACCCTCATCCAGCTCATGATAGGTTGGTCAGGCTGATCTAACTTGGCTAGGACCACTTCTATAATTTTGACCACCATCGCTTCTAAGAAGAGGAAAATTTGTATAAAAATTAATAGGATTCACACACCCATGGGGCGATGGGTACACAAGATGCCAAGGTTGTGGGAGTGATGGGTTACTAATTGAGGTCAGACTGTAGAAATTATGTTATAGATTTGAAAATGATCATGAAGTTTTAATCAAAATCACAAGACACAAACATACTATATTGCTATGTGGAAAGTAATTCACAATCTAGAACAAAAATTTCAAACATGCAATAAGAAATCACACACATTCAACAAGTATTTTTATCTAGGGAAAGTGATCCAGATTTATGTAGGAACGCAATAGAATACAAAAATAACCATAAACATAGAAATACAGTGGAAATAAGGCTTCATTTCATTAATATCAAATCACAAAAATATTCTTACAAACATGATGGAAATAAAATAGCTAGGGTGTTGGTAGCGAATCTCTGAGAAGAGATGTGGTGGCTACAAACCTCTAAACTGTGTTATAATGAGGCTCGAGGGCCTATTTATTATGGAGAAACAATGGAGAACTCTAAACGTCCAAATCCCTAATCCTAGGAGATGAAGCGCCAAAACTATGGGCCCCGTTTGGGTAAATTGGTGTTTCAAATTTCCAGGGACGTAACTTCGGCATACTATCTCCGTTTGGGGCTTCAAAATGGCTCCGAAAGTTCGGGACCTGAAAAACTGCTAAAAATAGTAAGTAGTGAAAAAAACTGAAAGAGAAAATGGTGGGGCCCCAAGTGGAATAGGCGGGTGGCCACCAATATCCACCTGGATCATTACTCCCCCCTTAGGAAGCAATGGTCCCCATTACATTGAGTTCCTCCATGAGATGAGGAAACTTATGTTGAACTTGGTCACTGGTGAACCACTTTCCTTGCTGCAGGAGTTGGCCAGATTTGACAACCCGATACAGTTGGATCTTCTGTCGGCGAGTGTTCTTGATTTGCATGTCCATGATATAGTCTGTGGTGGCCTGTTCCATGCAGTCTGGGTTTAACTCTTTTGGTGTGAGTTATTCTGCAATGTCAGAGGTGTCCAATAGAGGTGGGAAGTAGGGACGAAGGCAGTCTACATTGAATACTGGGTGCAGACAAAGGAATGGTGGAATACTGAGCTCGAAGGCATTGTTCCCTATAGCCTTGGTGATGGTGTACGGCCCATATCGAAGCAGGCGAATCTTGCGGTGGGGTCCAGTGAGGTGCTCCTTCTACAAATGTAGCCACACTTTTTCGCCCACTTGGAATTTGTGCGGCACCCAATGTTGATCATGTCATTGCTTGTAATTAGAAATGGCTTTGTCCAATATGTCATGAACCTATTCGCAGATGTGTTGAATGCGCTCGATGAATTTTTTTTCTTTGTCAGCTTCAGACTAGACATGAGCCCAATTGGCCTGAGTAGCTGCAAATGGCATGGCTACGTCAATGGGACAAAGTGGCTGGAATCCCAAGCCCACCTGAAAGCGGTTGTCACCGGTTGAGCTGTGGAGAGCCTGGTTATAACTTTTTTGTACATAGGGAAGGCTCTCATCCTATGTGCATGGATGCTTTGAATTGTACATGCACAGAATGTGTAAAATCATCCTGTTGATGAGCTCTGTCTGGTCATCAGTTTGGAGATGGAAAGTTGTGGACTTGGTGAGCTTGGTGTCCAACATTGACCAGAGGCTGGACCAAAATGTGTTGAGGAACCTGCTGTCGCGATCTGATATGATATACTGTGGTATCCCAAAGTGCACCCACACTATTTCAAAGAAGAGTTTAGCAATGGCTTCTGCTGTGATATTATTATTGCAGGCCGCCATAATGGCCATCTTTGAGAATCTATCGACGACCACGAAAACACAGTCATTTCCATGCTTAGTAGAAGGAAGGCCTGACATGTAATCCATGGAGATGGATTCCCAAGGTCGACTAGGGGTCGGTAGAAGAGTATAGAGCCCTTACTTCTTGATGGTCGATTTGGTAATGGCGCAAGCAGTGCAGGATCTGATGTACTTCCCGACATCCTGTCAAAGGTTCGGCCAATAGAAATACTTATGCAGTACTACCACTATTTTCTTGACCCCAAAATGCCTAGTGACTCGATTGTAGTGTGCTTCCCATATCATATTGGCACACTCACTTGAAGGAACAAAAAGGTGTCCCAGGTGACATAATAGTGCATCTTGGAGGTGAAAATTTGGAACTTGCATACCCCCCAATAGTTCCTTGTATGTGCACTTGAATTCTAGATCACTCTTGTAGAGAAGTGGCCAATCAAAAGTCTCATGCCCACAAGATTTGAGAACGGTTGTTATGGCCACGATCGGTGGTCGGATAAGGCAGTTTCCAACATTATTGGTAATACCCTTCTTGTACTTGATGTTCAAATGAAATTGTTGCAGATATGTGGACCACTTCTGATGGCGATCGTTCTACAACTTCCCTTGTGTCTGTATGAACTGCAGGGGTCAGTGGTCTGTGTGGATGATTTTCTCCTTCCCCAAAATGTAATGCTTCCATTGTCGACAAGCCTGCACAATGGAATACATTTCTTTGTCATAAGTGGGATACTTTCGAACTGTGTCGGACAATGTCTCACTGTGATATGCCACTGGATGCCCCTGTTGAGTAAGAACTGCCCCAATAGCATAGTTAGAGGCATCTATCTCGATCTCAAATGGTTGTTGCAAGTCTGGTAATGTGAGCATTGGGGTAGAACAAAGGCGATGTTTCAATTCTACGAACACCTTCTGTTGAGATTCTGACCAAAAGAATTTTGCATTCACTCCTCACTTGGTGACTTGACTCAAGGGCCAAGTGATATGAGAGAATCCCAACATGAACTTGTGGTAGAAATTAGCAAGACCTAGAAAGTTGCGAAGCTCTATTAGTGTGGTTGGGGCTGGCCAATCCCCAATGACTTGGATCTTGGTTGGATCCACATGCACCCCCCTTTCATCAATAATGTATCCCAGATATTGAACCTGGGTCATGCCAAAAGTGCACTTCTCCAAATTGGCACACAACTTGTGTTGCCACAGTGTTTGGAGGACTTCTCGGATGTGGTGGAGGTGCTCTTCTCAAGTCTAGATGAAGATCATAATGTGATCCAAGTATACCACTACAAATGAGTTGGTGAATGGACACAAGATGTCATCCATCAACCTCATGAAGGTTGTGGGAGAATTTTTCAATCCGAAAGGCATGATGAGAGATTAAAAACGGCCCTCCTTGGCTTTGAAGGCAGTCTTCCACACATCAGAGGGTTCGATTGGTACCTAGTGATACCCAGACTTCAAGTCGATCTTGCTGAAATATTTTTCCCCTTTGAGTTGGTCCAAAAGGTCATTAATCCATGAGATCAGGTACCTATTTTGGACAATGATATTTTTTAGCACCCGATAATCAATACAAAGTCTCCAAGTCCCATCCTTCTTCTGTACCAACATGATTGGGCTCCCATAGGGCGATGAACTTGGCCGGATGTGACCTTTCTACAGCAGCTCCTGAATCTCCCTCTTGATTTCATCATTCTCCAAAACAGAGCACCTATAGATTGGTCCATTGGGTAGTGGCGCACCTGGGGTCAATTCAATGGGGTGCTTGACCTGATAGTGTAGAGGCACCCCTATGGGTGAGGTGAAGATGTCCCCATACTCCTCCACAACCTTGTCCATTTGTTTTTTTCGTGCATAGGAGCCATGTCTGGAGGTCGTGGCCACAGTATTCTTCTTGTCTTGGGGGCGGATCATGAGGAAAAAAAATTTCATGGTTTGGGAAATGAGCTTACTACATTGTTTTGTAGTAACCAAAGAGATAGTGGGAGGCGGTGGTACCTCTGGTATCCTATACAATTTATTTTCCAAAGTAACAATAACAGCACGAGGCCGAGACTCATACATAGCATGTCGCTTCCACAAGTATGGTTGGCCTAATAATACATCAGAAACATCAATAGGAGCAATGTCACACAATACTCATCCATGAAGGGCTTGATTCTATATGGAAGGCAGCACTACTGGCTAACGTGGAGATCCCGTCCTTGGTGAAGCCACCCGATGGTGTATGTTTTTGGGTGCACTATGGTCGGCAAGCCCAACCACTTCATGACGTCTGCTGAAATGAAGTTCTTTTGGCTCCCATTTTCAACAATGAACCATAGCGGGGAACCCTTTATCCACATCTAGGAGTGGAAGAGATGCTCTTCCTCCTCTGGATCTTCTGGTTCCTCCTTCTGGATCTTCGTAGTGGCAACAGTGGCATTGGGCTCCACATCAATAATCTTCTTCCCTTTTTCATTCACCTTGTCAGGTTCTGATTCAAACTCGAAGCATGCATCTAATTCAGAAGCCCTCATCTCGGCCACCAGTGACTGCTTGGCCCAGCACTCACTTGTGTTGTGAGTGGAGCTCTTATGGAATTCACACCACTTTCCGATGTCCTTCTTTGACTTCGTGGTGTTGTTCTTTTCTTGTGTCTTTAGCAAGTTGTCTTGGGCCACCATGTTGTGGCTTTGTCCTTTGTTTTGTGGTTTGGGGGCACCTTTCCCTTGATTTTGATTCGCAGATCCAAAGTCTCTCTTCTTCTGTTTGAATTTCTGCTTAATCTTGGAAACATACCGATATTCCGTACCAAGCGAGGAAATGTCGAGGAACTCCATTTCCTCCTGAATGTATCTGTGCAGAAAACCATGATACTTTAGCACCAAGTGTTTCTCTGAATCATTGATACCCAAATTTGTGTGCAGGGTATGGAACAGATTCGTTATCTCATGAACATCTTGATCCCTTCGTTGCCGCAGCGTGGTCCATTGTATGTACTTGTACTCATAGCTCCCCATGGGATAGTATTGTTCGTTGATGGCATCTCGGAAAGAATTCCAAGTGGGTATGGCTAAGAACAGAGAGAGTTATGTCTCGTCCTTTTTCTCACAGTAGGTTTCCCACCAGTCCTTGACATGGGGGGTAGCTTTGAGGAGTGAACAAATAATATTCTCTCGGTCAGAAAAGTCATGAACTGAGAAGTATCCTTATAATAGATTCAACCATCTATCTACGGCATCTGCATCTATTTGACCCTCAAATATGGGAAGGTCAAAGTTTACTTGTACCTTAAAGGGAGTCGTGCCTCCAGAGTGGCTGCTGGATGCAGATGTGCCGTTGGTGGGCAGTCGTTGAAGGATCTGGGCAAAGTTATTCATCATCGCGTTCCTTTGTTTTTCGAGGGTCTCCTCGAGAAATATTTTGATAGGATCTCCTACTTCCTCATCTTTCTTTTCATCCCCCATGGGTGTCCGTCGGGGTTTGCGAGGCTGATCTTGCAAAGGTTCCACCAGATCGAGCCCTAACTCCTTATACCTCGACCTCATTGGGGACATGCAAAGAAGGATCGAGAAAAATCAGACCGCTATGATACCACTGATCCGAATTTATGCAGGAACGCAAAAGAATACAAAAATAACCATAAACATAGAAATACAGTGGAAATAAGGCTTTATTTCATTAATATCAAATCACATAAATATGCTTACAAACATGACGGAAATAAAATAGCTAGGGTGCTGGTAGCGAATCTCTGAGAAGAGATGTGGTGGCTACAGACCTCGAACTGTGTTACAATGAGGCTTGAGGGCCTATTTATTATGGAGAAACAATGGAGAACTCTAAACTTCCAAAACCCTAACCCTAGGAGATGAAGCACCAAAACTATGGGCCCCGTTTGGGTAAATTGGTGTTTCAACTTCACGGGGACATATCTTCAGCATACTATCTCCGTTTGGGGCTTCAAAACGGCTCCGGAAGTTTAGGACCCGAAAAACTGCTAAAAATAGTAAGTTATGAAAAAAATGAAAGAGACAATGGTGGGGCCCCAAGTGGAATAGGCAGGTGGCCACTAATATCCACCTGGATCACAAATAAATCTGAAAAAAAACCAATGCTTCTTGCATTTATCAAATGAATAGAGATGTATTGCAATTTCTTTGCTCAAATGAGCTCACCCTGTAAGTGAACAACCTATCTCTCTGCTCATTGAAGGCCTCTGACCCAGATTTAGTCAATTTCTACCTTGGCTTGAGTTCTTATTTCCTTCTGTTATTCCTTGAGGAATTAGAACCCTGTTATTTATGAAATTCCTCAAATTTAATTTTGAAATTATTTAGCTTTATCATCTGACTGCATGTAACACATGTACACTCAAGACTAGTGTACAAATGATGTTACATTACCTTGGAATCTCCACCAAGCCTGAGGAAATAAAATTATCTAGATGGAATAGATATTTTGGGTTGATTGATCAATTAACTAGATGATCAATTTGTTTGAGTAAAGTCCCACTGCACAAATTGACCCTCCACTAGTTCCTTCAAAAATTAGAACTAGTTTAACTAAAAACAACTTTAGATATCTAACCTTGATTGCTAAAAATTAGAAATCACACATGCTTAACTGAAATCTAACTCCTCCAAATCAAATTTACTGAGTAAACTGGGTGACACAAGACATGTCACATAAGTTAACATAATCCAAGTTTCTTTTCGATGTGCCAATTTCTATTTTTCTCAATTTAATCAAGGCAAAATCAAATTGAGAATTTCTTGCTCCACTTTTCAACAATATCTCTCAGCAAGAAAGGGATTAGCAACCACCCCTATCCTACACCTCTATAACTCTAACTTCCCTCTTGACAAGACCTTTGTAAAAATGTCAGCATCTTATTCCTTTTTTGGAATGCAATGCAAAAACATTATCCACCTTTGCACACAGTCTCGTAAATGGTAATACCAAATATCTATACGCCTTGATCAATCGTGAAAAATAGGTTACTCAAAGAGCTTGATGGAACTTTCATTACCATATTAGATCATATTTGGATCCTATTAGGGTCCCGTGATTTAGCAGATTGGTAGACCAAATGCACAGGGTAACTGTTTGGTCTCAACCTAGTCTCCTAAATTGAGTTCATTAATTGTCAACCAGGGTTGGTAAACTGCTGAAGTGAAGTGCACCATATGTGCCTAAGTAACCTCTTCCTACTTCGTTGTGTTTAGTGTTTTCTGATGTTTTTGGTTTTATGGTTTTATATTTGAAAAAAAGAAAGAAAGAAAGAACTAAATGCTGGTGAAAAGCAGTTGTTGGTCACACTACAAACAATCCTAAATCATGTGTGGTATGCAAAACTAGACAGTAACTCACAACACAAATTTAGTCCAATTCTTTTGTTAGAGATATGTTGGAATACTTCAAGAAAAGGATAAATTTAGTGCAGTGAGGTTTTCCTAAACAACAATTTACCATATCACAAAGCAGATCTTATCCATGACTAGAGATTTGTTTGAATATATTTGGAGAAGATAGTTCTGCAACACAATGAATAATTCTACTCTAAATTAATCAAGGGTACTGAAACTAATCTACTCTGCAACCTAAATTGTCATTACTAAACCTTATTCGGAAGTTAAAGTCTTTTGGAATAAGTTTGAGGAAAAGGCTAGTTGCACAATTAAGAGAATTTGCAGAATAGTAAAGGCCGTGAAATGATATTACCAATTCCTATCTGCATGGTGATATGTTGGAAAAGTTTAATAACAGGAATAGTCTTTGTAAATAATGAAGGCCTTAGTCTAGTAGAACAGAACTATCATTCAACTAACTAGTGATACTTAGCTATACGTTAAGCAAAACATGAACGAGAATGCAATTAATCTATTTTGAAATACAAATGACAGAGTTAAGCTAAAGTTAAATTAATCAAACTGAAAACACAGTGACCACAACTGGGCTAAAATTAAATTATTCAAACTGGAAATATGGTGAGCAGAATTAAACTAAAATGCCATAATCCTAACTTTGAAGTACAATGAACTAAAGCGCTTTTTGATCTCCGGAGTATTAAACCACAGTGCAACTAATCTATTGCATATTATGAAAACAAGTCTGGTTGTACTATCTAATGCAAATTGACATAAAACACACAATTCGAAATGAAAACACAATTAAACTCCTAAAATATCACAATTAATTCCCATTCATCATTAGAGGTATTTTGGAAGAGCTTATAGAACAAGTGTAGCTGTAATGATTAACGAAATTAACTATGATTCAAAAACTAAAAAAAAACGAAATCAAGATACTTATCTAAATTATAAAACAGAGATGCACAGGAGGTAGGGGCCCTCCACCACCTGGTAGCACACAATCTAACTCAAAATTGACTCAACACGTTCACAGAAATGATGTTTCTTTCATTAAAGGAGAAAATGACTGAAAAATAGAGTATTCACGGTTCTGAAATCTAGCAGAAAAAGCCAAAAACTAACCAGCGTTGCTTGGTCTCCCAAGTCATATTTATAATTAAATTACATAACAGAACTTGAGATAATGCAGAGATTACTGTCTTTCCCATTCCTATTCGAATTAAAACTCTTATTTAAGGCTGCGTACTTTGCTGCAGACAGCTGTAGAGTTTGTGTCCCGGTAGAACTCTACCTCTTGGTTTTGGTTTCCCACGTGCATAACCACATGTAGAATTGTGTTCAGACTTTGTAGAGAGCAAGGAATGATGTGGATGAAGTCTGGAATTTGCCCATATGCGCCTTTCTTTGAGATGACACCTGTAACCCACTCAAACTTTAAAACAACTGCGGAATGCGAGATCAGCTACGGAATGCGTGGTCAGCTACGGAATGCCTGTATTCTGTAGCTATTTTGCAGAAAATTGTTAAAATAGAAAAAGTCATGAAAATACAATATGTTAATCAATTTCATGTAACCTTTAAGCAATCCTAATCATTCTTCATTGATTTTAGGCTTATGAAGTAATAAAATAATGATGAAATGAAGTGAAGGTTTGTAAAAGAGAAGACAATTCTAGGGCTCAACAGTAACATCAGACCAGTCTTTGTAGTCCTAGGACCTAGCCTTCCTGGACTCAGAGAGGGCTCTCTCTATTGTATGCAAAGGATGTGAACTTGTTTTCTTTTAGGGTTTGATTTTAGGCTAGTTGTTAAGTGCAGGGTTTTTTGTTTGTTTTGGTTGGGTAAGATGATCAAGTAGAATAGGTGGAGTGAGAGGCCTTCAAATCATTGGGTTATCAATTCTATGAAAGTCATGGTTATCTCAACAATGAAACAAGATGCATAACATGGAAAATCTAGCATGGTCAAATGGATCTTTTAGGCATATGTGGAATGAAATGAACATAAAGTTTGTGAGCATAGTAGGTGTGTAAGGGCTGTGAAGAATCCTTAACCAAGTACTTAAAAACAAGAAGGGACTTAAATACATAAGCATGAAGAATCAATCAATAGACAGGGAAAACCAGTAACTCTTTGATTCAACTCAAACAAATAAGCATTCAAGACAAACATTCCAATGAAATATAGAAGGCGAGAAACTCATTTAACTTCTAGTGATTTCACCTTCAAGGCTTAGAAAACATACAAGATAACATAATAATTTTAACCAAAGAAGAGGGAACTCCTAAGCATCTATGATCAAGCTACAAAGAACTTTAAGGCAACTTCTCAAGCATGGACAAAGGGCATGATCAGAACATGGCCTCTTTGAATAAAACCTAACAAGTAGTACTTCAAAGAGAGATTCCAAAACAGAGTTTAAATAGCATCAAATAAGTAGGGCTAACCATAAAACATATTTGAAAACTACTATATTGAACCATTCAATGAATAAACAAGCATTGGTAGGTCTAAGAAGCAACTAAGAATTTCTTAAACTAACCCAGCAGAGGAAAACATAAAGACAATAGAAAATAGGAAGGACTAAGGTGCCTCAAACAACATTTCTTAGCCCATACTCTTATGTTCTACTACAACATATAAGGATGGAAACATAATGAAAACATGAGAAAACAATAACATGAAAGAGAAGCACTTCACCAATACCCAAGCTCCGGGATCTTGCAAGATATCCTCCTTCATCATCAATCAAAGCAGACCATTTAGAAACTCCACAAGACCAATTTATTATTCAAACTCAAGAAAACCATGTATTTCCCTCAAAACTCATCAAATGCCAACCCAAATAATGATCTCAAATGCATTATTTATCTGCAAAATGAGGAGGTGCTACTAAAACTAGGGTTCAGATGTCATTTATTAAAGATTTAATACGTTTCTGACCTTTGAGACCATGCAAGGCCCAAGGCATAAGTATCTAACTGTGTTTCTCTGGAACAATAACTCTTAACTTAACTTCTGTGAGAGAATATATGTGAAATGTTTGACTTTAAGGCCTAGTAATAACTTTACAATAACTGCTAGTAGATGGAAAATATCTCTGACTGAGTGTAATAACTATTTGATGCTTTATTGAACGAAACAATGTTGTAGGTGGCAAAATATCTTTGAAAGAAGTAACTGCCAGTAGGTGTAGTTAATTCGAATATACTTTTGGGTTAATATGCCTCTTGTTTTGTCTTTAAACTCTGTATTTAGGCTTTTAAACTCTGTTTAACCCTCTATTGTCTGTTTATGTTGTTTTTCTCTTTAATCTACTTTATCTCTATCCATTCATTAATCATTTGATTAATCTTTTTGATCTTCTATCTTTATCCATTAATATTTTAACTGTCTACCTTTATTTTCTTTAAACTCTGCGTTGTTGGCTACTTCTTTGTTTTACCTTTGATCAGTGATTAGCCTTTCCAATCTTGGCTTTTCTCTATCCACAGTCCATTGACTGTTTTCTTCACTTGTATCTTTGTTTTCTTTATTTGTCTTATGTGCGGAGGTGCATTCTTTCATTGAAGGAGGGTTTTAATTAATCATCGATGATCATGCTTCATCGATTTGACTTTGACACAGGGCCCTTGGTCCTTCTAAGGTTGATTTAAATCTCTGGATCGTCACCCAGAGTTACATTCATCGTTCCTGGACCATCGGAATGCTTTGGTGGACCCCTCCACCATTAAACCTGCACACAAAAAACAAATAATTAACTTCAAAACCATGTGGGGAGGGTTTACTATGTTTTTCGGAGGTTAAAATGGTGGATGAGGCATGGTCCCGAAGGCGGAACTGGAAGGGATTTTGAATTGGAAGCGGGAGTGTTTGAATTTTGGCACGGAGGGACGGTGGTTTCAGAAACCTGGAGGCGGTTTTTTCATTACAGAGGGAGCGGTAATGATTTTTGGGGGCGGTGATGCAATATCATTGAGAAATTATCGTGTGGCAGGGTGAAACCGTCCATTTCGTAAGGGTCAAGAAAATTTAACCCCGGCGCCATTTTATTTTTGATATGCCATGGAGGCCGTTGGATCTCGATTAGCAGACATCGACGGTGATCTCACAGCGGAGGAGCGATGGGCAAGTTCGGAGGTGGAGCCCGGGACAGGTGGCGTGTTTCGATTGGGGCACAGAGTTCAAAGAAGAGTGGGCCTGGGCCTTTATAATAAAAGGTGAATGAGACCTTTTTATGAGGTTTATGGGAGGTTTATATTAACAAAATGCGGGGGTGGAAAATTATATTGGAGGGGGCTTATATGGTAGGTAGGGTTAGGGTCATATGGGAGCGGGATTTGAATATGCGTGGGGGAGGGTTTTAAGGGAAAAAGGGGCTCGAGTTTAAAATATAAAGAATCGGGTTTAATAAACAAAAATGGATTTATGTTTATAAAGGTGAGGTCCTGATAGGTTTTAATATTTTGATTAAAAACAATGTAAAAGAGGGTATTTTACATTGTTTTAATATATAAGGGAAAGTGAGGAAGGGAGGGTATATGTGAAAGTTTATAAAAAGGGGGGGAAATGGGTTTATAGAAGGGAAATCATTTTTTGGAGGGGAAGAGAAAGGTGAATGAGAATGGAGTGAGGAGGGAGGGTGAAAATGAGGTAAATCAGCCCAAGATGATTTTCTTTTAAGAGCGGCAAGGTAAACTTAGAAGGAAGAAGTGAAATTTAGTGAAATAGGCTTGTTTAGGATAATGAAGGCAGTGAGGTTTCTTTAAAGATAGCTGAAAGGTAGATAATGTTATCTTTCACTGCTTTTAGGACATCTACAGTCACCTAGTGAAATCTGTAAAATACAAGAGGATAACAGTGGCTCCAGCTGGGGAGGGAAGCTCCTTTAGGAGGTGTCAAGAACCTCAGAGGCCAAATCTTTGGAAGAAGTAGACCAGTGCCTTGATTTGCACCTTGGTAGGCCTCTTTTCTTCAATTTTCTTCTTTACTATTGTTCCTTTGAAGCTGTGATCTTAAAATCTAAAAACATGATTTTCTTCACCTCAAATTCTACCTACCCATCGTATTTTCCTAACATTTTTTCTTCATTGGGTGCATTTAGATTAGCCAGCCCTTGACATCAATTTGCTTTTTAAAAAGCAGGAAACTAATCTACTTCTACACTTATATCAGCCAAAAGCTCATATTAGATTGATGAGCTTTTTATTCTATACCTAATCTATTTATCTGTCAAGATTAAGCTGTTTTGAAAGATTTTCATTCTCTATGCTAAAAAACAAGAAATTGAAAACAAAATCAAATCAAGATTAGACAGTCTGATTTGTTATGAGCTGTGGCATTTTGTACAAGTCTGCACACAGATTTTATTTTGCAGAATTTAAAACAAAAACTTTGAGGGAAGTGATTTGGAATTTGTTTTTTATCCCTCTCTTTCTTTCTTGGTTCAGATTTGAGCACGTGGAACCAATATCTTTCACTCCTAATCTATTCCTATTGACAAGTCAAGTTTAGATGTTTTGACAAATTATTTTTTACCAACCTATCAGCAATAAATTGAAAACATGTTCAGCCATGATTAGGCTAGATGATTGAACAACACTCTTTTGAACAAGTAGTGGCATTTAGGCTTGCACACTTTCAGCATTACTATTTTTTGGGTACGGTGGTGTACCTATTTTTCAAATCTGCCCTCTTTTCCTTCTTTCTTTTTTTTTGTCTTTTTGTTTTTATGATCTCTCATCATGTAATGTTATGTACAATGAATGAAAGTTTGAAACTAGGACTCTTGACAGAAATAGTGTTTGAGCATCCTGCCATTGACAAGACCTCCAAATAATTCTTCTCCATTTATTCCTTGTAAAAAGAAAGCATTATGACCTCTAACTGACTGGATGAGATAAGGACCTTTCCATAAATTCTCAAATTTACCATGTTTACCTTTGTCCTCCCTCCTGGAATCCCCTTTCAGCACTGTGTATCCAATGTGGAAATTGTTGGCTTTAGTTCTTCTGTTAAAGACTTTCTTTATGTTTTCTTGCACTACTTGAGTCTTGTTGTAAACTTCTTCCCTTGTCTACTGCAAATGAATGGTTTGGTTTAGCCTTCTTTGCATGTCATTTTCTTCTTATTGCACTTCTCGGAGAAGCTTTATCACCAAGACTCCCAAGGATGTTGGGAAAATGGCATCCATGCCATACACTAGTTGATAGGGAGACATAGTGATTGATTTCTTGGTGGTTAGTCTATCAGCCCATAGTGCATGTACTAGCTTGCCATGCCATGCTTTTTTATTTTGTTCCATAAGCTTCTTGATGATATTGACCAAGATTTTGTTAGAGGACTCAGCTAGCCCATTATCTTAAGGGCAATAAGTTGTGGAATGTCCTAATGTGATGTGATATTTATAAAAAAAGTCAACCATTCTTTTGTATGTAAAGGCGGCAGCATTATCTGTGATGATCTTTCTGGGGCAGCCAAATCTAGACAAGATGTTTTTCTCAAGAAATTTGATAATGACCGAGTCGGTGGCATTCCTTGAGGGGGTGGCTTCTATCCACTTGGTGAAGTAACCAGTAGCACTGAGGATCCACTTGTGTTGGGTAGATGAGGTAGGATGAATCTCTCCAATGAAGTCTAAACCCCATTGTTGAAAAGGAGATTCAACAGTAATGGGATGCAAAGGAAAAGGTAAGAGTTTTCTCTTGCCATCAAAAATTTGGCACTTATGGAAAGTCATGACCAGTTTTTGGGTGTCAGGGAAAAGGGTGGGCCAATAGTAGCCAGCTCTGAGGATTTTATTAGCTGTGGTTTTCCAGTAAAGATGGCCTCCACATTCTCCCTCATGCAGCTCATTCATGATTTTATTTGCATCATCCTCAAGAAATAATTTAAGAAAAATGGCTACAGAATTCTTCCAATATAACACTCCATCTAAAATGCAGAATTTTAAAGCTTTTTGTTTCAGGAATCTAGCTTTTGTGTTTGATAATGTAGGAGGATCATTAAGATAAAAAAGCACATATAGGATTGTTGGGTACCGTATTTGTATACTTTCCTCTCCCATTTTACCCTGTTTTTCTATCTCTTTCTGCCATTATTATTCTTAAAACGCATGAGGTAAAACCCTTCTTCCTATATTTCATGGGATATTTGATTAATGATGTATTTTTCATGGAGGTTTTACCTTTCTACATATTAACTCCGATATTTCTTCAGATCTGGCTAAAACAGGAGCATTGCGGCCGCGAGTCAAGGCATAGCCTATCATCTCCAGCGTCTTCTTTATTTGTTATTACAGCGTGACAGACTTGGATGTATCAGTGCTATCTTAGGCATTTTTACGGTTTCTTGCTCGGCAATCTGGTTTCCGTTGTAACAAGATGTATTTTTGTAACAATGAAGTTGTTGAGAGGGATCGGGGATTTCAGGATAATTGTATAAAGAAGCCTGCAGGCTGTGAATTGGGGTTAAGCCCTTGGACATACAGACTTTGTAATGAATTTATTTTATCATTAATTGAATGCAGAGAAAACTGTTGTTCCTCCTGTAATTTGTGATTTTATCGCAGCCCTGATCAGAGAGTTGGGCCCACTCTTCTGATCAGGTTCTGCGTTCTCCTTTCTTTTCCTTGTAGTGTTGTGTTTTAGTGTGATTATGTATTTCTGTCACATTCACATTTAATTGTTGTGGATGCCTTTTATTTCTGTAGTTCATTTCATTGTTGGCACAATGACTTGTGTGTTATAGATTAAACCTGTGATTTACAACAGACCATGTGCTTGTATCTGCATATACCTTGTCGTTAGTCTTGAAATAACTAATGTCCCGTGTTGATAATTTATGTGGAGGAAGGGTTGAATTATGTTCATATCCAGACACCAACATTCTGGCGCCGTTGCCAGGGAAGGCTAATAGGTGCAAGAATGGGATCTGCAATAGATCTCAGGGTCGATCTCTCATCTTAAGGAGGGAATTTATTGCCCGGCTTCAAGTCCTGAGCGTAAGTTCTTTTTGTTTTCTTTTTTCTTTCTTTCTTTCCTATTTATTTTTATTATTTAGTTTTCTATAAAAAAAATTAATCCCTCGTCTTGGGGAAGGTGTTTTGTAAACCTTGGCCTAAGTCCTGGGCATAGTCCAGTCTTTCTATTTTTTATTTCCTATTGTTTTCTTCTAGAGGCCAATTTCTCGTCCTGGGGAGGGTATGTTATTACTCTGCTTCAGGTCCTAAACTTTGATTTTTCTTTTTCTTTTTGTCTTGTTTCTTGTCAATCTTTTCTCTCGTCTCGGGGAGGAAGTTATCTGTCCTACTTCGGGTTCTGAGCGATTGACGGATTTTCTTTGATGAAACCCCTTCACAATTTGTATGAATAAATATCTAAATAAGAGGGGCAGAGGAGAACCCCCAAAGAAAGGGAAGGATATGGGAAGGAAGACATACATTCAGGAAATTATTGAAAAATATAGATCTGAGGCATCATCCCGTGATGCTGTTAGGGTAAGGGTTTAGATAAAGTCCAAAGGGAAGTCTGTGGAGAAAACAGTGCCATCCACGGTACCAGAAGGTGTTCTTTCTACAATAGAAGATTTAATAAACATGGTATCAATGGAGGAGATATCCTTATTAGCAGCAGAAGTGGAAGAAGTGGCAAGAAAGGGATCAGAAGAATTGAGCAAATCTAACTAGGAAGAAGAACCTCAAGTCCCCAAGAGACTAAGGCAGCGCTGTAAAAATTCATGTTGCTGAATTAAGTGATTCTAATCTGGTAAAGGAATTTTTGAAGGACTTTGAGTCACCAAGGGACTAGGGGAGTGCGGTACGACCTTCTTCGGTTGAATCACTCCAGGTACCGGCTGTGAAACCAATCGAAATTCCAAGTGAGTATAGGAAAGTATTTATGGCACCTGTAAGTTCCTCCATTGATTTTCCCATAGGAAACGTTACAAATGATGCACCAATGAGACCCATACCTTTGACAGCCTTGCCTAGTTTTCATGAGCTCTCTTCGGAAGACCCTGATACATTCCTTTTTGAGTTTGATATTATTTGTCGCAGATATGACTATATCGCTGACACCCAGAAATTGAATATATTTCCTGCTACCCTAAAGGGAACAGCCTTGAGGTGGTTTATGGGTCTAAGAGGGAGTATGATTACCTCATGGGAAGGAATGAAAGAAGATTTCTTGGAGAAGTGCCAAGATTATTGTAGTCTCGTGACATTAAAGAAGAATTTTTTAGATTTGCACAGAAAGAGGATGAAAATATGGACGACTGCGTAGAGCGATTTAAATACATATTGTAGAGGTATGGACATAGTGACCTGGACAAGGAAATTTTAAAGATCATTCTTCTCAGAGCACTCAGGGAAGACTCTCTTCAACTCCTAAATATAGTGGGAAAAGGGGATATTTCGAAAGAAAACTTCGAAACTATCTGTGATTAATGTATCAAGTGTTCACAAAGGGCTGCAAGAAGTGGACAGGGGATTCGGTCATCGAAGACTTCTGGTGGAGGTGTCACAAAAGAAAATATCGGAAATATTCTGGACAATATGAGGACCAATATTTTGAGCACACTATTAGCCCAAATGGACACTCTACAGGAAAAACAGAAGCAGATGGAGTTGGAAAAATCCATGGCCATATTCTGCCCTCAGTGCAAAAAGAAACACCCTTTGAAGGAATTCCCGCTGAACACGGTGGAAGTCTATACGATCTGCGAACAGACTCACATGACCAGTGCATGTCCTTTCTTTCCCAGGCTAAAAGCAGTTTTCCAAGGAGCAAGTGAAGAAATCATGGTGGACCAGCTGTACTTTATGGGACAGAGGAAGCCCTGGAAACCTCAACCACTGGCGGTGAATCTAGGTGTGTTTTAGGACCCATCCCAGTACTTTAACAATTTTAGTATGGGCCCCCAATCTGCACCATTTTCAGCCATGTGGCCTCAATATCAGTACCCCCCTTGGCAAAAATGGGTTCCTCAAGCTAGTTTGAATCCTTCATGGAATCAGACTTGGCGTGGACACCCTCCCTCTAGGCATTTTCCTCAGCCTATTCCTCAACAGCAACTTCAGTTGCCTTCTAATGTACCCCCAGGAAACCTAGCCATTAAACCTCAGCTTCCTATCCAGCCTAACCCAAACTCTAATAAAAAAGGGGCCCAGCAAACAAACACCCTGAACCTGCCATCTTACAGCGTTTCTACCGTAGGGCTCAATGAGATAAATTTACCATCTGGCCGGATAGTAAATGCACCTACTTCACCCATTATCATAGAACAATTTCATGGTGGAGATACAAAACCAGAACAAGAAACAGTTAGGGATAATTCAAAAGAAAACATAATCAATCAGACACCTTCCCAAGCTGTCTCTAATCAAGGTCATTTAACTTCCCCTCCATATCCTGAAATATTGGCCTTGAGCAAACCAAACTGTCAAGCATAATTTGACTTCCTAGGGGAATTGCAGAATCTCTTTGTTAAAATACCCCAGTTACAAGCTATGAGGGATGTACCTATATACGTAAAAACTCTGAAAGAATACTACTCAAAGAAACCAGGGAGGAAACCTAAGGATCCATTGACCATTCATGTGGTGGGCAGACTATCCGATATCATGTTAGGAAAAATCAAGCCTGTAAAATACGAAGACCCGGGGAACCCAATTCTAATAGTACAGATTAATGGGGTGGAAATCCAAAATGTGTTGGTGGGTTTGGGAGCAGCCATTAACATTATTACTACTGAAACAATTAACACATTAGGACTTGCAAACATTAAACCAACCCCTACTATCCTAGAACTTGTAGACAGATCCACAATTAAACCAATAGGGAAATTAGAAGATGTGATCATTTCAGTAGACTCATGGCACTATCCTGTGGACCTCCTTATATTGCAGACTTGATCTTCAGTAGGTGGTCACCCATTGATCCTAGGAAGACCCTGGCTGGCAACCGCAGATGCCTACATAGGATGTCGATCAAGGCATATGATCATATCAAATGGGACATTTACGAAGAATCTCAAGCTTTATCCTCCTGCGGAACCTAGCCCATCTGAAAAATCATTACCGTATCAGAAACCTCTACCTATAGAAGAGCCTAAACCTGAAAATGAAGATGTTAGACCAGTTTTCACTATTGGACGGGCCCTTCAACTTAAAATAGAAACTGAAGATGATGCCATTAACACTTTCATCAATGATTCCAGTTCTGTTTCCAATTCAACTTGACAAATTCTAGAATCTTCCATGAGCTGTGAGACACAAGAAAACATTGAATCGGAAGATGACATTGAAGACATTCTTGTAACCTCATCTCATGATAGTACTCCAATAGATATTGAACTATGGAAAACACTTAATGTCAACTCGAACCTGTCTGAATCTCAGACCAAACAAATTTTGAAAGTATTTTAAGATCATCAGGAAGCTTTTTCCTAGGATTATACCGACATGAAGGGTATCCCTACCAACCTATGCACTCATCATATTTATATTAAGGAAGACTGTCTCCTTGTAAGACAGCCTCAACAGAGAATGAATCCTACTCTCAAAAACATTGTTAAAGAATAATTACAAAATTGTTGGATGTAGGGTTCATTTATCCCATCTCAAATAGCCAATGGGTATCCCCGCTAGTTATCGTTCCTAAAAATAATGGTAAATGGCGGATCTGCGTAGATTACAGGGAACTAAATAAGGAAACTCAAAAAGACCATTTTCCTTTGCCATTCATTGACCAAGTCCTGGACACCTTGGCTGGGAAGAAGTTTTTTTCCTTCCTAGACGGATTTAGTGGATATAACCAGATTTAGATAGCCCCAGAAGACCAGGATAAAACAAATTTCATGTATCCTTGGGGAACCTTTGCATACAGGGTCCTCCCATTTGGCCTATGTAATGCTCCTGCTACCTTCTAGAGGGAAATCTTGGGAATTTTTTCTGATTTGTTCAATGACAGCATCGAAATATATATGGATGATTTTACTTCATATGGAAACTCATTTGAGGAAGGATTGGAAAATTTAGTGAAAGTACTCAAGAGATGTAAACAGACCCATGTATCTTTGAGTATAGTCAAATTCCATATGATGAGGGAAGAAGGGGTAGTATTGGGACATTTTCTCTCAGCTGTTGGAATTCAAGTTGATCTGGCTAAAGTAGAGGTAATATTACATATCCCGGTAGCCAAAACACCCCGGTAGCCAAAACACCCACACAGGTACGTAGCTTTATTTGTTGTGCTAGTTATTACAAGCGCTTTATAGAAAATTTTGCTAAAATAGCACACCCACTATTTCAATTGCTGACAAAAGATGCAGAATTCTTGTGGACTGAAGACTGTGAGACAGCTTTCATGAAAATTAAGGGGTTGGTGTGCACAGACCCAATCCTCTGAGGACCTAATTGGGAATTACCGTTTCACATACATACGGATGCTTCTCAGACAGAAGTAGGGGTTTTTCTAGGACAACAGGTAGACAAAACACCGTATGTAATCTATTATGTAGTAGATAAGCTGGGAAAGATAATGTAGTAGCTGATTTCCTATCTAGAATGAATAAAAATGATGAATGCACACCTATAGAAGACAGTTTTCCCGATGAACATATTTTTGCAGTATCTACTAAACCTCTATGGTATGCAGATATTGCTAACTATCTTGCTATAGGGAAGGTGCCTCCTCATTTATCATACAGGGAACAGCAGAAGATTATTCATCATAGTGCCCGATATTCTTGGATGGCAGTGTACCTTTTTCATACAGGAGCAGATAATAAAATCTGATGTTGTGTGTTTGAAGAGGATATTTATGAGGTATTGAAAGCTGCCCATGATGGCCCTTGTGGAGGGAATTTTGCGAACAAAAAAACAAGCCATAAGGTGCTACAAATGGGATATTATTGGCCTTCTATTTTTCGGGATGCTCAGAATTATGTTAGGAGGTGTGACAGTTGCCAATGTATGGGGTAGCCCGGTAAAGCTAATGAAATGCCTTTGCAGGCACAAGTAGTCCTCGAGCCTTTTGAGAAATGGGCTATTGACTTTGTTGGACCCTTTAACCCACCCTCCCAACAGAAGGTCCACATCTTGGTCTGTACTGATTACGTGACTAAGTGGGTGGAAGCCAAAGTTGTCACGAAAGCAATAGAGAAAGTAGTATCAGACTTTCTATTTGAAGAAATTTTTGCTCGTTATGGTACTCCAAGAAAGATTGTTTCAGATGTAGGAGCACAATTCACATCACACAAGATAGAAAAGCTCATGCAAAAATATGGGGTCAAGCACAGAGTGACATCCCCATACCATCCCCAAGCAAATGGACAAGTGGAAAGCACAAACAAGACATTGGAAAACATTTTGACAAAAACTGTGGCATACCATCATCGGGATTGGGCTCAAAAACTCACAAAAGCTATCTGGGCGTACAGAACAACATGGCGAAATACAACCGGATTTTCACCATTTGAGTTGGTTTATGAAAAATCCCCATTGTTTCCAATAGAATTTGAAATAAGTACACTCAAAACAGCGCTGGAAGCTAGGTTAGATCTATCAAATGCTCAGAAACACCGATTGGCTCAACTTAATGAACTTGATGAAATTTTTTCAATGGCTATCCAGCGAACTACTACTATCCAGGAGCAGAGAATGAAATGGCACGATAATTTTATTAAAAATAAGGTGTTTCAAAGTGGAGATTGGGCACTACTTTATGACTCCCATTTTAAGGATTTTAAGGGGAAGCTTTGCACTCGTTGGATGGGACCTTATGAGGTGGATGTTGTATTTGATAATGGAACATTCAGGCTAGTCACAATTGATGAATTACGCGCTTTATTTATAGTCAATGGACATCGCCTAAGACTATACCACCAGTCGGCCTCTAAGGATGCTTTTATTAAACAACTCTCTGAGAAATTTTGTTTGAAGGTCATTAGCGCAGAGAATCCTTCCTCTGCACCCTTGATGTAAAAAAAAAAAAAATAATAATAATATCTAAAAAAGAATAAAAATAAATAAAGAATTATGTTTTATTTTCTTGTCTTTTTGCAGGAGCAACAACTAAGGAGTAAAAAGCATAGAAGGACTTTTCGAAGCACCAGTTTCTACTACTCATGGTGTTGTTACTCATTTTCTGCTACTCATGGTGTTGTTACTCATTTGCTACTACTTATGGTGTTGTTACTCAGTTGTTGCTACTCATGGTGTTGTTACTCGGTTGCTGCTACTTACGATGTTGTTACTCGGCTGCTACTACTCATGGTGTTGTTACTCAGTTGCTGCTACTCACGGTGCTATTACTCGGTTGCTGCTACTCATGGTGTCGTTACTCGATTGTTGTTACTCGCATTGCTGTTACTCCAGATGCTGCTACTCGTGTTGCTGTTACTTCGATTTTGTTGCACCGATGTTGTTACACTGATGATGTTACACCAATGTTGTTACTCTGATGTTGTTACACCGATGCTGTTACTCGTGATGTTGTTACACCGATGCTATTACACCAATGTTGCTACATTGATGCTGTTACACCGATTTTGTTACACCGATGTTGTTACACTGATGTTGTTACTCCGATGTTGTTACACTAATGCTGTTACACTGATGTTGTTACACCAATTTTGTTATCTGATGTTGTTACACCGCTGCTGTTACACCATCCACATCATTACTACGTTGTCATCCCACCAACCATCACATCGTCCAGGTAGGCCATTAGGTATGCCTCCACGTGACTTTTACTGATTTAATTAAATATCCCATGTGGAGATTTTAATGGCGCGGACGGCAAAAATTTAAGTTTGGGGGGGGGGGGGTGCTGTCATGACAAGGACGGCATAATAATTACCTCATAAATTAAGTACGACAACCCACTCATGGTACACCTTATGATTCCCATCAATAAGTGGTATCATCATTTAAATCGTATTGGGATCCATAAAATGTCTCGTCCACCCTATACAAACAATTATTATTTTTATTTTAACACACTTACCATATTTCTTCATAATTTTTCTCAGATTTCGAGAGTTACCGACCGTATTTACCGTTACCACCTTTCCATTTCATTATGTTGTTCCTCCAAATTCGGTACCCACCACCTTGCTCAACGATTTGCTATTATAGGGAGTGCTGCTACAAGTCTCCACAGTATGGGTGGACTGGCTGTGCGGCATGAGCCTGAAAACATAGTTTCAGTTCGCAGCAATCCAGAGGTTTGGCAAGTCTTTTTCGACGCAGGTTGGGATACCTACTTTGACAAATTGCAGGGGTTTGATGGAGGTATCACAATGGAATTCACACTCAATTTAGAGGATAATTATTCATAGATTAGGGGTATGGAAGTTCCTGTTACATAAGAGGCAATCGCAGAGGTTAGCGGATTGAGGCAGTAGGTGCAGCAATGGTTTGCTCGGAAATTTTCTCTTCCGGAATTCCTCGAATTGTTCTTACAAGCATGAGAAAGTGTCCTTCAAATGGGCAGAGGATATGAGCGTCGAACGGTACCGTATCCTTGGAATGAAGTTGCAGGCTTCGTAATAAAATACATTGCCTCCGAGGGCTGGGCCTCAACTCTGTTCAAATATCACTTTAAAATTATAACTCACCTCTGATTTCCGCAGAATCCGGAGAATGCCCTGAACATGCCCTTCTTCCTCTTGAAACAACTGCAGCATATGGCACAGGCTGCTCGACGTTCACGTCGAATGCCAGTAGTACTCTCCAATCACAGTTTGGTGTGATTATTGGTCATGCACACAATAAACAGGCTTCGAATATTCTGGGTGGAATTCTGTGGGTCCTCAGAAGAAGAGGTAGTAGCCATGATTGCTGCTAGAGAAGAAGAACCAGCCTCTCCGGCTGGTCAGACAGAAGAAGAAAATTCAGAATAAATTGATCAAGAGGAACCCGAGGAAATGGAAATGGAAATTGATCAGGAGGAACCCAAGGAAGAAGAGATGATGGTTGATCAGAAGGGACCTGAAGAAACGAGAATGGAGGAGGTAATCAGTGACATGGCTAAGGCTGCCACACAAGAACCAACCTCGCTTGACAAACCCGCAGAAGAAGAAATAATAATGGAGGAGGTAAGGGGTGACATGGTTGAGGCTACCATACAAGAACCAGCCTCACTTGAAGAACCCACAGAGAAGGAAATGATGGACATTGTGCAGGAAGTGGATATTGTTATATAGTTGTCGACTTTTGTTAATAAAGAGAAAAGGAGTGAAATTCTGAATAAAGAAATGGCAAGTGATGTTGTTTTGCAAAAAACAGCATCACCTTCCCATATAAATATGAATGCTGATACAAGTGGGGGTGTTACACAAGAACCACCCCCAATTCGGCTAGAACAGGAAAATTCAGCCTGTGGAATCGACACTGGACCTCAAGAACCGGTACCAATTGTGAAAACAAAGGTGATTCATGAGGAACAAGGAGGTAAAGAAGGAATGAACTAGGAGGTCGATACTGTTCCACAAGAACCAGTATCGACCCTGGTTGAAGTAGTTGTGCATGAAGTCCCAGTCCAAACTGGAAATGAAGATGATGAGTTTGTTCCCCGTTCTCCGTTCTAGTCCCTGATGCCTAGAGGGGCGAGGGGATTTCGCTTGCCCAAATGGTTAATGGAATAAGTAGTTGTTCCCCCAGTACTAATATTTGTTGACATGGCCAAGATTGGACCAGTCACTACCGAACCAGAACACTTAGAGGCTCGCAAGGAAGATAGTGTTCCTATGGAAACTTCAGAACACAGGAGGATAAATGAAGTTACCGACCAGACAGCGGAAGTTCTTGGGTGAAACATAGAAGAAGAAGCACCTGGAAATAGAGATCCCAACCAGAAGGGCTTGACAAGAGAATCCATATAAAATATCGACAGCATCCCACCACCTTCTGAGCATGTCATAGGCCCAGAAATTGAATTCATTGTTAAACATGAATGGATTGAACAGTGTGAGAAAAGAAGGATACCTCCCAAGCAGAAGTATCAGTTGCAATTCAGTGAAACCATGAGACTAAAAAGGGAGGTTTGGGATTTGAAGAAGCAAGTTTCACGTTTGAAAAGGATGGTAAAAATATATAAATGGAGGGCAATAAAGTTGAATATTGAAGTCTCCACGGCAGCTACCCAAACTGGCCCGATTGAAGAGTAGTTTGAAGGTCGAGAATTTGTATTGGTCGTTGAAATTCAGAAATGGCAGTCTGCAGCGAGCTACCATAAGAAGGAAACAGCTAGAGTTCAGGAATAGACCACCGAAGTCATCACAGGGTACATCGATCAGTTATATAAGGCGCGGCTGAAGTAGGCTAAACAGAAGGCTAGAATAGAGGAATTATAAGAACAAGTTTAGTTGTTGAAGACAGATAAGGAGAAAATGTTCTCCTTGGCACAGTAGGTAATGGCCTACAGACCTCCTACACATAGCTATGCTTTATTCCTTCATGAAAAATTTCTTTTCTTTTGTTTTGAAAGTATATATAAGGAGATTTGGTATGAAATTGAGGACCCCATTCAATTTCTCCGTATTTTAAAAATTCATGACATTATCGGACAACACTTAATGTGCGAGCTCTATATGCCTGGGTATTACTTAAAGCATGATCATTCATTTAACCCCGTTCCATTCGTGGGGGACATCCATTTAAGGGATTTTACCTCCTATACCATCAATCAGATTAAATGGAGAAAGGCCTGGGATACATTTGAAGAAAATCAAGCCGGAAAGTCGTTAATGATGAGACAAGAGCATGGTCAGTCCTCAAACATTTATAACAAGTATTATACATTTTTATAAATTAAGGGCCATAAGGAACACATGATGGCAACCCAGAAATGGTGCGCTAACTTATGTGTCGACCAGATTACGATGTTTCGCAAGGAAGCACTGGACAGTTGTTAGTGTACTCCTCAGTCGTCAAAGAAAGAGAACCATTTGGAGCACCTAATTTTGCACGTGATTTAGAGAGAATACCATGTTACGTGGAATGCATTCATACCTATGGGGTCACATGGATGGGATTAAGGTTTCAATTTCCTCTTCTGTGGTTTCCAACTGAGTAGTATACACTTGCATATAACGTTGACCTAGACTGGTGGAAGGATGTTGTTTTGACAGAAGGATATAAGCCACTAGGAACAGAAATGGCTGCATAATATGACCTCACACAACTTCATGCCAATCACAGTCAGTCCAACCTGGACCTGAGGAGACAACGAGCTGCATGAGGACACACAGATATATCAGTTGGGGGGAGATGTTGGGTACCAGATTTGTATACTTTCCTCTCCCATTATACCCTATTTTTCTATCTCTTTCTACCATTATTATTCTTAAAACACATGAGGTAAAACCCTTCTTCCTATATTTCATGGGATATTTGATTAATGATGTATTTTTCATGAAGGTTTTACCTTTCTATATATTAACTCCGATATTTCTTCAAATATGGCTAAAACAGGAGTGTTTCGGCTGCAAGTCAAGGCACAACCTATCATCTCCAGCGTCTTCCTTATTTGTTATTACAGCGTGACAGACTTGGATGTATCAGCACTATCTTAGGCCTTTTTATGGTTTCTTACTGGGTAATCTATTTTGCGTTGTAACAAGATGTTTTTTTGTAATATTGAAGTTGTTGAGAGGGATAGGGGTTTCAGGATAATTGTATAAACAAGCCTGTGAGCTGTGAATCGGGGTTAAGCCCTTGGACATATAGACTTTGTAATAAATTATTTTTATCATTAATCGAATGCACAACAGACTGTTGTTACTCCTGTAATTTGTGAGTTTATTGCAGCCCTAATCAGAGAGTTGGGCCCACTCTTTTGATTAGGTGTTGCATTCTCCTTTCTTTTCCTTGCAGTGTTGTGTTTTAGTGTGATTCTTTATTGCTGTCACAGTCACGTTTAATTTCTGTGGATGCCTATTATTTCTGTAGTTCATTTCATTGTTGTTACAATGACTTGTGTGTTATAGATTAAACCTGTGATTTATAGCAGACCATGTGCTTGTATCTGCATATACCTTACTGTTAGTCTTGAAATAACTAACGTCCCAGGTTGATAATTTATGTGGAGGAAAGGGTTGAATTATGTTCATATCCGGACACCAACAAGGATATCAGCATACCAAGATGAATTCAACAATACTTCTTCAATAAGGGGAGTTGTGCACTCTTCTTGTTCTTCTAAAGCATCAACCATATTCATATCTAACGCTTTAAAATTTGATTCAACCATAAGTTTTGCAAGTCTTTGTCCTTTAACCAGTTTAGTGGGTCTGATTTCTAAGTCATATTTTAAGGTAATAGCAATCCACTTTCCCCTTTTACCATCAGGGTCCTGATTCAAAATTTCTTTGAAAACTGTGTGCGGAACAAAAGCAATGATATGAGAATGTAAGATATAAACTCTAAAGTATTTCAAGGCCTTAATCAAAGCAAAGGATTGTTTCTCCATGATGTTGTACTTTAGAGGAGAATCTATAAGGGATTTGCTAAAGAAGGATATGGGTTGCTCTTGACCCATCATGTTCTTTTGTAATAACACTGCAGCAACAGTATGCTCAGATGCAAATGAGAAAATGTAGAAGTCTTTGGTAAAATCAGGACTGATTAGAACCGGTGTTTGGGTGAGTGCTAGTTTAACCAATTCAAAAGATTTTTTAGCTTCCAAGATCCATTTAACCCCTATCTCCTTTTTTATCATGTTTGTAATATTCCTCAAAAGTTCAGCAAGGTTGGGGATGAACCTCCTCAAGAAGTTGATCTTCCTAATGAAGGATTGCAACTCCTTGACATTTCTAGGATGGTTGATTTGCAATATGCCTTCAATCCTTTTGGGGTCTATTTTGATTCCTTCTTCAAAGATGATGTGGCCTAGGAGTTTTCCTTCCTGGATACCAACCAGTGTTTACTTGGGATTCAAGGATAGGCCATACTTCCTACACTTTTCAAAAACTTTTCTCAAGTGGATTAAGTGCTCTTCATCAATCTTAGAGTAAACAGTGATGCCATCAAGGTAAATGACTATGAAGTAGCCTATGTCTTCTAAAAAAAATATGTCCATGGCCCTTTGGAAAGTAGTCCCCGCATTCATCAACCCAAATGGCATTTTAACATACATTAATGTACCCCAAGCAGTGAGATTCTCTTAGATCCAACTACCTTTTGAAGTATGTAATCCATTTTAGGTGAGGGGTAGTTATCTTTTAGGGAGGCTTTGTTCAGATTTCTAAAGTCAATCCAAAGCCTAATCTCCCCGGTTTTCTTCCTAACTGACACAAGGATGGAAACCCACTCAGATTATCTAAGGGGAACTATGATCCCGGCATCATACATATTGCTAATCTCTTTCTCAAATAAAGGCAGTAAGACGGGTTTTATTCTCCTCAATTTCTGTTTGAAAGGTTTCTGATTTTATTTAAGAGGAATTTTATGTTGAATAATGCTCGTGTCATATGATTTCAAATCCTCATACCCCCATGCAAACACATCTTTAAACTCTTGAAAAAGCTCAATATATTTCTGTTTTATGTGAGGAGGAAGAGTTTTGGAGAGTTTGATCATTTTAGGTTCCTCTAGGCTGCCTATGTTATACTCCTCTACATCATTCTCGATGGATTCTATCTTTGGTTTTTTAGCCACATCATTAAAGTCGAACAACTCGTATAATGGTGCAAGTCCCCTTGGTAATGTATCATCTTTACATTGTAAAACCTCAAGGTCCCTTTGGTCTAGATTCTTAAACAATTCTGCCTTATAAGGATGTGCAAGCAAATGTATATCAACAGTAGAGGACAGTTCTATCTTATGGGCTTGTTCTTCAGAAAAAACACCTTCATCATGCTCTAAGCTTGGTCTTGTTCTTGCAAATTTATTCCTAGATTACATAAATTCATCAATTTGTTCATCACCCTCAAACACTTGCCAATGGTTTATGTTGTCAGGAACTGTAGGCTGGTTTTTTACTTTGACAGTGTATTGTTCAATTGCATGGGGTATTTGGAAATTGTTGGCAGCAAAGGCAAGCTCATTGGCAAGGCAGTTTTGGGCTTTAGGGATGAAAGTGAGCTGATATTTCTCAAAGGTTTTGAGGAGATCTAGGGTATAATTTATGTACTCTCTCAATCTTGGATTCTTTGCTAAATACTCACTTTTAATTTGTTTACTGACTAGGTCTGAATCTCTTTGGGCAGAGATTTTCTTAGCTCCTAAGTCTTTGAGCAAATGCAAGCCAAGGAGGAGAGCCTCATATTTTGCAATGTTGTTAGCGCACTGAAAATATATTTTGTATGAATGGCCTTCATTTATGTTATGTATCCGCACACTAGCTCCTAAACCTGTTTTTCCACAAGAGCCATCAAAGCTCATGTCCAAAGTGTTTCTAGTTCATGTTTGCCACTATGTTGTTGTTCAGGGCTGCTAGATTTTTGGATGACATGTTCTTCATTTAAGGATAGATTTTATTGTTCTGGTGGGCCTAGATATTTGTCATTTTCATTCACTTGTTCACCAATGTCATTTTCATTATACAAGATGAATGATTCTAAGTCTGAATGAATCAAATATACAGGGGTGTTGTTTGGCCTATCTAAGCTACTTACCATATACTTCATGTGCGACTCCCGGTATAACCTCCTGGTTTGATTGAAGACAGGGATGGTAGCATATGAAATGTCAAGTTGGAGGTTCCCCTGAAGCTTGGCTCCCCAAGATCTGGATAAAAGCATGCCATACTTAGGGGGAATGTCAGCAACAACTATGTCCATGGCTAGGCTCTTAGCAAGTATTTGTGCCAGATTGACACAAAGATCCTTAATTAGGCCCAAACACTTGACTCTACTCAAATCAAATGAGTAAAATTCTTTGTAAGGTTTAGTAATTTCTAGGCCTAATCTCTCCATCACAACTTTAGGTATGAGGTTGTGAAAGGCACTGGAGTCTAGCATGGTATTATGCAAGATTTTATCATGTATTTTTAAGCTAACATAGAAACGGGGAATGGTTCCTTCTTGGTATTTTCCTTCTACTTTAGGACCAAACAACAACTCTGGTTTATCATCTGTCAATTTTAAAGTATCAGTATCATTTCCCATGTTTAATACTTTCAGAACTTGGGACCTGTATATGTCTTGGGTTAGTAGTTCAGTGAGAGGCATGGTTATCTTGATTTTTGTAATCTCTCCCTCAAAACTGAAAGGCACTTGTGTTTTATACATATTTACATCAATGTTATCAACCATAATTTTTTCTACAAGTTTAATTTTCTTATTCTGTTTTGGGACTTTGGACAAAATAGTTTTCTCAGGGCCACTAGTAGAGGCACTAGAGCAGCTTGTGTCGCCACTTGGTTGGTTGATTTTTTCTTTGTTTGGATCAGTTTTCTTAGCCATGGTGTTAGTAATGTCTGTTGTCTTCTTAGGAGTGTTGTCAGGTGTTTTCCTAACAGCAGTGTCTTCTTTGTTATTTTTGGAGTTTTCTTGGTTCTTTTTGCTCCTAAGGTCATATTGCCTATGGACTTCCATTATGGCATTTTCAAATCCCAATTGTTAATATTCATAATCCTCATAGTTTGTTTTAGTTTGATCTGAGGAAAATAAATATTGTTCTTCTTCAGTGAGAAAAACATCACCCTCATTGTCAGAACCTATCCAGTTTATGTGGTTTTCTACAAGTTATTTAGACTCTCTTCCCTCTTCATCTACATAATTGTCTTGGAATGGGGGTCTGATTTGTTGGTCATTGTCTCTCGGTCTTTTTTGGGGAGGATCCCTTCTGAAGTTTGGATTCCTATTTCTGTTTTTGGGATTTGCTTAGTTTTCCCTAGGAGGTGTTCTTTCACTCAAGTTTATTCTTTCCATCATTCTTTCCATTACCCTCACTAAGTTATCAATCTTGGCATCATATGACGAGGTTGAGGCCATTGTTTCATCTTTTTAAGTGACTCTCTTTTCTGATCTCATCCTAGCCCTCTTTTCAATCAGGTTGGCCTCTACACTTATAGCTCCCTTTTGCATGTCTTCTAAAGTTAGGGGCTCTCTTTCTCTTAGTTGATAGGCCATGTTTAGATCTAAGCCTTCTAGAAACTTTACTAATGCTAGGCCTTGTGGGGGTTTCATGTGAGGTGGGAGGGAATTGTAGACACTGCTAAACCTGGTGCAATAATCTTGTACACTTTCCCCCACATTCCTATGAAGATTGTTATCTTCTCAAAGGATTTGGAGGGGGTTTTTCTTGATTTCCCACTTATTTATAAATGTTTGTTAAAGGGAAGGGAGATCATGTATGGTGTTAGGAGTCAAGCCTTTGAACCATTTTTTGGATTCTCCTCCTAAAATTTGTGCAAAAATCCTCATTTTAATGGTTTCTTCTTCCAACTCCATATAGTCAAAGGCATCATTCATTCTATCTACATGTTGTTGGGTAGTGCTTGAGTTAGCTCCTTTGAAATGAGGGATATTGGATTAGTAGTCATTTGGAAAAGGTACTAGAGGTTGAGGTAAAACCAGGGGGGCATACCAAGCTGCCATGATGGGAGCTAATGGAGGATTTACAAGAGGAGGGTTTGTGAAAGGAGGTGTAGGATGAAGTGGTGTGGTTTGAACAGTGGAGGTATGGATGGGTGTGGTGGAAGTACTTGGACCAGAAAACTAGTTTTGAGAAGATTTGGTATGGAAAGAGCTAAAGTGTTGGAGAAGCTGAAAGTCAGGAGGAATGGAAGGAGAATCTTCTCTACTGAAACTCTGCTACAAATCTATGGGCTCAAGGTCGGTCTAGTCAATCTCACTTTGTGACTTAGTTCTTAAAAGGTTCTTTGTATGGTGCAAGTCAAACTAGGGATCTTGCAAGGCTGTAAGATGCTCAGGGACAGAGCTTGCTCTGACTACTAATCCAAGGGAGCTTGGATTAGTAGTTAGATACAAAACAACGAAGATATCCTTCCAAACATTTATTTACGATCTCAGTTTGACCATCAGATTGAGGATGATAAGATGAGCTATGAGCTAATTGATTACCCAAACAATAAAATAACTCCGTCCAAAAATTTCCAGTAAAAATGGGATCTCTGTCGCTCACAATAACCCTTGGGTTTCCATGTAGCTTTTGAATTGTGTCCATAAATGTAGTAGCAATTGTACTTGTTTTAAATGGATGAGATAATGCACAAAAGTGTGCATACTTGGTAAGTCTATCAACTACCACCATGATGACACTCTTTCCTTCAGACTTAGGTAAACCTGTGATAAAATCCATTGAAATCTCCTCCCCACGTTGACTTGGAATGGATAAAGGTTGTAGAAGTCCTGGGGTCTTAATTGTTTCCACTTTATTCTGCTGGCAAACCAAACATTCCGCCACAAACTTTTGAATATCGGATTTAAGGCCATCCCAAAAAAATTCTTTCTTCACCCTGTGGTAAGTTTTTAAAAATCCTGAGTGTCCTCCTAAAGGAGAAGTGTGCAATTCGAGAAGAATCTTTTGTTTTAGTTGGGAATTCTTACAAAGATATAAGCGATCTTTGTACCATAAGGAATCATTTTTCCAACTAAATGTATCGGATGTACTAGGATCTTGCTGCAACTTTTGAATGAGTGTCCATACATCTTTGTCCTTCTTCCATTCATCTCTTGCTTCAGTTATCCAATCTGGTTGGATAATAGAAATAGCACAAAGCAATGCTTCCACCTCTTCATTCTTTCTTGAGAGTGCATCTGCAACAACATTAAGCTTTCCTTTTTTGTAGATTATTTCAAAGTCATAACCCAACATCTTTGTGACCCATTTTTCTTGCTCTTTTGAAGATAGTCTTTGTTCCAAAAAGTGTATAATACTATCATGATCAGTTTTTACCTTGAAGTGTCTTCCCATTAGGTAAGTTCGCCATTTCTTTAGTGCATGCAGTATTGCTAACATTTCCTTCTCATAAATAGGTTTCTGTAAATACTTTCCTGTGATTGGACGACTTTCAAAAGCAATGGGTCTTCCTTCCTGCATTAAAACTGCACCAATTCCATTTCCTGAGGCATCACATTCCACAATAAAGGTTTTTGTGAAGTCTGGTGTAGCTAAGACCGGTGCTAGGCACATTGCCTCTTTAAGACGTTCAAAGGCCTTAGTTGCTTCGGGAGTCCATGAAAATGCATCTTTCTTCAATAATGTTGTTAGAGGTGCTGCTATTCTCCCATAATTCTTAACAAACTTGCGATAATACCCTGTTAACTTGAGAAATCCTCGCAACTGCTTTATGGTTGTGGGGACTTTCCATTCCTTAATGGCTTTAATTTTGTTAGGGTCTACTTTAACACCCTCGTGAGATACAATATGACCCAGATATTCCACCTCTTGTACTCCAAAGAAACGTTTGGATTTTTTTGCATATAATTGTTTCTCCTGCAATAGTTTGAGCACCCTGTCAACATGTTCAACATGATCCTTCCAAGACCTGCTATAGATTAGTATGTCATCAAAAAATACTAGCACAAATTTTCTAAGGAAGGGTTTGAAAATGGAATTCATCAACCTTTGAAATGTAGAAGGTGCATTGGTAAGGCCAAAAGGCATGACCAAAAATTCATAATGACCCTCATGAGTTCGAAATGTTGTTTTTGGAATATATTTAGTCTTCATTCTAATTTGATGATATCCTGAACGAAGATCCAACTTGGTAAAATAAATTGCTCCATGTAATTCATCCAATAATTCATCAATCATAGGAATGGGAAATTTGTCTTTAATGGTGAGCTTATTGAGCTCCCTATAATCCGGACACATTTGCCATGATCCATCCTTCTTGTGTACCAAAACTATAGGAGCAGAGAAAGAACTTTGACTAGGTTGAATTATACCCGCCTCTAACATTTCTGCAATCATACGTTCAATTTAGCTCTTTTGGAAGTAAGGATATCTATAAGGCCTGATGTTTGGAGGAACACTTTTTGGAATCAAATGAATAGCATGATCATGATCACGGATAGGTGGGAGTCCTTTGGGAGTTTCAAACACCTTGGAATGGTTGTCGAAGACTTGTTGGAGATCTGCAGAAATAGATGATTTTGATGTTGTAACTTCTAGTGAGCATAATTGTGCAATTACGCCTCGCTGTTCTTTCTTTAGAAGCTATGTCATGACATTAGAGCTTATTATCCTTCCTGGCTTCCCCACAATACCCCGTAATTCGACTTCCTTTCCTTCTGAAAAAAATTTCAAGAAAAGTTCTTGAAAATTAAAAGCTACCGTCCCCAAAGATTGTAACCATTGTACTCCTAGTACAACATCAACACCTCCCATAGGAATGAAAAGCATTGGACTAGTCAATACATATTCCCCCATGGTTAGCTTGATATTATGGCATTTCCCAGAGAAATTTATAGTTCCTCCATTTGCAACCATCACTTGGCATTCTGGTGCTGGGTATAGGAAACAATTTAATTCCTTGGCTACCTTACAATGAATAAAATTATGGGTGCTACTTGAATCAATCAACACTATTACCTTTTTCTTCTTGATCTGTCCTACTATCTTGAGAGTTTGAGGAGTGGTAATTCCTGCCAGTGCATTACATGATATGGTTGGATTCATTTCTTCCTCTTCTATGGCTGGTTCCTGGTGTATATCCTCTTCTTTTTCATTTTCTTCTTCTTCTTCACAATCTATGTAAAATAATTTCTTTTCGGCACACTTATGACCTTTAGTGTATTTTCTATCACAACTGTAGCAAAGCCCTTTTGCTCTTTTTTCTTCCAATTGTTGTGGTGTCAACCTTGTAGGTTGTGGAAATCTAGGCGTAGCAACACTTCCTTCTTTATAGAATTGAGTGGTAGGATTCCTTGTCGCCATAACTTTACATTCAACTTTTCTTGCCAACCTGAATGCCTTCTCCAATGAATCAGGTTCCAGAATGCGAACTTCATGTTGGATGTTATCCTTTAAAGTGCCTATGAAGAGATCAATCCTGTGTTCCTCTGGAATATAAGTTACCCTTATATTCAATTTTTGGAAGTCCTCAATGTGCTGCCCCACTAAACCCTTTTGTTTGAGATTTATCAATTGGCTAAAGAAGGTGTTGCTCTTTGTATCCTCATAATGTGCTATCATTTCCTCCGTAAAAATTGACCAAGTGAAAATTTTTTTACGGGAGCAAAGCCATCGATACGATACAAATGTATTTTGTTCTAAATGTAAAGTTGCAATGCGTACCTTTTGTGTGTTTTGCACATTATGGAGATCAAAATATTGCTACATCTGTAAGATCCATGTTACAGGATCCTTTCCATCAAACTTCCTTATATCCATTTTTGGAATATGGTGGTTCTTCCCGCCAACATTAGAGTTTATGAAATCACGATTAACATTTATTTTGTTCTCATCATGAGGTTCTTCTACTATATTTTCGCCATTATGAATCATTTCTGGTTTTAAACTTGTCATCAAGCCTTCCATGTATGCTTTTAGATCATTCTTCATGTTTTCCATGTTGTCTTTCATGTCATCCATCTTAGCTTCCATGCCCACTTCCATGCCTTCCATCTTAGCTTCCAAACCATTCATCTTAGCTTCCACGCCTTTCTTCAAACCATCCATCTTAGTTTCCACGCCTTTCTTCAAAACTTCCATTTCATTTTTTGTTGTTCTTTGCGAGAGCGAAATTTGCTCTTGTAATTTTGATATGTCATGTTGCCATTCTTCATCTTCATGAGTCATAGTAGAGCCTTCTAAAGGCTTAACGGGTGTTGAATTCTTTTTAGGGGCCATTTTAGAATCCAATACTGATATCTATTCTACAATATGCCCTTGGGATCAATTTAACTTGATTATTCAAACAAGACTTATCCAATTTGGAAAAAAAAAATACACACCTTTTTCTTGCTTTTGAGGAGCTCGATATTGAAAATGGATTATTTTTGTGATTGTAGCACTTCAATATCTAAATTTCGGTACCAATGTATCCCTCTGAGTTATCTTTCGAATGCCACAGGTCTGACCTGATTTGGATTCTCCAAGGCAAGGTTGCGTCCAATCTCCCACAATGACCTAATTATGGACTGGTTCAGTAGTGTGAACTTGTACGACTTGCCACGTGTCACTGTTTCTTCCTTTGTCTCTGAAATTGATAGCCAAGAAACTAAAGTCCATGTACTTGCGACCAATTTTTACGGCACTCCAATCCGATGCCCAGAGAGAGAGTTATTGAACTTTTCCCACGATCACCTCTTTGAGATGAAATTCAGGAGCCTGAAAAAGCACTACCTTCCACAGATCATATCTTCAAAAATATTGCGAACCAAGCTCTAAATTTTTTTGAAAAATTCCGTCAGGATTTCAGCTTCGCACCATATGAATTTCAGACTCTGAACCTTCGTACAAAAAACTTTATAGCACAAATTCCACGATGACCTGTTTAGGAGCTTGAAAAAATACCTAAGTTCCACAGATGATATCTCCTCAAATATTGCGAACCAAGCTCTGAAATTTTTAGACAAGCTTCCTCAAGATTTCGGCTTCGCACCCTAAAAATTTCAGCTTCTGAAACTTCGTAGAAAAAAAGTTATAGCGCAAATGCCACGATGACCTGTTTGGAGCAGCGAAACCCTAGAATCCAAAGCTCTGATACCAAATGTTGTGTAACCAGCTCCAAAAATAGAAGAAAAGAGATATCAACGCCTTAGAAATAAGCCACTTCGAGGAGGAAACCTCCAATACATTACATAAATGAACAATTCTTGGATGATACAATTTACAAAACCTCCTTTCTATATATAGGAGTCCATGGGGCCATAATGTAATCCTAGTGAGCCACAATGTAATCCTAGCCGACCTAACAATAATAATTTAAGGGCACAATAATAACAAAATGGGGGTTACAAGGGTACAATAATAACAATAAGGGGGTTACACTAACAATAATAAGGGACTATACTAGTGATATAGGGACCTAACAGAATGGTCCTAACAGTAGTTAAGTTTCCAGTTTTAGAAGTTTACCAAAAAATATTTTCTGGATCATCAACTATGGTGGGAGGGTTTGGGTCCAAATGAGATATAGTACTGATCCTTTGTGAAGCTAGATTTCAAACACAAAATGCAGGGTGGCTAAAATTTTAGGACTGTTTTTGGAAGGCTGGCCTCTCTTATTGTTTGCTAAACTCACAAAATATGGGATTAGGCTTCTAGACTTCTCAGGGCAGATTTGACACAATCCTAGGGAAGTCTAATGAGAACTAGTGAAGTAATAGGCCTATTGGAGGCTAGTGGAATCACTAGGTGGATATTTTTTGTTGTTTTAAGGATGTATGTTTATGGTCCACCACTAATAACTGACAAAAAACAAATCTAAGGATTTTTTGGGGTTTTCTGAGTTCTTTTATGTAGCTCTAAGGTTTTCTATGAGTGTCCTAGAGTTGAGTCATCATTTTTCTAGGATGGTGAAACAACCATATTCTACTCTTTGCCTAAAATTTTGAGTTTTCTGTGATTTGATAAGGGTTTCTGAAGTTCTAAGGAGTAATTATATTGTCACTAACTCCAAATGTCCCACCGTGATTGACATTATGTTAGGGTCCCGTGATTTAGCAGATTGGTAGACCAAATGCACAGGGTAACATCAGATGAGTCTTTGGAGTCCTAGGACCTAGCCTTTTTGGACCCAGAGAGGGCTCTCTCTATTGTATGCAAAGGATGTGAACTTGTTTGCTTTTAGGGTTTGATTTTAGGCTAGTTGTTAAGTGTAGGGTTTGTTGTTTGTTTTGGTTAGGTAAGATGATCAAGTAGAATAGGTGGAGTGAGAGGCCTTCAAACCATTGGGTTATGGAGTCTATTAAAGTCATGGATATCTCAACAATGAAACAAGATGCATAACAGGGAAAATCTAGCATGGCCAAATGGATCTTTTAGGTATGTTTGGAATGAAATGAACATAAATTTTGTGAGCATAGTAGGTGTGTAAGGTCAGTGAAGAATTTTTAAACAAGTACTTAAAAACAAGAAGGGACTTAAATACATAAGAATGAAGAAGCAATCAATAGACAGGGAAAACTAGTAACTCTTTGATTCAACTCAAGCAAATGAGCATTCAAGACAAACATTCCAATGAAATATAGAAGGCGAGAAACTCATTTAACTTCTAGTTATTTCACCTTCAAGGCTTAGAAATCATACAAGATAACATAATAACTTTAACCAAAGAAGAGGGAACTCCTAAGCATCTATGATCAAGCTACAAAGAACTTTAAGGCAACTTCTCAAGCATGGACAAAGGGCATGATCAAAACATGGCCTCTTTGACTAAAACCTAACAAGTAGTAATTCAAAGAGAGATTCCAAAACAAAGTTTAAATAGCATCAAATAAGCAGGGTTGACCATAAAACATATTTGAAAACTACTATATTGAACCATTCATGGAATAAACAAGCATAGGTAGGTCTAAGACGCAACTAATAATTTCTTGAACTAACCCAGCAGAGTAAAACATAAAGACAATAGAAAATAGGAAGGATTAAGGTGCCTCAAACAACATTTCTTAGCCTATACTATTCTGTTCTACTGCAACATAGAAGGATTGAAACATAATGAAAACGTGAGAAAACAATAACATGAAAGAGAAGCACTTCACCAATAACCAATCTCAGGGATCTTGCAAGCTATCCTCCTTCATCATCAATCAAATCAAACCATTTAGAAACTCCACAAGACCAATTTCTTCTTCAAACTCAAGAAAACCCTGTATTTCTCTCAAAACTCATCAAATGCCAACCCAAATAATGATCTCAAATGAAGTATTTATCTGTAAAATAAGGAGGTGCTGCTAAAACTAGGGTTCATATGTCATTTATTACAGAGTTAATTAGTTTCTGACCTTTGAGACCATGCAAGGCCCAAGGCAGAAGTATCTAACTGTGTTTCTATGGAACAATAACTCCTAACTTAAATTTTGTGAGAGAATATATGCGAAATGTTTGACTTTAAGGCCTAGTAATAACTTTACAATAACTACTGGTAGATGGAAAATATCTCTGACTGAGGGTAATAAATGTTTGATGCTTTATTGAAGGAAACAATGTTGTAGTTGGAAAAATATCTATGAAAGAAGTAACTCTCAGTAGGAGTAGTTAATTTGAATCTACTTTTGGGTTAATCTCCCTCTTGTTTTTTCTTTAAACTTTGTATTTAGGATTTTAAACTCTGTTTAACCCTTTACTGTCTATTTCTATTGTTTTTCTCTTTAATCTACTTTATCTCTATCTGTTCATTAATCCTTTGATTAATATTTTTGATCTTATGTCTTTATCCATTAATATTTTAACTTTCTGCCTTTATTTTCTTTAAACTCTTATTTGTTGGCTACTTCTTTGTTTTACTTTTGATCGGTGATTAGCCTTTCGAATCTTGAATTTTCTCTATCCGCAGTCCATTGACTATTTTCTTCACTTGTATCTATGTTTTATTTGTTTGTCTTGTGTGCGGAGGTGCATTCTTTCGTTGAAGGAGGGTTTTAACTTTGACATAGAGCCCTTGGTCCTTCTAAAGTTGATTTAAATCTCTGTATCGTCACCAAAAGTTTCATTCAACATTCCTGGACCATCAGAATGCTTTGGTAGACACCTCCGCCATTAAACCTGCACACAAAAAATAAATAATTAACTTGAAAACCATGTGGGGAGGGTTTACTACATTTTTTGGAGGTTAAAATGGTGGATGAGGCATGGTCCCGAAGGCAGAATTGGAAGTGATTTTGAATTGGAAGCGGGACTGTTTGAATTTTTGCGGGGATGGAAGGTGGTTTCAGAAAATCAGAGGTGGCTTTCACATGACAGAGGGAGCGGTAATGGTTTTTGGGGGAGGCGATGCGATATCATTGAGTGATTTCCACGTGGCAGGGCGAAACCACACATTTCGCAATGGTCAAGAAACTTTAACCCCAACGCTATTTTATTTTTGATATGCCGTGGAGGCTGTCGGACCTTGATTGGCAAAGATCGATGGTGATCGCACAGCAGAGGAGTGATGGGCAGGTTCGGAGGTGGAGCCCAGGGACAGGTGGTGCATTTCAATTGGGGCACAGAGTTTGAATAAGAGTGGGCCTGGGGCCTTTATAATAAAAGGTGAATGAGACCTTTTTATGAGGTTTATGGGAGGTTTATATTAACAAAAGGCGGAGGTGGAAAATTATATCCGAGGGGGGCTTATATGGTAGGCGGGGTTAGGTTCATATGGGAACGGGGTTTGAATATGTGTGGGTGAGGGTTTTAAGGGAAAAAGGGGCTCAGGTTCAAAATATAAAGAATCAAGTTTAATAAACAAAAACAGAGTTATGTTTATAAAGGTGAGGTCCCGATAGGTTTTAATATTTTGATTAAAAACAATGTAAAAGAGGGTCTTTTACATTGTTTTAATATATAAGGGATAGTGAGGAAGGCAGCGTATATGTGAAGGTTTATAAAAAGGGGAAAAAATGAGTTTGCAGAAGGGAAATTAGTTTTTGGAGGGGAAGAGAAAGGTGAATGAGAATGGAGCGAGGAGGGAGCGTGAAAATGAGGTAAATCAGACCAAGATGATTTTCTTTTAAGAGTAGCAAGGTAAACTTAGAAGGAAGAAGTGAAATTTAGTGGAATAGGCGTGTTTAGGATAATGAAGGCAGTGAGTTTTCTTTAAAGATAGCTGATAGACAGATAATGCTATCTTTAGCTGCTTGTAGGACATCTACAATCACCTAGTGAAATATGTAAAATACAGGAGGATAACAGATCCATCATCTAACCAAACAATCCAACAAGTATCTTTCTCATCCAGATCACCTCACATGTTGCTTGACTGGTAGCCATGTATTCTACTTCTATCGAGATAAGTGCCACATATATTTGCTTCTTGTTGTACCAAGAAACCACTACAAACCCAACACTGAAAATTACACCTAATGTACTCTTTCAGTATGATGTACTCCCCACCTAATCTATCTCTGAAGCCATGCAACTTCACTCCCTTTTTCCATATATACCATAGTCCAAACTGGGTAGTGCCTCAGAAGTACCATAGAACATGCTTAGCTGCCCTCCAAAATTATTTGGTCGGTCGAACCATGGCATGGCTCATTCAGTTAACTGCATAGCACATAACTGGTTGTGTGTTCACAAGATGTATTAGTGGACCCACCAATTGCCAGTAAATAATAGCATCAACTTCCTAACATGAAGTGGAATCCTCTTTCCTCTAATTGGTAGATATAGGTGTCTCCATGGGTTTGGAATTATCCATGTGGAACCTTTGAAGTATCTCATTGGCATACTTTTCTTGAGGGACAAACAATTCCCCATCTCCTTGCCACACTTCCAATCTGAGGAAGTAGTGCATGAGACCCATGTCCTTAATTTCAAACTCTCTTGCAAGGTCCTCCTTGCAAGATTTGATCAGCTCCTCATCATCTGTTAAAATCAAGTCATCAACATATAAGAAAATAATCAACAATTTACTTCTACCTAAATATGATATAGGTTTGCATCCACTTCACTTTTGGTGAAGCCCAAAGCGATGAGATAACTATCGATCCTAGTGTACTAAGCACGTGGTGATTACTTGGGACCATACAACACTCGCTTGAGTCTGCACACATGAGACTCCCGATCAAAAGTATTTAATCCTTCTAGTTTCTCGATGCACACCTCCTCCTCAATAAATCCATTGAGGAATGTTGTTTTCACGTCCATCTATTGGATCTTCTACCCATCTGTGCAGCCACAATAATAATTGATCTAATGGAAGAGTATCTTGCTACAGGAGTAAATTTCTCCTCATAGTCTATCCCTTCAACTTTAGAGTAGCCCTTGGACAAAAATTTGGCCTTGTAATTTTCTATGCTTTCATCTGCTGCCTGCTTACCCTGAAGATCCATCTCGAACCCACAACTGATTTGTCTATTGGTCTTGGGACCACTTCCCAAACAATTTATTTATAATGGATTCATATTCCTCCACCATTGCATCAACCCATACTTATTTCTTTACATCTTCCTTGAAAGAGGATGAATCAGTCTCTATAAGATCATTTATTAGAGCCATATTGCTAGTGTATCGATCTGGTGACCTTATCTTCTTGTGCTTATTTGAAGGAGAAATCACATTCCCCCTCGCATCCTACATAAGTCTCTCAGATTCACTGGTCCTTTTCCTACCTTCTCCGGATGGTTCTGCTTGAGTGGTTGTCTCCACTCTCTACTCCTCAATTTGTGGTTGCTCCACAACTTCCTGATGTTCCTCCTTTGGAGCTAAAAGATCCTCTTCTGGTGGGATCTTAATCTCCCTCTCAAGAGAGCACCACATCTCTTTCTCTTCATCAAATTTTACATCCCTTCGCACAACTATCATTCTAAGGGATGGAAAGTATACATGGTAGTTGTGGGGAGTTTTTGTGTAACCCAAAACTAGCCAAATCTTATTGTCAGCTTTAACGTTTTCCTTGATTCTTTGGAGACATCACAGTAAAAAGAGGTTCCAAAAATCCTGAAGTGTGACACATCCTACTTTCTCCTCAAGAAATCCTCATCTAGTGTAATCATGCCCAGAAACCAATGAGGACTCTAGTTCTACAAATAGACTGTTTTTTTGCATGCCTCAACCCACAATTGCATAGGTAGGCCTTTCTAATGCAACATAGCCCTCACTACTACCACAATGCTACGATTATTTCTCTCAACCACCCCATTCTATTGTGGGTTGTGGGGTGCCTTAAACTCTCATTGAATGCCTTATTTTGCACATAAATATCTAAACTCATTTGACACATAATCACCTCCACTATCACTCCTAAGATCCTTCAACTTCTTGTCGATTTATTTCTCAACCAATACCTTGAATTCTACGAAGTTGGAGAATGTCTCATCTTTCTTTTGCATGAAGAATGTCCAACACTTTTGTGAGAAGTCATCAATAAAAATGACAAAATATTTGTGCTTGGTAGTGGAGGTTGTCGAGAAAGGTCCACAGAAATTAGAGTGGATCCATTTTAGGACTGCGTGTGATTTCTTGTCCCGATCATGGAAAGTGGATTTTCTGTAGTTCTTCAAAGTACATCCATTGCATACATATTTTTTCTCAATTTCTCCTTTGGGGAGGTTTGTGGTTATCTGCTACATGATATTCAAAGTGTCGTGATGCAAATTTCCAAATTCATCGACATTGTGGCCCTGTACCTTCTCCACCTTTGTGCTCAATGAAACACAATCCTCCACAACTAGTTTGTACAAGTTATTCACACGAACCTCGATCTGCTTCACCTGTCCCATGGTTATGTGTCTCAGGAATGTCTTTCCTTTACTCAAGATCACATCATAACCATATTCTTCCAAAATTGAAATAGAGACGATATTTTTATTTAGGCTTAGAATGAATATGAGATCCTTGAGCCTAAGGGGGGATCCTAACTCCCTCTGAAAGGTGACTATATGAATCTCAGTAGAGATGTACCTTGTGTAATCCCCCATCTTGATATGCATCAAAAATTCTTTCTCCTCCAAGTCACTGAAAAAATATTTATTCCTCGTCATGTGGAATGATACACCTAATTACAAGTACCACACGCTCCCCATCACTATGATGGACATGCATGCAATGAGGGTAAAGTCAAGTTCAAACTGTGAATCCAAAGCTTCACCTACTACTCATCCTGAGGTCTTATTACTTGTATTATTTTGTGGAAACTTCGTCGAATATTACCCGAATTCATGACAATGGAAGGAATTAGTTTTTGAAAAATCTTTCTTCTTTCCCCCTTAACTATATTCTGGTTTGGATTGGGATTTCTTCCCTTTTCCCTTATTTTCCTTTCCAACCAATGCAAAGTTTTCTTCATCCTTTCCCTTGGATTAAGTCTCATCTCTGGTATTCTACCTTATTTCCTCATCTACCAAATCGGACCATAAGCGCTCCCAATTTGGTAGTTTCTCCCTCCCATTCACCGAAGCTTGATAGTTGTGCAAACTCCTGGGAAGGCCTAGAAGGGATACGATTACCAAGTCTTCTTCAGAGACATTAACACCGACCCTCCCAAGTTCATCATGACACTATTTAAACATGCTCAGATACTATGGAATTGTGTCATTATTCTGCATATTGAAACCCTAAACATCCAAAAACCCTAAACATCAAAAAACCTAACCCTAGGAGATGAAACACCAAAATATGGGCCCCTTCAAGGTAAATTGGTACATCAATTTCTCGGGTCATAAATTTGGAATACTATCTATGTTTGACGTACGTGATACATCATTAGAAAGATATAATCGAGGACTATAACTACTAATATTGAATATCAAGTCTGGAATGGACTCATATTCACCACATGTTTGATGCCCAAAAAAACCGTTTAGGTCCTCAAAATGGCTCTGGAAGCTTAGGACCCGAAAAACTGCTGAAAATAGTAAATTGTGCTATAATTAACAAAATTGAAGAACCTGAAAGAAACAACGGTGGGGTCCCAAGTGGAATAGGAGGTCAGCCACCAATATCCACCTGGATCATTACTCCCCCCTTAGGAATCAATGGTCCCTATTGCATTGAGTTCCTCCATGAGATGAGGAAACTTCTGCTGAACTTGGTCCCTGGTGAACCACTTGCCTTGGTGCATGAGTTGGCTAGCTTTGACAACCCAATATAGTTATAACTTCTACTGGTGAATGTTCTTGATTTGCATTTCCAAGATACAATATGTGGTGGCATGTTCCATGTAGTCTGGGTTTAACTCTGTTGGTGTGAGTTGTTTTGCAATGTCAAAGGTGTCCAGCAGAGGTGGAAAATAGGGCCGAAGGCAGTCCACATTGAATAGTGGGTGCAGACCAAGGAATGGTGGAATACTGAGCTCGAAGTCATTGTTCCCTACAGCCTTGGTGATGGTGTATGGCCCATATCGGAGCGGAAGAAGCTTACAGTGGGGTCTAGTGAGGCGCTCCTCCTGCAAATTTAGCCACACTTTGCTGCCCACCTGGAAGTTGTGTGGCACCCAATGTTTATCATGTCATTTCTTGTACTTAGCATTGGCTCTATCCAATATGTCATGAACTTGATGGAGGATGTGCTGAATGTGCTTAATTAAGTTGTTTGCTTTGTCATATTCAGATTGAACATGAGCCAAATCGGCCTAAGTAATCACAAATGGCATGGCTACGTCAATGGGACATAGTGGCTGGAACCCCAGGCCCACCTGAAAGGGGCTGTAGCCAATTGAGCTGTGGAGAGCCTGGTTATAACTATGTTGTACATAGGGAAGGCTCTCATCCCATGTGCGTGGATGCTTTGAATTGTACATGTACAGAATGTGTACAATCATCCTATTGACGACCTCTATCTGGCGATCAGTTTGGGGATGGAAAGTTGAGGAATTGGTGAGCTTGGTGTCCATCGTTGACCAGAGGCTGGACCAAAATTTACTGAAGAACCTTTTGTCCCAATCTGAGATGATATACTATGGGATCCCAAAGTGCACCCACACTCGTTCAAATAAGAGTTTAGCATTGGCTTTTGCTATGATATTCTTCTTGCAAGTCGACATAATGGCCATCTTCGAGAATCTGTCGACCACCAAGAAAACACAGTCATTTCCATGCGTAGTAGAAGGAAGGCCCAACATGTAATCCATGGAGATGGACTCCCAAGGTCGACTAGGGGTAGGTAGTGGAGTATAGAGGCCTAGCTTCTTTATGGTCGGTTTCACAATGGAGCAAGAAGTGCAGGATCTGATGTACTTCCCAACATCTTGTCGAAGGTTCGGCCAATAGAAATACTTATGCAATACTACCACTATTTTCTTGAACTGAAAATGCCTAGTGACTCGACTGTATTGTGCTTCCCAAATCATCTTGGCACGCTCGCTTGAAGGAACACAAGGGTGTCCCAGGTGACATAGTAGCGCATCCTGGAGGTGAAAATTTGGAACTTTCATACCCTCCAAGAGTGTCTTGTGTATGTGGCCGAATTCTGGATCGCTCTTGTAGAGAAGTGGCTAATTCGAAGTTTCGTGCCCACAAGAGTTGAGAACATTTTTTAGTACCATGATCGGTGGTCGACTAAGGAAGTCTACAAAATTATTGGTGTTTCCCTTCTTATAATCGATGTTCAAATGAAATTTTTGCAGATATGTGGACCACTTTTGATGGAGATCATTCTAAAACTTCCCTTATGTCTGTATGGACTGCAAGGGTCAGTGGTCTGTGTGGATGACCATTTCCTTCCTCAAAATGTAATTATTCCATTAGCGGCACGCCTGCACAATGAAATACATTTATTTGTCATAAGTGGGATACTTGTGGACTGTGTCAGACAGTGTATCACTGTGATATGCCACTGGATGCCCCTGTTGACTAAGAACTACCCCAATAGCATAGTCAGAGGCATCTGTCTCGATCTCAAATGGTTGTTGCAAGTCTGGTAATGTGAGCACAAAGGGAAGAGCAAAGGCAATGTTTCAATTCTATGAATGCCTTTTATTGATATTCTGACCAAAATAATTTTGCTTTTGCTCCTCCCTTAGTGACTTGACTCAAGGGCCAAGTGATATGAGAGAATCCCAACACAAACCTGCAGTAGATATTAGCAAGACCCAGAAAGTTGTGAAGCTCTGTTAGAGTGGTTGGGGCCAGCCAATCTCGAATTACTTGGATCTTGGTTGGATCCACATGCACCCACTATTCATCAATAATGTATCCCAGATACTGAACCTAGGTCATGCCAAAAGTGCACTTCACCAAATTAACACACAACTTGTGTTGTTGCAGTGTTTGGAGGACCCGTCAAATGTTGTGCAGGTGCTCTTCCCAAGTCTGGTTGAAGATCAGGATGTCATCCAAGTACACTACTACAAATGAGTTGGTGAATGGCCGCAGGATGTCATATATGAGCCTCATGAAGGTTGTGGGAGCATTCATCAACCTGAAAGGCATGACCTTCCATTCGAAAAGGCCCTCCTTGGCTTTGAAGGCAGTCTTCCACACATCAGAGGGTTCGATTGGTACCTAGTGATACCCATACTTTAAGTCGATCTTGCTGAAATATTTCGCCCCTTTTAGTTGATCCAGAATTTCATCAATCCATGGGATAGGTTACCTATTCCAGACAATGATCTTGTTCAGCGCCCTATAGTCAATACAGAGTCTCTGAGTCCCATCCTTCTTCCGCAACAACACAATCGAGCTCCCACAAGACAATGAACTCGACCGGATGTGACCTTTCTACAGCAGCTCCTGAATCTGACTCTTGATTTCATATTTCTCCATAACAGAGCGCCGATAGATCGGTCCATTGGGTAGCAGCGTACCTAGGTTCAGATTGATGGGGTGCTTAATCTGACAGTGTAGAGGCACCCTTGTGGGTGAGTTGAAGATGTCCCCATACTCCTCCACGACCTTGTCCATTTGTTGTTGTCATGCAGAGGAGCCCATTCTGGAGGTCGTGGCCACAGATTTCTTCTTTCCTTGGGTGCAAATCATCAGGAAAAAAAAATTCTCAGTTCTGGAAATGAGCTTACTGCATTGTTTTGTAGTAACCAAAGAGATAGTTGAGGGTAGTGGTACCTCTCGTATCCTGTACAACATATTTCCCAAGGTAACAATAACAGCACGAGGTTGGGACTCATACACATCATGTCGTTTCCACAAGTATGGTTGGCCTAATAATACATCTCAAACATCAAGGGGAGCAATGTCACATAATACCTCATCTGTGAAGAGCTTGATGCCATAGGGAAGGAAGCACTGCTGGCTGACGTGGAGATCTCGTCCCTGGTGAAGCCACCTAATGGTGTATGGTTGTGTGTATTCTATGGTTGGAAAGCCAAAATTCTCACGACCTCTACTAAAATTAAGTTATCTTTTCTCCCACTATCGACAATGAACTGTAGCGGGGAACCCTTTACCCACATTTGAGAGTGGAAGAGATGCTCCTCCTCCTCTCGATCTTTTGGTTCCTACTTTTGTATCTTTGCAGTGGAAACAGTGTCATTGGGCTCCGCATAAATAATTTTTTTCCCTTTTTCATTCCCCTTGTTGGGTTCTGATTCAGGTTCAGAGCATGCATCTGATTCAGAAGCCCTCATCTCGGCCACCAATGACTACTTGACCCGACACTCACTTGTGTTGTGAGTGGAGCTCTTATGTAACTCACACCACTTTCCTGTGTCCTTCTTCGGCTTCATGGTGTTATTATTTACTTGCGGCTTTGATAGGTTATCTTGGGCCACCATGCCTTGGTTTTGTCATTTGTTATGCAATTTTGGGGAACCTTCCCTTACTTTTGATTCACATATCAAAAGTATTGCCTCTTCTGTTTGAATTTATGCTCAATCTTGGCAGCATATCGGTATGTCGTACCAAGCGAGGAGATGTTGAGGAACTCCATCTCCTCCTGAATGTATATGTGTAGAAAAATTTGGTACTTCAGCACCAGATTTTTCTCCAAATATTTGATACCCAACATTGTGCGCAGGGTATGGAACATATTCGTTATCTCATGCACATCTTGATCCCTTTGTTGCCACATCATAGTCCATTGTATGTACTTTTCCTCATAGCTCCTCATGGGATAGTATTGTTCCTTGATGGTGTCTCGGAAAGAATTCCAAGTGGGTACGACAGCGAAAAGAGAGGGTTCCCCCTCGTCCTTTTTCTCACAGTAGGTTTCCCACTAGTCCTTGACATAGGGGGTAGCTTTGAGGAGTGCAAAAATAATCTTCTCCTGGTCGAAAAATTCATTAAATGAGAAATATCCTTCTAATAGATTCAACCATATATCTATGATGTTTTCATCTAGTTGGCCCTCAAATATGGGGATGTCAAAGTTTACTTGTACCTTAAAAGGAGTTGCGCCTCCAGAGTGGCTGTTGAATGCATATGCGCCGCAAATGGGCAGTTGTTGAAGGATCTGGGCAAAGCTATCCATCATCACGTTCCTTTATTTTTCGAGGGCCTCCTTGAGTAATATTTTGATAGGATATTACACTCCCTCATCTTTATTTTCGTCCCCCATGGGCGGTCGTTGAGGTTTGCGAGGCTGATCTTGCAAAGTTTCAACCAGATCGAGCCCTAATTCCCTATACCCCGACATCGTTGGTGACATGCAAAGAAGGATCAAGAAAGAACCAACCTCTCTGATACCACTGATCCAGATTTATGCAAGAACACAATAGAATACACATAAAACGTCTTCAGGGCCTCAAAACAGCTCCAGAATTTTAGGACCCAAAAAACTGCTAAAAATAGTAAATTGTGCTATAATTAAAAAAACTAAAAAACTAAAAGAAACAATGGTGGGGCCCCAAGTGGAATAGGCAGGTGGCCACCAATATCCACCTAGATCATAGAGTCAACATCGTTATCCATAGAAGAGCATAGTTGCTACATATATTTTTCCAATTCCTTTTGTGTTACTTAACTTCAAGATTAAACATGACATGTGATCTAGTAAAATCAATGCATATATGGATAGTATTTGAAAGGGTCACCTTAAGTATTGTCCCGAGCAGTGGATCTTAGATAAATTCTCTCCCCAATCAAACTGGTTTATTTAGAAACTAAATTGGGGTTCTTTTTGTACATATTTCCATGGATTCCTTTCCCCCCTAATATTCATTGTACCAGGCCTCTAAATTTGCATGCAATATTCCATAGCTTAATAAAATAAAAGCATTGATCTTCCCATTCATTGAGAAACCCTTGAAAAACAAAAATCTCTAGAAAATGTGTTCTACTTTTTGTTCATGTTGAGAAGCTCTCACTTTCTTCCACTTTGTACTACACACATTAAGGTTCATTACCTTATGATTTGGACTTTTTCACTAAGTGAGAACCTAGGAGGTAATAGGTATCATTGCAACAAGTTACTTGAGAGGTATCCAATTGTAAGGATGGATAATGTTCCAATAATCTTTTGGGACAAAATTGGAGAATTTTGGGGAGCTATAAATTAATGGCCTAGTATTTTATGGCCTATTATGCTAGATGATAAATTAATGGTTGAACTTGGTTAATGATTAAGCTATGATTAACTTTAAGCTTGATTAATGGTTAATATTCATGGGTATTTAATTAAATGATTAACCTTTAATCCTAATTAAAAATTGATTAATGGTTTAGATTGTGTTATGAATGATTTAATATTTTAATTCATTAAGAATCTTATGATTCCATTGATTTGACTGACCCTTAAAAATTTATATTATTTTATATTTCATTATTAATGGGTGGGTGAATGACTTATCATTGAAGTTATTAATTAGAGTGAAATGAGGTAGGTGGAAGAGATAAGGTGGGGGTGGCTCGAGAGTCATAAAGGAGAGTTAGATGACATTAATTGCGGGAGGAGAGGGATGGGTTGTGGGGGGTTGGGGGGTATTTTTGGAATCCACGGAAGATAAGTGTGGGGGAGAGACTTTTAGGGGGAGATTTTTTGTGGGAGGATTTCGGGTGGAGATATTTTTTTCAAGGATCATGGAAGGGAAGTGGCGATAAAACGAAGGCCAAGAGAATGAAGGAGGGAGTTTTAGACAACTAAGTGGATTTTGAGTGGGATATCTAGAAGTTTTTGGAATGAGAACTCGAACACACTATGATTACAGTTTAGACTTGGGCTTGGAGGGCTAGAGAACCTATGGAAGTTCCATGGGCTAGGAAGTTGGATAGGTTGTTCCTAGTTGGAAAGGTGTCATATTTAGTTAGGTGATCCCATGAGGAGCATCATAATCAAGCCACTGTAACCACGTATTTTTCTTGTTATTATTTATTTGTTAGTTTTCGTTTTTAAATATTATATGAATCGCTCATGAATCAAATTATATTTATGTAAAATAGGTTGTTTAAAATATTGTGTTAAATATGTTGTGGTAATTATAATTATGTGGTGAAATGAATGGAAAAAAAATTAGTATGTAGTTGAAATAAAAGAAAGGTTTTTTGTGTTGAGTATTTTTTTTTTTTTACAAACCCTAAGAAGGGGTTCCTCACACTACATATATTTTCCCAATTCCCTTTTTGTTACTGAAATTCAATATTAAGCATGAAACATGTGATCTAGTAAAAGTATTGCATCTATAGATAGTATTTAATAGGGGCACCTTAAGAGTTTCCTTGAGTAATGGAGCTTAGATAGACCCTCTCCCCAATCAAACTTGTGTATTTAGAAACTAAATTTGGGTTTATTTTATTAATATCTCCATGGATTCGTTTTCCTCATTAATATTCATCAGAACAAGCCTTTGGATTTGCATTCAAGACCCCATAGCCCAATCAAATAAATGAATTTATCTTCCCTTTAATCGAGTACCCCTGAAAAACCAAAAAATTAAAAATTAAAAAAAAAATATCTCTACTTTTTATTTCATGTTGTTAAGATCTCTTTTTCTCCCACTCCATACTACACACATTGAGATTTGATACCTTATGATTTGGAATTTTTTAGTAAGTGAAAACATGGGAGGTAATAGTTATCATTGCCACAAGTTACATGAGAGGTATCCAATTATGATGGTATATAACAAGACCAGTTACATGTATCCCTCATAGACAGGTGGATTGGGAGCTACTAGGTAGTTCTTGGACTATCACAAAAGTGCCAATCATCTTTTGAGAAAAAATTAGAGAGTGTTGGGGACTTGTAAAGATTATTTGAGGCTAATGAACATTCCCTTTTATAGAACCTTTAATCCATCTACCATTTTTGTTTTCCACAAGTCCTAAGGGGGCTAACTTGTTTTTCCAATTATTATGGGTGTAAAAGAGTTATTTTCTATCGTAGAAATATCTAAATAGATTCAATTGATCTAGTAATGTATCAAAACAAAATATTGAATCAATTCTAAAAATTGTGGAAACCAATTACGATCGCACAATCACATAAACAAGTAAGAGAAATAATTATCAATCGCATAACACAAGATGTATCTAGGGAAAGCCTCAGTTAAAAACCTCGCTATCTGTATATTTCATAAATTAAATAAAATGAAACAATACAATGTTATTTCCCTTCTCAAGAAACCTCTACACTCTGCTGACTATCTCACTCTGATCTTGACAAATTTGGTCCAATATTTAACCACTTCCTTGCCTTTGCCTAACCAACCTTGCTCATGCATTCCTGGGATAATTAATCCCCTATTAATTAGGAAATTACCCTCAATATATTGTGCAATACATCTAATGCGTCCTAATGACCTCATGCATGAACTGTACAATTTTATAATTATATGAGTGATATTTATCTTCCCTTTAACTCCAATATCAACTAGTTCACTCTTAGAACTGACATGCAACAACTATTTATAGTGAATTATCATTTATCTAATTTATCATTGCATGTGAATTAAATCATATTTAATTCACTAGACTATAGCTCATCTCTCAGTTAGAACTAGTTAAATTTATTTTAACTCAAATAATTGAGTTAACTAATTACAACCCACAAATTACTCAACCAGGGGTCCAAAAGTGTAGGATACACCATACATGCCTCTAGTTTGACCCTCAACTCAAATTAATTGAACTAAGTATTCCTGACTCAGTTAACACTTACAAGTTGTCATGTGATGTAGAATTACAATTTACTTCTAATTTAATTAAGGGAAAATTGAACTAGAGGCCTCCTAGGTGCCATTTTAAATATTTCTTGTTGCCAATTTCAACACTCCCTCTCAACAGGAAATGAATTCAACTCTATCTTGATCTGATACCTTTGGAATTCTCTACATGCAATACTTATCTAGTGTTTTTTTCTACAACAACTTTTGAAACTACCAAAAACATCCAAATTGAATCAGTATGATGCATTTGTCTACAAAGTCTCTGATTGTTGCTGGCTACTATATTGTCTACTTAAAACCATGCGCTGCTACTGACTCTGCATCTATTCCATATGCACTACTTCCAACTCTGATCTACGCTCTAGTATCTAATATTTGTCACTATGACATCTAACTACATCAACCACTACTAATCCATCTTGCTACTGTGTATTGTGGGCCCCAGTAGCCAAGTAATGATCCATGAGACAAGACATCTCAATCTATCCTACCCAAATTTATTCTCTTGGGATTATGACTTCACATCATCCCACCTCTCTCTTGGAGGTATGTCTGGATGTGCTCCCTCTTCCCACCTAGCTTGAAATTTCCCCCTACTGGAGGTCTCTTCTTGAGTGGATTCCTACACTTAGTCACCTCTTTGCTTCTTTAATTGTGGTTGATCCACAACTTTATGAGGCTTATTTTGAGAATACATGTGGAGAGGTAAAATATGCTCCCTCTCAACCAACAAGACTCTAACCTTTTATTTTCTCCTCAAATATTTTCATCCATCTTTGATCTCAATAGCATACAGGTTCTTGACTCTCACAATGATATGTTTCATTTGTCCTGTGGCGATGTGTATAAGTAAAACCTTTCATTTTCTAAATATCACATCATAGACATTATCTTCCAATACTGCTATGGAAGCAATATTCTTCTTTATTCTTGGAAAAAACATCTGTCAATCTGAGAGGGGAGACAAACTTCCTCTGAAAGATAACTATGCCTATGTCAGTGACGCTATACCTCCTATCATCTCCAAAATCTATGTTATATTGTAGGTCCTTCTCCTCCAAGTTGCTGAAGAGATCTCTATTCCCTTTCATATGGAACGAGGCACCATTGTCGAGATACCACATGCATCCCATTATAGTGTTGGCGATGCATGCAATGAGAGTAAAATAAAGCTCAAACTATGAAGCTAGAGCTCCTTCTTGCTTTCCTTCTGTTATCCAAGATAACAATTAGGTTTTGTATTAAGTCAATATGGTTAATTTAGTTAGGTTTTTCAGGTTTTTTTTTTTTTGCTCGTTTAGACTAATCCTAATCTTCCCATTTTGTCTCCTCCCATCCCACCCACGGGTTTCGAACCAGTGACCTTGCAGAACGGAGTGCCTTAACAGCGCACCCCATCACCAACTGCTCTACACCACGTGGGCTGTTAGGTTTTTCAGGTTTCTTCACATCTACAAATTCCATTGTTGTCATTAAGCTAGTTTGTAGGGTCAATATAAATTTTAGTGGGGTGTTAACATAAAGGTGAAAATCAAATATTCCGTGGGTATTAGACATATTGGGTCATAATTGACATCTTGAAAGTGTAGTGCCCCACTTTGGTTGATGGACACTGATCCTTCATACTTTATTCTTTGAGGACCTCAGGTTGAGGATCCAGACACATGACTCTATTATTAGTAGATTTGATGGTTATGTATGTTCTTTATTGATACTGTGATGATGAAATAATTGATGAATATGTATGTTCTCTATTGGTATCATGATGATGATAAACTTGATGGATAGGTATGTTTTCTATTGATGTTACAATGATGATGGTTTTTACGGATATTTTAATTTCCCATTGATGTTATGATTATGATAACCATGATGGATGTGTTCCCTATGGTAGCTACTTACATTAGTTCTAATTCAAAATGAACAACGATGTGAATGACGATCATGTTGATGTTTCCATTATGATAATGACTAACAATGAAAAACTTTGCTACTGATGATTATTGAGTATGACAGGAAACCACCAGAGGCACTTGCATATGATGAGCTGACAACATCTGGTTTGATAGAAATTTATATTTTGTCTTTGAAATTCTAAGTTCAGTTTGAAACTTGATATATATATATATACACACACACACACTCTGATGATATGTCAGTGGTTGCAGAAAACATGTTAGTTTCTTGGCCGAATGACTCACATATGGGTGATGGGGTTGTACAATTGGATGGAACAACATGGGAGGGGTTGAACAGTGTTCCTGATCTCACCCACTAGCACTCCTGCTGTGACTTAGGCTGGAAAGGTCGAAGTACCTTCACCTTGAAGATCATGATGTCGTGAGGGTAGGTCCCAAATTTGGTTCGCAAACGAGGATTTTCTGGGGGGGCGTGCATCAAGGCGGATTCCTTGATCCCCATTACCATTAGTCTCACTATAGCAGGAAACATACGAGATGATAGGGGTCTCTGGCATTGCACATATAATTTCCCCTCGTAACCACTGGATACTTGAAGGGAAAGTGGTGTGGCACCCTTGGAATTTCAAGAGAAATTCCTGAAGGGCACGACCGACTTGGCACCCTTGGCATCCGAAATAAATTCTTAGGCATGGCACCCTTGGAACTTCGAATGGAAGTTCTTAAAGGGCATGACCAACTTGACACCCTCGACATCATTAAAGAAACTAATAAATATAATCAAGATAGGAAAATCCAACTAATTCATATCAAGTGACATATGATGTTAGAACCAAAGGAATTAAATCAAGAATAAAACTTAGGGTAAGGGAGGAATAGGAAGAGATAAAATATTTTACCATGATAACTCTACCCTTTCAATGTTAAAACAAAATATTAAATACATAAGACTTAATTATGCAAAAGGGGGAAAGAGGGACATAGATTTAAGTATAAAGCTTTATTAAAAACTTCATTAAGAGAACAGGGTGGTGAATTAAAATAAGATTAATAAATTAAAATTTGAGAAATTTAGAGAACTTCCATGTGGCAAAATCCAACATAAGAATATTCATCAAAAGGGAAAATTGAGGTAGTTAGGCGACCAAATCTGAGAATAATCAATTAACTTCAGTAATAAACACAAATTAAGGAGTAAAAAGGGGGAATCAAGAGACAACTAGGAGAAGAAATAGGAAACCTTGTTGGGTTGAGGGAAATACTATTTTTAAATGAATAATTAAGTAAATTATTTTTGGAGAGTCTTGATGAGAGGGTGACACATGGGTGGGTGAATAATAAAATTTTGGGGTAATAAAAAAAATATTTATTTATGAATTAAATTCCAAGTGTCACCTATGAAACCTTCTATAAAAGAAAAGGAAATGGAAGGGGAAAGGGCCTCTTATTTTACCCTATTGTTGGATGGAGGAGATTATGTCATTTTGATTGGTTAGGAGCTATAGTTGAGTTTGGTAGGATAGAGTGTTATAGAGAGGGAAATCTTGAGCCTAGAGGGGCTCACCTCTATCAGCTGGCACATTCCTTCGTTATACAACCCCATTGCAACTCAGGGGTCCGCGGGGAAAGAGAGTACCCAAGGAGTAGGCTGGGAGGTCAACCAGTGGGTCATTACATTCAGATTAAGCACGAAAACCTTCAGACTTGGAGGTAGACAACAACAAGGGAGCTCAAGCAGTGGCAAGTCAAGTTTGGTTCTCGTCCAATGGTGAACGGTACATGTGTTAGTTAGATTGTTTTAAATTGTGATGATTTCATTGTGCCTATAATCAAGTTAAATATATATATGTGATAAGAATTTAAATTAATGGACTTGATATACGTGATTTAATTTTACTGAGTTTCAACTTGTGTGATTATGGTTTCATTTCCTAGTTACTGTGTAGAAAAAAAAAATATTTAAAGCCTAGCGCTCATCTAGTAAATTAAAGGGGTCGGTCCCTACAGAAATTTTTACAGGAATCCATAGAAACTCCAGTTATAAAGACCGAGGATTTGCTACGGAAGTTCCTGACACTTATGTATCAAATTTTCTTTCCCAAACACTTGTCCAGCTATGGAAGTATGTTGTTTTGGTAACATTAAGGTAACGGTACAAATGTTTTAAAATGGTTATGGTCAGAGTCATGTGGATCATGATTACATGTCTTTTTTCTTTATCCATCATCCTCAAAACGAATACAACATATAGCTTCATTCCAAATTCATTCCCTTTTCACTTTTAATTATCTATTTTGTCATAACTCAATCTCATTCTCATTCAAACTGTTCTTGTTGTCCATGAGCTCAGTATTGTTGTCTTGTGAGTTAATCTAGTTGTCTTTAGGGTAGGTCTACTAGTGTCAAGAGTTGGTCTATTATCTTTAGGATATTTGAAAGTGTCAGAAGTAGTTCTCTACGTGTTGAAGCCATGGCAGCTCATAGGAAGCAATATAAAGGAGGGTCAGTTGTGAGATATGAACCAATGGATATGAAACTACTAGAAGAGGACCCTACCTTCACTCATGAATTTTCCAGCGTAGGTTGCCTTTGTTTTTATCAGAAGCTTCATGGTTACCATGGGAAAATTGTCAAATATTTTTTTATTAACTTCATAGGGATAGAGTCTAAAGTGGGCATGTTGAACTTTACAGTGTACCCTAACACCATTTCTCATGCTACAAAAATCCCTAGGTCTGGAGAAATGTGGTTTAAAGTGTATAAGTTTCAGCTGCAAAATTTTGATGAGTTTCTTAAGGAAGAGCATAGAGGGATTGATATGACTACAAGAATTCCCAAAACTTTCCTTAAATAATATTATTCTCAACTCTTGATGGTCATCCAGAAGGACTTCACTTGTTAAGGCAGATTCAACATGGTCTACCAATACCATTTCAAATTGCTTTTGCATTTCATAGGTAAACAACCCCTTGAAATTCATTTTTATCTGTTTAGAAGTTTGGGAAAGATGGATAACAAGGTCCAAGCCAAGCCTGATGCCAATAACACTTATGTTTTCCATTATGGTCTTACTAAATTTTTTGTTTTTGAATAATTGAATAGGTTGAACAGAGATTGGATGACCTTTCTATTTTTAAGTGGTTACGTGTATCATACTGCCACCCCTAGGAAAAATCCAAAGTCAAAATCCATAACCCCTAGGGAGGAGGAGCAACCTGAGGCTGAGATTATAGATGAACCTGAAGTAGATATAGAGCCTATAGCTAAACATGTAGTAGAACTTGTGGCAGCAACAAAAACTTCTACAAGCACTAAGAGGAGGATGACTAGAAGCCAAAGAAAAGGGAAGGGTAAGCTATTAGATACCCTAGAATCAATTGAGATTGAAGAAAGTCCTATTGAGAATAAATAAATCCCAATTGTACAGCTTGTAGAGATCACCAAGGAAAAAACCAAAAATAAGAGAAAGAGATCCAAAAAATTGTATTTTACTCAAGATAATTCAGGTTTTATTTTCAAACCTAGGAAGATTGTCACAAGATCATAGCAACCAATTGAAAAAATGCTAGAGGTGCCTTCATCAAAAATAGAGCTAGAAAAGAAGAGGAAAGGCAAGGAGTCTATACAAGAAAAACTTGAAATGGAGGTTTTACAATTATAGTTAAGATATGCTAGGAATGAGGTGATAAAATCTAAATTACTTTTTGAGGAATTGGAGTATATATCAAAGCAACTCGATTTCTATAATAAGGTTGCAGATGAATCTAAAAATATGTTAAAGAGAATAATGCCTTTGCATAGAATGATGAAGCATTTGTGTAATAGGAACACCTGGTTACAACCAGATAGGAAAAGGTTACAGGGGCAAGTCAAAGCCTTAGAGACTCAAATTGAAATGATCCAAGATGAGCTTTTGAAGAAGGGTCTCAAGATTATTGCTGAAATAGATGCCACTCCTTGAACATGTTAACATCCTTATTTTTTTCCTATACTATATTTAACCAATATTTTTAGTAGTATATAGGCTTGTATAGGATATTAGAAATGACATGGAGGTGGAAGAAATCATGAAAGGGAAAAATCTCAGAAAGTTGACAATTTCATAGCAACTCCCCATTTTGAAGGTGAATATTTGCTACGGAATTGTTGTACATTTTCATGGAGGAAAATACAAGTTTAAACCTCAGAATTGGGAGTGATAAAGGCACGTGTTTAACTAATCAACATCAATGAAGACCCTAGAACTGTCAGAAAAGTCAAATGGGTAGAAAAAGGGTGTTTTTTTCACTTTCTACCAAACTGCCTATACTCTATTTTTTCTTGTGTAATGAATATTTGATGCTTTTTTGGCTAATAAGATAGCAATGTATTGGATGGGAAACAGGTCAAAGGTGTCCACATCATCAGCCTATGAATTCCTATTTTTCAGGGAGACACCTCAGCAAGTCAAAAGTTCAGTATACACATGGCAAGAGCAGAACATTACAACACTCTAGTAATTCAACACTCCAACACATCAACAATTTCTTGCATTCGATGAAGGCCATCAAAATAATTTTTTGAGGTATTAAATGATAGGAGGCTCCTTTTATTTCAACATTTGAAATAGAAATATACCTATAAAGGTTCCATGCATTGTAATTCAATTAGAATTAGGTGTCTAATGATGTGCATCGATTCTAGCACATGTGGCAGACTTTTGTAACGGGAACATCACTCTATATATATGTAACTTTTTCATTGTGAGAGCATTGATGGATGACATAAGAGAACCACTATAATATTCCAAAATGGGAATATCAACAATAAAAGACATAATAATGTAAAACATAGAAAATCTGATCATGAAATGAGAGGGATCAATATACAACCATCATTTTATTAATATATCAGCAACAATATACAAAAATATCATGAGAGACAAGCCACTCAAGCAATAAGAACAAGCCTCTAATGATCAGAACAATCAGCACATGAGTTGTTGCAACTGTATAGAATGATGGAGAGCAATGATAGTGCTATCTATATCATTGTAGCTACTATTGTAAACATACCTAAATGAAATATGGCTGATAGAAACAAAATAAATTCCCAGAAGAGAAGATGTGGGCTCTAATACATGATTTCTAGCCAATCCGGAAAAGATTGCTAGAAATACCAAGAAATATACAATGTGACAAATAACCCTGGGGTTAATATGCCACTACAAACTGGATCTGATATGGAATGAGGCTATGACAGATATGAAATGGTGATGTCCTCCTCCAATAGTATTTTTAAATAGAAGGTTGATCCCTCTACTCAAAAATAGACCCTCCTGATGAGCTCAATGAACCCTCCCAACAACTGCCTCTAAAAATAACGCAAATCTGGACTGAAACTACACTGTGAGGGATGGTATATGGTTTTCTTAATTCCAAAGATGTATAAATATTCCCATTATCCCTCCTTGTTGATCCTCCAATGGATAAGCTACCTCTCCAGTGAAAAACAAGCCCAGAAATGACTCTATGTGATCCTCCTTTGCTGCACCCTGCAACACAACCCAACTCTAAACAGAAACTGCATTGTAGCTAAAGGAGGTAGCTTGGATAGAATTCTGGAATGAGTAAATTCAGCCCAAATAACCTCTCCTTCCCTTAGGATGAGGTAGGGATTCCAGATCAGGAATGCCCTTGTGCTAAACAGCACAACAACCCTGCTAAACAACAAAGGAACGCAAAGTCTAAACAGACCAATATCAAATGATAATCTCAAACATGACTAACAATGGATACCATCCCCTTAATATATATTATTTTAGCCTTCTCACATTGGGTCCCATCCATACTTCCTACTAAGCTCATGAAAGTTTTCCTCCACTAAAACTACTTTGTCATTTAAATAATGCCACTCCTCCATGACAGCGTTGTTGACTTGGACAAAGTTGACCTCTTCAACATGTATCCCCTACAATTCACACCCAAAGGTGCTTAATCCAACTGTTTTTTCTTCCTCCTTTCACATTAGGAGTGTTATTATTCCTTCAAAATGGTTTTATGGGCCTCCCTACCCACTTATTCACCTAATTAGTGATAAAACAAACTATAATATTCCATTTAGCTGCAAACTAAATTTTTGGAATATTACAATCCTCCCCTCCAAAATGTTTCTTGTCCTCAAGAAACTATATAGGGAGAGAAAAATTCCTCCCCTCCTCCTCTTGTGGCCTCCTCATCAATAGTCCTCACCACTGCTCAAGATAATATGCAATAAATCTGCCCTCCAATGGCTCTTCCCAAGTATGCAAAAACCACTGGTTCACATCATGAAAAGGTGGAAGGTATAAGTGGAAACCTTCTTGTTGTCCAATGGCATCCTCAAGGTAGGAGTGATGAAAAACATGGGGAACCTCATTCCCAATTAGATACTCCCATACCCATGCTATCATCCAAATGAAATGAGCCATCCTAGGTAGCTCATCAAAGAAATGCTCAACCCCTGATTTATGCAATGTATTGGGGTTGCATGGAGAGATTATGTTTTTCCATCCAAATTGTTTCTCTCTCCATTTATGGTAAGTATGGGGTTGTTACTAATCTTGGGCTAAAATTTCATGGCCTCCAAGAATGGCCCAAGTTACCCCACAAAATAAAACATCCATGAAGTGCCTCTCAGAAGTACTCAAGTTCTCTAAATGGCTCCTCCCACATGAAGAAAAGAGATGTAGTGTGGAAATCATGTTTTCCCATTGTTCCTCCTAAAATATGCAACATATAAAGTACAGATAATCATACTCCCAATGGGAACCTTCAACTCTTGTGCCACTCTCCCCACAAAGCTTCCCATAAACATAAGAACACCATCAATATATGGAAGCAAAAACAAATAAAAACAAGTTGCCATATGACAACCGGGAGGTGGATCATAGTTCCACATATGGAACCAATGTAGTGCATCCCCTACCTGCCTCAAAATAAATAATAACAAGTTTCTTTTCAGCCATTTTTTTCTGCCACAATCATCCTACAAGATAGGATCATAAAAGTAAAAGGAGGTGCCAATGGTACACACCAAGAATCATGTGGCTTCCCCCACAAACCACCAATAGAATAGCCAACCTCAATGTTTCGATTGGCCTCAATTACATCATAATATAAAATATAATAAGGAATAATCCTCCTTGGTAGAACATGTTTCTCATATAAAGTAAAGAAGTAAAAATCGTAATGCAAAAATGTACCTTCTATACTATGTACTTTAGTCATTGAGCTAAAATGGCTCAAATGAAAATTCTCCCTCACTCTCAATGAGTAGGGAAGTGGTTGTGACAACCTATCCATAACCATCCGGGCTATGCATGTCTCTTCATGCTGATATGCATCCTGCTGAATTCCCTCCCAAGTGAATTCCTCCATCAAAGAATGAAATGCATCGAAGTGCATGGAAAGAAAGTCCACATGTGCTGCATGTAGTAGCTTCCTCTTGAGCTCGGAAAATCTAGTCAAAAAGACTCTTCCATAAGAATATATGGCCTCATCAACCACCATGTATCTATCATCTCCCTCCGGGTCATCAAGAACCATGCAAGCACCAAGATCATTGGAGTACTCTACCAAAAGTTGAGACCTCAAATATGGATCAACCCTCCTAAGAGACAGCGATGAAGATCTGAAATGTCAAGCTCCCCGCAGGCTGTTTTCTTCTCCTTTGACATCCCCCATGCCAAATTCATTCTCCAAAGTTCTGCCATGCTCATCATGCAGCTTCTCATGCTCAAATAGAAGTGGTGGCCTTTGGAAGTTGGCCTCCCATGAGAATCTACCATCCAAAAAGAACCTCCTGATCTTGGCCAATGTAAGCATGAGTGGCCTCCATCTACTCCAATGTATGGAGGATTCCTTCCTCAAGGGAAGCACCCTTTGTTTCTCCAAATGCATGGAGTAGCTCCCTTGCACCATAGTGGTGCCATCCCCCATCACTATAGAAAATTCTGTCAGCGCAGAATATGTAGTGAGAGTGGGTAATGATGAAAATGGCAGAATGTCTCCCTCCTCCTTGAGTCTACCCCAGACTCTCTGTGTTGTAATATACCCCTCCAAATTATCCACCCCTCTATGATCTAAGATTGGTGAACCAAATGGTAAGATTTCTCCTACCCACTCTAGATCTGGTGGCCTCCTAGGTGGAATGCCCCCATGTAGTGAGACATCAAAATCTGAAGTGGAATGTTTATATGAGTGGACTGATTTGTCCCTCTCTTCACTGCACAATACAGTCTCCTTATTTTGTGCATAAACCTCCAAAAATAGATAAGGGTGAATTCTCATCATCCCTTGATGTTGATCCTTCTTCTCTTCTTCTCCTCCCATCTCACAATCCACAAAAACTGATACATATTTCTCTGGAATTTTGCTTTTCTTCCCACATGTTGGATCTTTTGGAACTCCTTGAAAAGACACAAGGGATCCTTTAATGGAAGCAAAGGCTCCCTTTCCATATTCATGTGGTGATGTATCTCCTCCTAATGGTACAACGCTGTTAGCTCTTCTATGCTCATCCTCTTCATCAATTTTTGAGAATTCCTCATCATCAATGAGAGACCCTTGATCTTGGTCTTCCCTTGAAGGAGGAACCTCCATGTATTCATCTATAGAAGAGGACTCTTCAATAAGTAGGGACATTGACCTTGGCAAGGCATCATGCATTTTTTTATCCCCTTCAACAGAAATATGGAGTGGAGTTGGAAAAATAGATTTCTCCAACTCATGCAAAGGTTTTGAGTCTTTCGGTTCAATAAAAGATGTTTCACAGGGTTTATATCAAATATTCTCACTAATTTATTAGTGAACCCTGCATAAGTGTTTACATTTGCATGATAAAATGAAGCAGAACTACAAAACCACCAATCATGGGCCATACCTTTGAGGTGCAGCGCTGCTACTCTAATGGCCTCTTTTTCTGAAACTTGGTGAAGCTGGAAATAGGAATCTAGCTCCTTCACCCAAGCTTTGGCTGTGCACTTTGTTGATCCATCAAAGTTAGATAGAAAGATTCTACCTCTCTTGCTTCTGTTATGGTTGTTGGATATTCTATCTTCCTTGATTTGGAAAAACCTTTGGAAGTCAAAGTGCTCTCTGAATCTCCATGATTGAGACTCATACTCCTGAACATAATCACCCAATGTCTCCTCCCTTGGTGCATCTTCTTCCTCCATCCTTCTTGAAGTGAATGTGGGAAATAAACTGTGTTGTGGATCTGCATGTGTGGCTAAATTTCTACACCCATATTGTGAATATCTAGGGTCTGCTCCACTTTCAAACCCCCTTGGAATTTTTTTGCACCTCTCCCCTTTCATCTCCTTGAGATCTTCCTTGATATTTTTCATAGTTTGGAAAAGAAGTTGGGATACCCTCTCTTCCTTAATTTCTCCAAATAATGGAGTCATGCCTTTGTTTCTTCTGTATAACTTCTCTTTTCTTTGAGAATTTTCTCCTCCTAATGGCATAATGTCTTGAATGCACCGGCTGAGCCAAGATTATGCTCTGATACCACTGTAATATTCCAAAATGGGAATAGCAGCAATACAAGACACAATAATGTAAAACACAAAAAATTTGATCATGACATGAGAGGGATAAATATGCAGCCATCATTTTATTAATATATCAGCAAAAATATACAAAAATATCATGAGGGACAAGCCACTCAAGTAATAATAACAAGCCTCCAATGATCAGAACAATCAGCACATGAGTTGTTGCAACTGTATAGAATGTCGGAGAGCAGTGACAACACTATCTATATCAGTGTAGCTACTACTGTAAACATACATGAATGAAATATGGCTGATAGAAACAAAATAAATGCCCATAAGAGAAGATGTGGGCTCTAATACATTATTTCTACCCAATCCGGATAAGATTGCTAGAAATACCAAGAAATATACAATGTGACAAATAACCCTGGGGTTAATATGCCACTGCAAACTAGATTTGATATGGAATGAGGCTATGACAGATTTGAAATGGTGATTTCCTCCTCCAATGGTATTTCTAAATAGAAGGTTGATCCCTCTACTCAGAAATAGGCCATCCTGATGAGCTCAATGAACCCTCCCAGCAACTATCTCTAAAAATAATGAAAATATGGACTCAAAATGTGCTGTGAGGGATGGTAGATGGTTGGCCTGATGCCAAAGATGTAAAAATATGCCCAGGATCCCTCCTTGTTTATCCTACAATGGATAGGCTACCTCTCCAATGAAAAACAAGCCCATAAATGGCTCTATGTGATCCTCCTTTACTGCACCCTGCAATACAACCCAGCTCTAAACAGAAACTGCGCTGTAGCTGAAGGAGGTAGCTTGGCCAGAATTCTGGAATGATGAAATGCAGCCCAAATAACCTCTCCTTCCCTGAGGATGAGGTAGGGATTCCCGATCAGGAACACCCTTGTTCTAAACAGCACAGCAACCGTGCTAAACAGCAAAGGAATGCAAAGTCTAAACAGACCAATATCAAATGATAATCTCAAACATGACTAACAATGGTTGTCATCACCTCCATATATAGTATGTGAGCCTTCTCACATTTGGTCCCATACATACTTTCCACTAATCTCATGCAAGTTTTCCTCCACTAAAACTGTGTTGTCTCCTAATGAATGCCACTCCTCCATGACAGTGTTGTTGACTTGGTCAAAGTTGACCTCTTCAACATGTATCCCCTCCAATTCACACCCAAAGGTGCTTAATCCAGTTGTTTATTCTTCCTCCTTTCACATTAGGAGTGTTATTATTCCTTCAAAATGGTTTTATGGGCCTCCCTAGCCATTTATTCACCTACTTAGTGATAAAACAAACTACAATATTCCATTTAGCTGAAGGCTAAATTTTTGGAATATTACAACCACCCTTGTAATATTTTTCTACAATTAATATACATTTGTAGCAGACTGTCTTTTTCACCTGAGATTTTTTTTTGGCACATATGTTTTATCTCCATGTTTTTCATGATATTATCAATTTCATAGCAATTTGATTACTTGGAATTCATGTTATATTCTCCAACTTCCTTCATTTGCTATTTTTTTGTTGTAAATGTTTTATTTCACGCCATTTCATAGCCAAAATTGCCTCATCTTCCATGAAAGTAGTTTTTTTATAATATATTTTCCTCAGTTGACTCCATGCCCAATGGTGTCAGTCATCATACTCTTTCACTTGCAAAAAATCACATGAAAAGTACAGAGTTAGCCATCTGATTTTTTGAGTTTTATACGGAAAATTTATAAGTAATTTGAGGGAGCCCTCTCATACTCGAAGAGCTAACTTCCAGAAGTTGGTTTTAAATAGTTATGCTAGGTTGGAGGTTGACACAACCCAGCCTATTCTAGCCTAGTGATAACATTTTGGTGCATTTTTCGAGACTCTGAAATTTATATCCTCCTGGTTGTTTCTTTTCAAACTAGTTGAGCTCTTGAAGGTAGTAGGAGATCAGAAAATTCGAAGGTTGTACTTCTACCTTGGTGACTCCACTAGCATCTTCAACTTTAAGGTGGCTTCCAAGAAGATTCATACAAGGAGAAATTCGGACCCTAACCCACCAAAGATAGTTGAAGATCCAGAGAAAATTCTTAGAAGTATTGGTAACTCATCAAAATCAGGGAATCAATATCTTTTAAGAGCTTCATATTTACCCTCTGGAGGTGTTCAAAATATTGAAGACTTAGAGTTTGATGAAAATTTTGAGCAAACACTTTTTAGATATAAATCAGAAAATGAATTAGCAGAAATTGTCTTAGATCTACAAAGATTAGGGATTGACACTACATATGTTGTTTCAAAAGAGGAAAAAGAATGGTTTTGGGAAATTGTCACATCAGAATTATCGTTAGAGTAGGAATCTTTAGAAAAAATAAAAGAGCTTGATCCTTTTGAATTCATAATGAAAAGAAGAGTCGGTTTCCCTTTACCTTAGTGGAGTTCTTTTATCTTTGAATTGAAGGACCCTGCAACTCAATTTCCTAACTTTACATCTACTTCTACTACTACTAGCCTAATAGCTACTTCATATGTTGTAATTTCTCCTAGTACATCTATCGTCACTCCTACAATGGCATGAGTTCCTCCTCCTCCTCCTCCTCCTCCTCCTCCTCCTCCTACAGGCCTTACTAGATATGCCCCTCTTGTTTTTCCTTCTATACTCCATGATCTGCCACATGGATATTCAACTAGGATAAAAACCATTGGAAGTGATGAGGGAATCACTGCAGAACAACATGTTGACCGATTTAATGACTTTATAGACCTAGAAGAGATAGATGATGAAGATGTTAGAATGAGATTGTTTGTGCACTGTTGGAACGGGGTTCCCTAACCTGTGTTTTTGGAACAATTTTTCTAAATTCAGTCCTGCGTAGGGGTTTTGGGGTGGATCAAAGCCCCTAATGTGTTGTAATGGGTTAAGGGTAGCTCTAGGGTCTGCAAACCATGATTTGCGGACCATAGGATAGTGAAGGCTACGATATTATAAATATATAGTTAGTTGGGTCTAGTAAGGAAGTAAGTTGATAGATTGATGCTATGTGTGAACTGTTAGATATGTTTTGGGTTTTTTGGGTAAGGACTCCTACTGGCTATGTGTGTGGAGATCCTCAGTCCTGCTATGTGTAGACCCAACTAGGTTGTGTGAGTAGGTTGTGGTTTGGTTTTAAGTGGATCTGAATGTTAATGAATACGAAGTGTCATTAAAGTATCTGTGTTTTGTCTGAATTGGTTATGTTTACTATTGAAGCGCATCTGTGATGCCTATTTAAGCTGCAAATGTATCTATGTTCTAAAATTAGCATAAGTATATCTATGATTTGATATTGGTTGAGATTTTAGTAATCTATGATGGTATTTGGTAATGTGCATGTGGATGCGACTGTACTGATTAGATCTAATAGCCTTGTTATGGTTATATGTTGATTACACTGTGAAAAGGGTTGCGAATAGACTCACTTTATGAAAACCTAGTAAGTTATAACATAGATCTGCCTCGAATTACCTACTCTCTCTTAGGGTGAGGAAACCTGGTTCCAGCACCCTCCCATACTACTTTGGGTGAGACCTTGGCCTGCGCAAGCAGGTCATTGCCGAAAGGGCCAGTACTATAGGGGTTTGTTGGAAAACCTTAACCTCTGAACCTGGGTTAGGACCCCTCAAGCCAACAAATGGTTCTATTGGCAGGACCTGAAGCATTTTGAGAGAGAGATCAGGTGATGCCATGAGGTCCATGGAGACCTGAGAGGGTGGAAATTGAAGACTGGTTTGAAAGACAGATTCAGGATTTTGATGTACAAGAGAATCGCAGCACAAATTTGACGGCTGAGAAGTGGAAGAACAAGTACATCTTCACTGAAGTCTATGAAATTTTCTTTTTAACCTTTGTGCACGAGCTTCAGGAGTTGTTGGCAAGGCTCGTAGAATTCCAAACGTGTTGGAAGGATGATCAAGATACGTAGTGGACACCAGAATTGATTCAACAACTGAAAATGATTGACAATATGATCACCCGTACAATAGATCTTTGGATAGATAGCGTTCTAGGATGATTCATGACATAATTCACAGTCGATTAATTTGTGTCCTAATCTGAGGTAGAGCGGAGGTTCTTCAAGGGTTTTCGGGGTAAGTTCTTGAAAACATTTCCTTTGTTAATCAAAATATTATTGTGTGAAAAGGGCATTCTGTGTAGCCACACTGACTGAATGACATATGATCTGAGTGAGAGTACAACCCGAAGTGGTAAATAGTACCGAACTAATCAAGAAGGAGATAGATCCATCTACAGTCCATTAAGAGAATCAGCTGCGCATAGTCCTCTAACTACACCGCCTTCAATTCAGCATAAGGGTAAGAACTCACCCACACCTCCGCCGCCACCAGAAGACCACATGGCCACGCACATGAAGCCACCTACATTCAAGGGTGTAGGAGATGAAGATATGGACTGATTTTGGTTTGTAGCAGAATCAGTATGGACTACGCATAATGTGGCTACCGACGTTGTAAAGAGAGCGTAGCTATCACTCACCTTTGAAGGAATGGCCTTGGAATGGTATATGGGGTACGTAGGATAGCATGCGGATCCATCTATTCAAGAGATTAAGATAGCATTAAAACAAAAGTTTCGGTAACCTAAGTCCTACTCACAAATAGTAGTCGACTTGAAAGACTTTAAACAGGGACCCACTGAATCGGTATGGGAAGCTGATCAGCGGTTAAAAAAGGTTATCAAAGATGGGGAATTTCAGTATGATGATAGGCATCACAAGGAATGATTTATCACTATGTTGTTGCCTCACCTGCGCGGACCTATGGGACAACAGTCAATTGCAATGCAAGAGAAGACCTGAGAAATTTCTATGAAACTAGAGGCTACGCCGAGAGACAATGCTCAGTTTGGGGTGCAACAAATCCAGGGATAGTTGGAGGCAATGCACATAGAAAAATATAATCTTCAAAAAGAGAAGGGGAAAGATGTTAGCCCCAACATATGGTTCATAAGATGCATGGCATCTAGCCATACCAAGGATCAGTGCCTTCTACTGATATATTACATGCAAACTGGGGGACCCGGCCCATTGTGTCCTAAGGAGGTTGCTAGGTTGAGTGGTCCGAAGTTATGGTGCACTAATTGTCGCATTGTTGGGCTACACGACACTAACCACTATCCCCGTCTCGGTGCTTATGTTTTCGAATTGAAGCAACAATGGTGTCGATTCTGCTCCTCTGTGGGGAATGACGAGATAACTGCCAGACCTATGACTTGATTATCGATTGAGGGAACCTATACAGGGTACAGGCTAACCCTTCTTCACCATTGTCTCCCTCAAGCATAGGAGGCTCCCCAGTGAGGGGTAGCGGAGGGGCAAGGGGTGGAGGTGCAATTTGGGGAAGAGGACAATTGATCTATTACAACTATGGAGAAATAGGGCACTTTGCAAGGGACTGTTCGAACCTTGCGAGACAATCTTGCCGATATTGTCAACAAATGGACCATGTGATTGAAGAATGTCCAATTCTAATAGAAAAAATGCAGGAAAAATAGCAGACACCTACGCACAATGTGCAAATGGTTAAATCGGAACTGCGTGATGAAGGACCAAGTATTAATGTCATACCACGCAGCGGCATGGCTATTGGAGGAGCTAAGGAGAAAGCTGAAGCTGAAACTCTTATCCGGAAATTAGTTGTCAAGTAGGAAAGATTGGACCTATAGAAGGAAAAGGAAACCTTCATCACAGCTCGCAAATACTTTACTAAGGATGAGGTGCCTATTTCAAAAGCTCCAGCAAACTTTATAACAGATGATGAAGTTAAACCATTTCTACAAGCCTATATGAAGCTTCTACGCAACCAGAAGGTAGTAGAAAATCTGCAAGCACTAATAGACAGCTGCGTGGAGAGAACTAACCCTCCCTCGGAAGTCAAGGAGGTGAAAAAAATTTATAAGAATAAAAAATGCACTGGCCAGGAAATGCGGCTAACAGCACAAATTGGCGACTATGAAATGGATCAGGTTATTTTGGACCTAGGGTTAGATGTGAACGTACTACCCAAGAAAATTTGGCAACAGATGGGAGAGCCTAAGTTGGAATGGTCTACTATCCAGTTGCAGATGGCTAACCAACAAAAGATCATACCATTGGGGAGGTTGTCAAAAATTATGGTAGATATCGCAGGAGTTAAGGTCCACGCCGACTTTGAGGTAATTCAGATTATGGAAGATGCGGACCCCTATCCTATGCTCTTAGGACTATATTGGGCTATAGATATGGGAGGAATTATAAACCTAAAGAAAATAAGCATGGTGTTTGAGAATGATGGTACATGGGTGATAGTCCCATTAGACCCTGCGGAAGGAGAGCGGTATACAAAACCAGTGCGTGAAGAAGAGGATGTGGATCACATATATAAATTAACCGCTCAGGATGAGGATTAGATCAATCCTACGGCTGATGGTGTTCTTTGATGGGAAAAGGATAGCGAATGCTTCTCTGGCTCCAACGGGGAGATCAAAAATTAGCAGAGTCGGTTACATGATGTATCTACACTACGATGTCTCGGAATCACAAAGGACTTCCGGTGTATCTCCTCAGAGGTAAGAGAACTAACCTACTTTGATGGTTCTGGCAGTATTAGAGAATTTTTGCAAGAATTTGAAGCTTAAGTCCCAAGGGAAAAAAGGCTCTAGGAACATAATCTAGCCCAACCCCTGCGAGGTGGTGGGACATGCATAAGGGGACATTCCAGGATTGGGAAGAGTGTCGCGACATGATGGTCTTACGGTTTGAACCTCTGGTTCACCTGCGCGTAAAGACTTTCTTGGGGCCAAGGGACTTGCGCGAGCACTTTTCCGCATGGATGGAAGAATGGGGTGAAAGAAATATGGAGGAATGGGTCCATATTTTCATTCATGCCTTGGGGCCAATCCCGACAGCATGGTATTTAGACGCAGAATTACACTAGCACACCTGCCACTGGGAAACCCTGAACGAGGAGTTTGTAGGGACATTCGGTTTGATAAGAGGAACAGAGGCACTCAAAAAATATTTACAGGATATAGATACCTTAGTATTTGATGAATCATTCCCTTATGCAGCACATGGGGCACCAACATGGGAAACGTAGATGCAGGATATTTTCAACTGCCGTAATTTATCAATGACGGAGTGCGATGAAGACCCACGAAATTTCTCTATCTTGGAGTCAGAGGGAGAGCGCATAGTTGCTGGACCCCCACTGCAGACTTTCAATGTCACTAAGCTTCTGAAGCTATGAGAATTCAACATTGGAACAGAGGAGCAGCCTAAGTTAGCTAAAATTAGGGACTACTGGGATGATGATATTGTGGGAAAAGTTGCAGAACTCCTCACAGAATACCAGGACCTATTCCCGACAAAATTTTCGGAACTCAAAGTGATTACAGGGGACCTAGGGGTCATGTGCATCACTTTAAAACTAAATGTGTGCCCTGTGAAGCAACGCCCTTATCGGTTGAGCCCCAAGTACAAACAAAAAGTCAAGGAAGAAATTGACAAAATTCTTGATGCAGGTATCATCGAACCAGTTGAACAGTCAGATTGGGTAAGTTGTATGGTGGTTCAGGAGAAAAATACTAAGGGAGAGATACGGATCTATGTTGACCTGCGCAAATTGAATGATGCCTACGTACATGATCCCTTTCCTACACCATTCTCAGATGAAATCCTTGATAGCGTGGGGGAGAAAGAAGCATACTCATTCATGGACAGGTTCTCAGGCTACCATCAGATCAGGATCGCACTTGAAGATCACAGCAAAACTACGTTCACCACTGAATGGAGATATTTTCAGTATACTGTCATGCCGTTTGGGCTCAAGAATTCCCCTCCCATATTTTCGTGAGTGGTGGTCGTAGTATTCAAGGAATTCATCGACAAGTTCTTGGAGGTATATTTTGATGACTAGACCATCTTTAGGTTGGTAAAGAAGCACGTCTAAAACCTATGCATGATGTTGTACGCCTATAGAAAGCACCATATTTCCTTGAATATCAAGAAGTGCATATTTTGTGTACCCTTCAGAATATTTCTCGGTCACATAGTTTGTCGACAAGGATTGATGTTTGATCCCACCAAAATAGTAGTTATCATCAATCTGGTAGTACCTACAACTAAGAAATAGTTGCGCTCTATCCTCGGACATACAGGCTACTACAGGAAGTTCATTCAAGGATATGCGCTGATCACAACACCTATGGAAAAATTACTAAAGAAGGACGTTTCATTTTTTTTGGATGAAGAGTGTCAGAAGAGCTTCAAACTACTCAAGGAGAAGATGTTCTCTATGCTTATTCTCATCTTTCCTGACTGGGTGAAAATCTTCCATGTTCACATAGGTGCATCAGGGATCACCCTGGGATCTATCCTTACACAGCCTGGAGACAAAGAAATTTCCCATCCAGTTGCATTTGCTAGTAGGAAACTTTCTAGTGCAGAGCACAACTACTCCACTACTGAACGTGAGGGGTTGGCCATGGTCTACGCACTGCAAAACTATCGGCATTATCTATTAGGAGGGCACTTCAAGATGTTTACAGATCACTCAGCTTTGAAGTAGCTAGTGAATAAGCTTGTGTTGGGGGGGGGCAATCTGCCGATGTCTGCTGTTGTTCCAAGGATATGAATTTGAGATCATCGTCAAGTCGGGAAATTTGAATGCTGGGTTGGACCACTTATCCCAAATCGAGAGTGGTGAGGAACCCACTAGCCTAGAAGAAGGACTACCCGATGCACAGCTGTTCATGATTAAGGTGGTTTATGTGCACTTTTTTGACATCATTCAGCTCCTGACTATAGGGATGGCGCCTATAGAGTATTTGGTACAATAGAAGAAAGAGTTGGTAACCCACACAGTAGATTTTACCATCATCGTAGGCCATCTGTATAAGCTGGGAGCTGACAAGGTGCTACAAAGATATGTGTTGGAGCATGAAAGGCATGCCAACTTAGCAAAATCTCACGGGGACATAGAAGGAGGTCACTACGTAGGGAAAGCAGCAGCACAAAAGATCTTGAGAGCTAGACTATGGTGGCCTACATTGCATAGTGACTCTCATGACTATTGCAAAGCTTGCGATACTTGTCAAAGGATGGGAAGGCCATCGTACAGAGACAAAATTCCCCTGCAACCACAAATGGCCCTACAAGCATTTGAAAAATGGGACATAGACTTCGTTGGGCCCATCAACCCACCAGGAAAGAAGACAGGTGCATGCTACATCATCACTGCAATTTATTATGTAACTAGATGGGTTGAAGCACAAGCTATGAAGGATTGCACTGCAGATACCACTGCGCACTTCATTTTTTAGCATATTCTAACCAGGTTTGGTTTTTTTAAGATCTTAATGAGCGATAAAGGTATGCACTTTGTTAATGAAACAATATAGGCCTTGACTGAATAATTTCGGATCCACCACGTGAAAAGCACCCTGTATCATCCACAGGAAAATGAAGCTATAGAAGCTTTTAACAAGATCTTGGAGCAGGCACTAACCAAGGTCTGTAATGTCAATCGCAGTGACTGGGACGTCTACATCCCATCAGTTCTTTGGGCCTATCGAACCACCTACAAGAAGTTGATTGGGAAGACACCGTTTAGGATGGTTTATGGCAAGGAGGCTATTATGCCCATGGAGTATATTGTTCCTAGCCTACGCATCGTAGCCTTTACCAACATGGCAGAGCCTAATATCATGGAGGAGAAATTAGTGCAAGTTGTAGCCTTGGAGGAATATCATTTCATTTCTAACTTCCATCAGCAAGTCCAGAAGGCCCGAGATAAGGCATCGCATGATCGACACATTACGAAAAAGACATTTGTGGAGAGAGAATTGGTCCTGTTATATGATATCCAGTTTGTGAATCAACTAGGGAAGTTCCGTCAGCACTGGTTAGGTCCCTATATGGTAAGAGAAATTACTGATGGAGGAGCGGTCCAATTACACACCCTATGCAGTGATATGGTACCAGGCTATGTCAATGGTAGTCCGCTCAAACCATACTAGATCAAATGACTATATGGCCAGAGAAGCTGTATGGGGCGGGATACGCGTAGGACGAGGAACAAACATAGGCAGAACCATGGTAGGTGTAGGGGTCGGTCGCAGGTCTGGAGGCCCAAAGAGGTACACTAGGAGCGCAGGGGTGCGCTTAGAGTGCAGGAAGTGTGCTGGGAGCGCAGGGGTGCGCTCAGAGCGCAGGAGGTGTGCTGGGAGCGTAGGGGTGCACTCAAAGCACAGGAAGTGCACTGAAAGCATAGGGGTAATATGCAGCTGTGAAAACTAGCCGTTGAAACAGTAAAATGGGATAGAAAGAAAAATTTACTGTTCAAAGGAGCGGGCGGTCGGCAATTAATGAGGCGATTTCTGAATATTTTTTACCATTTACTTTATGGTAAGTTTTTGATAGGCCTCACTCAATTTTTGGTTGATCTCCAAGGCTATAAAAGTAGAAGTATAGTTCAGAAGAGGGTTTTTTGTATCTTGAGCAATTTGTGTTTTGTAAGCATCTGTGACTATTGCGCCTTGTTCATGTCTGAGCGTGCTTCCCCCTCTGATAGTAGCCACCTTGAGTTCATTTTTCACTCTAGGATGACTATGAATAATCCCGCTGAATCGTCCCATACTATGGCCTCAACAGAGAAATAATCTGAGGAAGTACCGGATGTCACCCCTAATGTTGAGGAGATTATGTCCACTCCCAGCAAGGGAAAGCAGAAGGGGAAAGGAAAAGGCCAGGAGCAAGGGTCAGGGAAACCTGTGAAGTGGGTTGGGGTGAAGCCACGTACTTCCCCTTAGAATGTGAAATCCCCATGAACGGTGCCACAAGCATGATTCCCCAACCCATTAAAGAGACCTATGTCTGCTCAGGAAGAGGCCCGGATCGCTGAACCCATAAGCTAGCTACCACCCTATGTACAGTCTCGCAGGCCCTCGGTGTGCACGTCCAAGAATATTGATGGGATGCGCACCTATATGCAGATGCCTCTGATCCTAGGCGAGGTCCCCATCATTGGATATTCCTTTGGAAAGCTCCACACGGTCAAATTCGATGATCATGACCTCGCAAACCTAGAGGCATTTCCCGAACTGGCACCAGAATTGTATCTAGAGAGGGTATTGGAGGATGATGTACTAAAGGTCATCCCTATGCCATGGAAAAGTGGATTTGTGGGTTCTGGGCTCTTAAATTTTCTGCGGATGCCTCATTTTGGACATTATAATATCACTGACAGGATTGTGCAGCAGTTGCTCACTTTGGTCCATGACGGCTACTTATGGATTCAGGACCACATCCCCATAGATGCAGCGCTCATCCACCATATCACTGGTCTTCCCATGAAAGGATTGATTCCCATGGAGCGCTTCGGGAAGAAATACGAACAAAAAATCGCTGAGAAGGTGCATGGTTATTATCATGTTGAATGAAACACCAAGGGGTTCATGATCAACACTATCAGTGACCCCAGTGCGCATATGGGCACCTTGTTGGTAGCCTGCAAGATGATGCACTAGTGCCTAGTTGCCACAGTCCCTGCATATGTAATCCAGTTGGTTGTATGTTGTGAAAATGGGGTCTTCTTCAATTTTTCCCAGTTCCTGTGCACTGAATTTCTGGAGAACGTGCGCGAAGCCCAAGATCAAGGGAGGGCATTTTTCTATTCTTGGTTGCTACTCCTCATCACGCTGGTCGCATGGGAAGCCCTGGAGGATTTGGTCCTCCTCGACCTAAAGCCAGATATGTGCGAATGAGGTCGATATGTGAATCTGTGGGATTCGAAGGATGAAAAGAGAATTGAAGATAATAAGGTCTTCTGGGTCCTATTCCAGAGCGGGCTCACAGCTGCCATTCACTCTCGATCGCGCTTATCACCAGAAATTTATTATAAGTACAACATCATCGTCACATTCCAGGTAACAATGCACAATGTACAAATCAGGGGCCATAAGGATCCAGCATGGGTATCACTTCCCTACATGGTCGCGGATGAGGAGATTGACCACCTTATTTCTAATTGGCCTCCACACTAGAAACTTGGTTTCAAGTCAGGTACGAAGGAAACTGCAGGTATGAGCACGAAAAAGGTCACCCTACCCACCACCACTAAGGAGACTAGAGGATAGGGAAAAAGTAATAGAAAATGGTTGGACCTGGGACCACAGAATGAAGGACAAGGTAAGAGTAATGGGAAGGAAGTAGAATTGGAAGCACAAAAGGGTTCGCAGAAGGATTCACAGAAGGATTCCCAGAAGGATCTGGGCATGGAGGGTTTGGATGCAGGAGGTACTGACTCCCCTTGAGAAAAAAAATGGATGGGTGACCCTTCTAAAGGACCACAGAAGAAGCAACGAGCTCAATAGCCAGAATGAGACACAGGAGTTACTCTAACAGAAGAGGACCTAGAGCATATCGCGGACGCAGTCACTCTCACTGCAGAAGATAAATGGCTGGCTCTGGCAGAGCAGCAAAAGTCCATGTTTGATACACTCCAGGCTGAGCTCTGGGCTCTATAGCTCAAGACAGACACCTTGCAAATAAGTATGATTTAGGCACGATCGACCACAATGACAAGTAGCACATTCATCATTACAAAGGAAAGCCACCTCTGTCCTCTGGTAGGCACAACCCTCATGCTGAGTCCACCCAAATTAGGAGCGCAAGTCCAGGCCTACGCAGAGGTGCAATTGGACCTAGCCCACCTGCCACATGAACCATTACAAGTCCTCCACACATCCCTATTCGAAGAAATTTAGCACAGGGACCGCCGAGTGCACCAGCAGCTTAGTATAACTGAGTAGATGATATAATAAAAAACCATTGAAGTATCCCAGGAATAGGCTGCATGTACCCTTGCCACTGCATAGTAGACAAAGTTGGAATGCCTAATCAGTAGGCTCTATGCAGACTTCACTGAAGATATCCCGGCTTCTGCCACCCCCCAAGCCAAGATTGAGGGGCTTGTTGCAGCACTCAAGGCCTTGAGGACCGAGATCCAAGTGGTCAAATCAGAGATGGAACAGTAGATTGCAGCCTTGCAGTCCAAATTACATCTATAAATTCCACTTGAGGTAAGGGCCCAGCGAGCCACGCTGGTCATAGAGGCCACTAATGTCATCACAAATCAGATTGTTCATGTTGCAATACTGTTGGAGATAGCTATGTAGCTATGGACTAAGGTACAGCGCGATCCTCTCCTGCATGAAATTACTCAATATCTACGCCAGAAGGAAGAAGAGTTTGATTAGCTGGAAGCCACTATGCCTACTCTGATCCCTGCTCAGCACTTGGCACAACTGTGTACCAGCCACACACTCAGATATGATATTGAAGAGCTCTGCCAGAAAAAGAAGGTCCTCAGCGACCACCTTAAGCCTTGGGCTGATGAAGCCATCAAGCTCTCTCAGGACATCGATATCACAGTAAAGTAGCTAAACCAGACTTTGGAGAGTGTCACTGCTGCTACAGAAGGTCCAATGTCATAGAAGTTGGTGGAGATTTCTCATAATTTTGTTGTGTAGAGCAAAGGAGTGTTGCCCCTGCTGGTTGATGCGATCAAGCAGTTGCAGGGGAAGATGGAAAATCCACGGCTGCAGTGACTCGGGATGAGTCACAAGATTGTGTTGGGGGCCTATTGGAACAGGGTTCCCTAACCTGTGCTTTTGGTACAATTTTGATAAAGTGGGTCCTGCGTAGGGGTTTTGGGGTGGGTCAAAGCACCTAATGTGTTGTAATGGGTTAAAGGGTAGCTGTCAGGACCCCTCAAGCCAATATGCACGGTTTTATTGGTGAAGTGAGAAAATGGTTCAAATCATCAACCTTAGAAAGTATAAAAAATTGGGATCAATTAGAGGATAGTTTTTTGAGAAAATGTGGAAGTAAGGTGAATCTTTTCCAAACCTTGAATGAATATAACAATTTGAAGAAATAAAGCAATGATTCAGTTCAATATTTTTCAAAAAGATTCAATAAAGTTTATAATTCCATTCCTGCTCATATAAAACCTCCCCCAGGGGCTGCCCAATAGCATTATGTTGAAGCTTTTGATTATGAATTATCCATTTTGCTGAGAGAGAGGGAGTCTTCCACTTTGGCTGATAGGAAAAATGATGCTGTGAAGGTAGAATTTAACATGGTTGTAGAAAAAAGGTCTAAGGTTGGAAAAGGAAGAGTAAAAGAGGAAGGACAACCCTCTACATCTTCAGATGTGAAATTTTACACTATGATGAAAACCATGGAAAGGCTTATGGATAGACTAGCCCTTGGAAACAATCCTCCTCCTGCTGCACAGCCAGAAACACAAATCAGAAACCCACATTTTAGATGACCCCAAAATCAGTAGAGACCAAGAGAACAGAGAAATCAGCTTGATCAATGAGTTAGGCCCCCTTTCCAGCAAAACCTAGTATATAAAGAAGAGATCCAGCGTAAATTCGGCAAGATATTACAAACTATTCAGATGAGGATTAAACAGGGATGTTTTTAACAAAAGAGGAGCAAGATGAATCTATTAATGACATAGGTAATGATGGAACTGAAAAAAAATCTGACTACCTGAAAGGCTATCAGCATACCATTTTTGAGATGCAGAAACAATATAATGTTAGGAATATAAATGTTCCTATAGTGGCCAATAAAAAACAGCCTAAAAAGGATGGTCCAAAGGCTTTTGAACGGAAGAAAGATAATCCTCTTGGGAAAGAAATTGAAAAGACACAACCAGTTTTCAACCTAAAGAATGAGATTTCAAAGATTAAATTTTTTGTCCCCTTTGGTGAAATAATAAAGGTCACAAGGTATAGAAGTCAAACTGTGAATATGCTTAACACTCAAGCGAGACCCTCTAATATTCTGAATTTTCAAGAAGATCACCCTACCATATTGTTAGGACCAAGAGTGGAAGATGATAAAAATGAAGAAGTGCCACAATTCTATGTGAGTCTAAATATTCATGACATGAAATTACGTAATGCTATGTTAGATTCAGGGGCATCTCACAACTTAATGCCAAAGGTCATCATGGAGAGATTGGGTTTGGACATAACTAGACCATACAAAAACTTGTTTTTATTTGATTCCAAGAGGGTTCAATGTATTGTTCTAATCAAATATGTGGTTGTTGGTTTAACTCAAGTCCCTACTAAAATTGTATTGATGGACCTAATTGTAGCTGATATTCCACCAAAATTCGGCATGATTTTATCTAAATCACATACTGCCAAAATAAAGGGAACCATGCAAATGAATATGGCCTATGCCACTATCCCTATTTTTGGTGATAAAAGGAGATTATATAGAGATCCTAGGATGGCATATATGGTCAGGAGCAAATAAAACCCTAAAAATTTCTCAGTTTATGCAGTGGAAAATGAGTTAGGACCCTTCATTATTTTCAATTAAATTATAGGTGAAACATAAAATCAGCAAATTGAGGAAATTGACAGAGAAGGTTGGTGGCATATGAGCTTTGATGGTGCTTCTGGGAGATATGGAGCTGGCGCATGAATTTGGATAATTAGCCCAAGAGATGGGAGTAAGTTTTTCTCCTACCGACTTGATTTTAATCGCACAAATAACATGCAGAATATGAAGCTGTGTTTTTGGGTTTAGAAGTATTAAAAAACTTAGGTGCTAAAAATATTTCATTCTTTTGTGATTCTGAGTTAGTAATCAAACAAGTGAATGGCACCTATCAAACAAAGGATGTTAGAATGAGAGCATACAAAATTTTGATTCTTGAAATGCTAGAAAATTTTGAAGATCGCAATTTTACCATCAAGCCCAGAGAACATAATGGTATTACAGATTCCTTGGTTGTTTCAGGAAGTCTATTTACAATTCCCATTCATTAAAGAAATAAATATAAATTTGAAATAAGACATAGGCCAGTCATTCCTGATAACATAAAAATTTGGCAGGTATTTGACAATGATCAACAAGTCAGAAATTTTCTTGATTTGAAGGAAGAGTTTGAAACCATTCAAGTTTACCAACAGAACATATTTTTTGTAACCAAAGCCAGTACAGAAGTCATTCATCTCAAAAAAAAAAATTCCTAAGTGTCAGATTCCTCTTGAAAATTTTTCTGACCAAAATAATGTAGCTAAGAGTCCTAAAATAGAAGTTGATGATGAAGAGGTCAAAAATTGTAACCTTGGTACTGCAAAAAATCCTAGGTTTGTCAATTTTTCCAGGTTCCTTTCTTCTAAGGTAAAGCAGAGATATGTTGATTTAATGAAGAGATGCATAAATGTATTTTCATGGAGTTATGCAGATTTGAAAAGATATAATCCTAGTACCATTCAACATACAATACCCATAAAGGAAAATGAAAATCCTTTCAAAAAAAAACTGAGGAGAATCAATCCATTACTTCTACCATTGATTGAAAATGAGATCAAAAATTTGTTTGAATAAAATATCATAGTTCCATTAAGGTTCCAAGTGTTTAGCTAATTTGGTACCTGTAAGGAAGAAAAATGGGGAGATTAGGATATGTATTGATTTTAGAAACTTGAATAAAACCTCACTAAAAGAAAATTATCCTCTTCCCAAGATGGGTCACATACTGCAGAACATTGTGGGATCACAAAGGATGTCAATGTTAGATGGTTTCTCAGGCTATAATCAGATATTGGTACATCTAAATGACCAAGAGAAGACAACTTTTACCATGCCTTAGGGAAAATTTATGTATGAAAAGATGCCCTTTGGACTCATGAATGCAGGAGAAACCTTTCAGAGGGAAATGGACATTGCATTTATAGAAGAAAAGGACAGATTTGTGGTTGTATATTTGGATGACATCATTGTTTTCTCAAAGAAGGAAGAAGAACATCTCAAGCACTTGGAAAAGATTCTTCAAAAAATGCAGAAAATTTGGCATTTCTCTAAACCCCGCCAAAAGTGTTTTTATAATGGTGATAATAAGTAGATAGCAGAGGCTAAAATGGATAGCAGAGGCTAAAAATTATTTTAAAGAGATCAAGAAGGCTCTAACTCAAGCTCCAGTACTAATAAACCTTGATTTTTCAAAATAAATATTGGTTTTTACTTTTTCTTCAAAACATACAATTGCAAGAGTATTGTGTCATAGAAAACAACAAGGTAATGAATAACCTATTTATTTTTTCAGTAGGACAATTGGAAATTTTGAATTGAAGTACAATATTATTGAGAAGAAAGCTTATGCTTTGGTGAAGGCACTTAAATATTTTAGATTTTATGTCATCCATTCACACATTGTTGCTTTTGTACCTAATGCTGTAATAAAAGATATATTAACCCAAGTTGATCCAAATGGTAAGATAAGTAAGAGGATTGCCACTTTTCTAGAATATGATTTGGAGATCAGACCTACGAAATTGGTCAAAGGACAAGGACTACCAAAGGTGATGACTCAATCAAATTTTGACTATCTATACATGAATGTTATAACAAAATTTTCAGATGTGATTGCGGGTGAAGAGTTTATCCCTGTTGAAGAAAATTTCACTATGTCATACTGGTATAAATATTTCATTTTTGTTTTACATCATCATAGAGCTCCTCCTGAATTAACAAATTCAAAATCCAGACTTGTTAAGTTGAAATATTTGAGGTATTTCATCTTGAACATAAGTTTGTATTAGAAAGACACAGGTGAAATACTTCTTAACTGCCTACTAGAGGATGAAGCTGAGAGAGTGATTTAAGAGTTTCATAAGGGGGATTATGGGGGTCATCATTATTGGAAAGAAACAGTGAATAAAATACTCAGAGCAGGCTTTTACTGACCTTCAATGTTCAAATATGTGTATAATAAGATTGTTGCTTGTCATGAATGTCAAATCTTTGATGGAAAGCGGAAGCTTCTCCCATTACCTTTGAAACCCATATTTGTAGAAGCTCCTTTCCAGCAATAGGGGTTGGATTTTATTGGTGAGATACATCCTACGTCTTCAAGCCAAAATTGGTGGATCCTAACAACCACTGGTTAATTTAAAAAGTGGATTGAAGAAGTCCCTACAAGAAAAACCACAGATTTACTAATCATACATTTTCTGGAAAATAACATCCTATCAAGGTTTGGTTCTCCAATGAATATCATCACTAAAAATTCTCAAGCCTTCAAGTAAAATAAGCTGGTAAGTTTTTTCAACCAGTATAATATCACCCTTGGTCACTCTACAACCTATCACCCTCAAGGTAATGGCTTGGCTGAGTCATAAAACAAGAGCCTAGTTAGAATTATCAAGAGAAATTTGTAGGAAAACAAAAGGCCATGGCACTTGAAACTCAAATTTCCTTATGGGCTGACAGAATTTGCACAAAAAATATCCATAGGGACTTCTCTTTATGAGATGGTTTATGACACTAAAGCAGTGTTTCCTAGTTCTCTTGGAGTTCCGGTGATGAGATTGTTGCAGGAATTCGAGGAAGAACCAAATGCAGTTCAAAGGAGGATCAATCAACTAATTTATTTACAGGAAAAGAGAGAAGAAGTATACACCAATTATTAGCAATCTCAAAATAGAGTAAAATGAAATTTGACAGAAAGACAAAAGATGAAAATTTCAATATTCTGGATGTGATTTTGAAGTGGGGGGCTAAGATAGAATACAAAGGGGAAAATTGCAAGTTTGAAAAAATATGGAAAGGGCCATATAAGATCTCAGCCTACCATGGAAATAACACTTTTATACTGCAAGAGATGGATAGTCAACTATTTAAAGGAGGATCTGTCAATGGCAAGTTTCTCAAGCATTATTCATCTTAATTCAGTCAGTTGGAAGAAACAACATTGTATATATTCCATTTTTTATTTCCCATTTGCAGGTGTGGATGATTTTTTTTCAACACATTTGAGCCCGAGGTGAAGGCCATAAGGACTTGGAGATGACATCATCAAAGTTTCATTTTTCAGTTTTCAGTAAGGCAATTGGTCTGTTGGTTCTTTGCTACACCACAAGGGCGCAACATCCCCGTTGGAGCCATTTTTATCCAAGATAACACTTAGGTTTTTTCTTTAAGTCAATTTGGTTAATTTATTTAGGGTTTTGAGTTTTCTTAAATAATAATCACATGTACAAATGTCATTGTTGTCATAAATCCAGTTTGTAAGGTCAGTATAAATTTTACTAGGGTGTTAACATAAAGGTGAAAATGAAATATTCCATGGGTATTTGGCATATTGGGTCATAATTGACATCTTGACAGTTTTACAAGAATCCGTAGCGTTAGACTCCTATATTTCACAGTATCACAAGGTGACTGATCATTGATTAGATTTTTTATTATAAAAATAATATTCTATGGCTATCATTTATTTTCAAAGAAGAAAGGGAGACCCTAACTGTCAAGAGCATCAAATGAATCTATCTGCCTTTTTATTCAGTTGAAAGAGGAGAGTGTTGCTGATTAAGTGTGATGGTGATTGAAATCCATACTACCCTCATTCATTCCATCTACCCTCTTCTTACCTTTCATTTTCCCAAATTTTGACACTCCCATACTCTGAATCCCATTCAAAACCACAAAACCCACATACATAACCTTTTTGGACTCACTACTTACCCACTTATATTAAAAATTTTGAAATCCTAGCTCTACCCACATTCCGCACCCCGAAAGCTTTAACCTTTTTTCTTAATTCATCACCAAAACATAAAAACCCCGTCGTTGCGCTTTGATGGGACCCATCCAAACCTTTATATATTACCAATCCTTATTCCAAACCATTGTTTTTACATTTTCCATACCCCTCTGCCTCTTCGCACCTTTCCATGTTTAATGCATTACACTTCACACTGCGCTCTTTTTATAACTTACCTTTTAAAAGCTCCTGCAAGTTATTTAGATTGGGATGTGATCGCAAAATTGCATATCGCAAAGCTTAGGAGGTAAGCACTCGCAAGTTAAATGTTCTAATGTGCAATGTGATCCGATCGCAATCGCAAATCGCAGTTTTCAAATAATTTCCGTCAAAGGTAAAAGTTAAAAGTGTTGACATGCGATGTGTAATGCAAGTGGGACCCAATCACAACCGCAAATCGCACTGTTTAAAGAACAAGTGTGGAGGTAAATGTTAAAATGGCCGAAGTGTGATATGGGTGACGTAGAATATGACGTGGTGAGTGACGTCGCAGTATGACGTGGTAGATGACATAGCGATGATGTGGCTGTGACGTGGCAAGATGACGTGGCAGGTGACATAGCCCTAGCCCATGTACCGCACATCGCAAGTTTTAAGAGTTAAGCGCGAAGGTGAATGTTATAATCGTTGAAATGCGATGTCTGATGCAGTGGGACCCGATCACAAATCACATATGTTATAGGAAAGGTGCAAAGGAAAAATTAAGGCAGCGGGATGCGAAGTGTGATACCGGCGTAGATGTGATGTGGCTTCATAACTGAAATCAAAAAATTCTTGGATTCAGGTAAATGGGGTTTTGAATTTTTTTGTGTGTAAAACAAGTCACGTCACACCTACGAGGTTTGAAGCTCATTTCATGAATAAATAGGCCGAAACACAACAAAAAGACTTGTGGTAAGACCTTGTAAGGGGCAAAGGCTTTCCACCTCATCGCGCCTCCATCATCCTTAATCCGACAACCTATGTTTCATTCCCCCCCCCTCTTTACCATCTTAACTTTATCCTCACAGGGGGGCTCCGGAACGAGTGGCTTTCAAGAAAGGGACCCCCTTGTGTGTCGTTCTCACATGAATTTGCACCCCCCCTTCTATTACCACTTACCACTTCAGGGGGGTTCGAACTACCATTTTTCTCCTTCAAAAACTAATTTCCCCAAATAAACCAGTATCATTTTGTAACATAGAAAGGGGAGTAAGATCAGAGAAGTGGTAGTGCTAGCTCCACCTTGGAATTTATCATCCAGCAAAGGCGCTCTGAATAACAAATCCATATGTCAGAACCTCCATTGGTTGCCTCTTCGAAACCATCACAACTTCCTCCAAAGCTTTCTGTTTGATATTCCAAGGAGACATTGAAGCATTTAGATCTATGAAGAGTTGCCTATAATTAATCCCAGAGGTGGTGTTATTGTCAGAGATGTCTTATCACCACCTGCATGTCTTCACTTGTCCATTTTTTGCTTAAATGCAATCACTGCAGTAGGCAGATTAACCAACTTAAGTTCTCTATAAATATTGTTTGCATTGGCAGTGTAAAGGGCGCCTAGAAGGGAAAAACCATTGTAATAGGCTCAGCTATTTGTAAGCACTCTTTGTTGGATGAATAAAGGATTATGTTCTTTTCCAGATTATTGTATTATGCTCTGTGGTGAAGTGATTCCCTCATGTAACTTTTTATTCTCCTGTTTTACATACTGTTTTATGTTCTTTACTGCGGATAGAAATTTTTGTGTAGGTGATCCAATTTTGATCTAGAAGTTTTGTGTCAAAATTAAAAAATGGCCAAGATGGACATTTATAAGTAATTATTCATTGATTTTTTAATAAACAGGTTCTGTTGAAATTGCATCGACCAAGAAGGTCTTTTGAGAAATGGTTCATCGACTCAAGTCATCAGCAGGATCTTGTCCAAATTGGTAAGCGACCAAGACGGTCACATGCAACATTATTGTTATGTATAAGAATTCAAGTTCAACATGTTTTTTTCGGATTCGACATCAATGTCAGTGACTTTGACAATATTCACCAATGTTTTTCTCTTCATGAATTGAAGTCCAAAATGTTGTCTTGTAGAAAGTCGTCATATTGAGTTGTGTCGACCTATGACAATGAAACATTAAAGAGCATAGTCATGATGAGAATTGTGAAGTGTTAAATCCATGTAAAAGACCTAAGGATAAAATAAAATCCTAAGTCTAAACATTAAGCACTTGAGAGTCTAAGCTAAGTGTTAGTTCTAGGCGAAAATGTTAGTGATTAGTATTAAAAACATTTTGTTAAAGAATAAATCCTAAAATGCCTAAGAATAGCACAAAAGGTTCTGCCTAGGTCTAAGTCATAGTTCTAAACCTAAGGTTAGAACCTAATGTGAAATGATGTAAAAGGAATAATCCTAAAAAACTAAATCCTAAGTTCTAAATCTTAACCTAAGTCTAGAACCTACGGAGCATAGTATAAAAACTATGGCTTTCGGCATTATAAAAACATTACAAATTGTAATTGTTTTGACAGCAGCTAAACCACGTCAGAAAAGACTAACTTCTATCATGTGAGCAGAAGAAATGTAACTATAGGCAGAGATGCAAATAGTAACTGTGACTACATAACCGCATTGGAGGCCTCTAGCATGTGAGAAAATGTATGTAACCGCAATAAATTGGAGTTTAGTCAGAATTGTCGGGTTTAAACAGTAACCGCAACCGTCCGTAGTCCATGTGAACGTTTTGAGAGTTAAGGGATAAGCTATGGGGTTAGACCACAATTGTCATAACAAACTACAGAGAAACCCACCTTCTGAACCTGACAACATACCAATGTTATCTGACAGCGCAAGACCGTGACCGTCGATGTAGCCACCATCCGAAAAGCTATCAAATACCGACAGCTTATACCTCTGCCCAGTTTGGATGACTGTCGAGGTTATTTTTATCCTAAATTTTGTTTTTTTGTTTTTTGCATAAGAAATGGTGTTGATGTAATTAAAGGGCCTTATCCTTTAACACTTAGGTATCAAGTAGCCTGAGGTCAACAAACTTCAAGAGCTCAACCTATATCCAATTTTGGCTTCAATGATCTCTAAGAAGCCATCAAGATATGTGCAAGATCTAAAATAGGTTTTTATAGGATTATTCTCATTAATTCATTATCCAAAAATGGAATTCACATTAAACCTAATGAACCATAATCTTCGATGTATGAAGATAAAAATGGGGAATGGATTAGTTGTTGGAAATACTAAGAGGGGGGGGTGAATCAATATTCCTTTAAATTAGAGCATTATTTAATCTTCAATTATTATCAGTGTTAGTACAATGATAGCAGCAAACAAGAGGAACACAAATGCACACAGTTTTTAAGGTGGAAACCCACTCTGAGACAAAAACCACCTAATGCTTTTCTAATAATTCTTTAATATTCAACTTCAATTGAAAATAAAGCTCCAACTTCCTAGAATCTAGAAAATCATTCTTCTCCGGCTCCCACTGGATGGATGCTCCAATGCCCGAAATTCTTCAAGAGTCAACCCAATGGCATTCTCACACCCAATGAGCTACAACTCACCCTAGCACCACCCTACCACCCTATAGAAGAATAAAAGAAGAATTGGACTCCCATCAGGAAAATTGTCCACTTTACAATGATATAGAATGATGTAGAAGAAGAAGATATACTAGACCATAACCCCAAATTTGACACAACCACCTAATGATGATCCTAGACCTCCCAACACTGCCTCTTCAACCCTTGGAAAATAGATACTAGTACAATTTGTACAATAATGCATTTACAATGACTAAGTACAATGATACCTTTATAAAGATTGTATGCAGTGTTGTCCACTTGAAGACTTCATATGATGAACTTCTTGATGCTGTTATGCACCTTGGTTTTTTCTCTTTTCATGCTACCCTTTTTTTCACCTTGCTTTGCTTTACTTCCGTAGAAATTCTGGTCCTTTGCAACCCTTTACAACACATGATCTGGCTTTTTCTTGCCTTCTAGGAGCTTGATATTGAATCTGGTGTATCTCTGTTATTTCAGATCCTTAATATCTAATTTTCAGTCCTGTATTAGTCCTCTGAGTCATATTTCCAATTCCATAGGTCTAACCCAATTTGGATTCTTCAAGAGAGAGCTATACCCAATCTCTCACAATGCCCTAATTATAGATTGTTTCAGTAGAGTGCATTTGTAAGGCATGCCATGTGTCACTGTTTCTTCATTTGGATCTGAAATTGACAAAGCGAAAATTACAGACTGTGCACTATTTGCCACATTTTACAGAATTCCAATCTGATACTCAGAGAGAGAGTTATGAAGAATTTACCAAGGTCACTTCTTTGAGATGAATTTCAGGAGCCTGCAAAAACCCTTACTTCCACAAATCATATCTCCAAAAATGTTGCGCACCTTGATCTGAAATTTTTACAGTAGCTTCCTCGGGATTTCAGATTTGCCTCATAAAAATTTCAGCTTCTAAAACTTCGTATAAAAAAATTTAAAGCGAAAATTCCACGATGACCTGTTTCAGATGGCGAAATCCCTTACATAAGGAGGAAATGAGGATCACAATTTATATAAATGCCTAGTTGAGAGGGGCTTCAAAAAGTGAATGTGGGAGGGATTTTAGGAGCTTAAAAATTATTAATTATGAATTTTCAATGACACATGCCCCAACCCCATGGGGTTTTAGCCCACTAACTGGAGGTACAAACTTCAAACATGAATATATCTCAAACCGTGAACAATTACATGGCATGCCATATATCAACGGAAACATCTCGACAAGTAGAAACCATCAAAAGAATTATTGACCCAGAATATATTAATTTGGTAGGTCAAAATTCCCATGCAATATTGGGTTGGCTTCTGGTTCTGCTTGGGTTGACATCAATGACAACCGCTGATCAACAATCTCCCCCTTTGGCATTGATGGCAACACAAGTACTCCCCCTGCGATCATGACACCTCTTCCTACAACATTCTCTCCCCCTTTGACATCAATGGCAAAGGGTAACTCCCCCCCGAAACACAACCATCCCGTGACCTCGTACACACTTCCACTCCCCCTGACACACAACCGTCCTGCAGACCTGTAATCTACTTCCACTCCCCCTTTATATTCTAAAAAAGGAAAATCTAATGAGAACTTGGGAGAATCCCAAGCTTCTGGCGAAGATATTCCAATGATGGAAAATGTTTAATATGTGATTCTTTTGGTGCTTCTTTGAATCTTGCTACTTGTCCAAATGTTTGCATAGCATTCATTCAGGAGGCTGTTACATATAGAAGACTACTAATCATAGATCTGTACAACCTTTGATCCACATCCTTAGATGAGTTGTCTATGCTCAATTTGCAACCTGTTATCATTGGAGTAAGGATGGGTTTGAAATCTTCCATTTTAAATTTCTTGAGCATTTCCTTGATGTACTTGGCCTGACATATAAATATTTTTTTCTCTTGTTGAGATATTTGAAGCCCTAAGAAGTATGTCAGCTCACCAAGTAAAGACATCTCGAAATCACTTTGCACCTTTGTAGAAAACTTCTTACTTAGTCAATCATTATTGCTACCAATTATTGTATCATCCTCTTTAGCTATTAGACATGCTTTAGTTGCTTCATCAAAAACATATATGTCATTTGGAGCTCGACTTGCTGTAGCCACAATTTCACCATACACGCCTTTCCTGATTTCACATTTTGTGGAGTTGAATAGTATTGTGTGTCCTTGATCACACATTTGTCCAACACTTAGCAGAATTTGATTCATGTTTTCAACCAATAGAAAATTCTTGGCTAGATCATCTTTGCTTCCGAGAGTGACAATACCTGATCCTATAACATTTGAAGATCCATAATTTCCAAAGGACATGGTTCCATCCTTCTTCTCTTTCAGAGATACAAATTTATTTCTATCTCCAGTCATATGCGTTGAGCAACCGCTATCAACATACCACACATCTTTGTTCTTTTGAGCCTTGAAAGTGAGAGCACAATTATCATTCTTCTTCTTCTTCCATGTTCGTTCATTCTGTGGCTTCGAAGATTATTCTAGAGGATTTTCAAGTCTGCAGTCTTTGGCTATGTGTCCAAAGTTTCAACATTTGTAACATTCAATATTATTTCTTAAATGTTCAAATCTATTGATGTTTCGCTGAGTCTTGGGAGGTTCATATTTGACAGATCTCCTGGAATTGTATTCGTTCCTAGGGTACGTGCGACATTCTACAGCTTTATGACCAAATTTTCCACATGAATAACAATAGCCATAAAAAATATGTTGGTACCTGGATGGAAATTTTTGTCGAGAAATTGTCTTCCAAGGTTGTTCTTGTGAATCTTGTCCAGTGAAGTCTACATGCATGTCAGATCTCATAGGTTCATTGTATTTTGTTGTAAAAGGTTTTGCTTCTTATTCTTTGTAACCGATGTCAGTTCTGTCATTGTAAGATCGTTGATTGTTGATGAGTTCTTCCAATGCCCTTGAGCTGTTGGCACGGTTTTGGATAATTTTTCCTTTCTTCACTTCCTCGCACATCGAGACTACTTCGGCTTCTAATTCTTCCCTTTCTTGGTTGCTTTCTTCCAACTTAGTTTGAAGTGACTCTTCAATGCCTTTTTGTTCTTCAACTTCAATTTTGAGACCTTGAACTTGTTCTTCAAGAGTATTGGAACGGATCTTCTCCACCTTGAGATCTTTTATAAGCTTGATTGCTTCCTCATAAAATTCTTCTATGGTCCATCCTTATTCTTCGTTGTTTGATACATCTTGTTTATTGTGCCTGGGTTTATTGTGCTTGGCCATAAACAATACTCTCTCATTGGTTTCTTCTTTGTTGTCACTTTCTTCATCGGATGATGAGCTATCTTCTTTAGAGAGAAAGTTCCTTTTGGATCCTTGCTTGTTGAATTTCTTAAAGCCTTTCTTTCCTTTTGAGTTTCCAACACTTCTGTTTGGACATTTTGCTGCAAAATGCCCAACCTCATTACAGCTAAAACATATCAATGGAAGTTTACCTTTGAATTTTCCCTTACCAATTTTTAGTTTTCTCGTGAAGTAAGCATATTCTTCGTCTGAAAGACCTTCTTCATCATCTCCCTTTTCTTCACACTTGCAGGTGCATGTCTTTTCAATTGAAGGTTGTTTATCCTTATTGGTTTTCTTAGATGCAACGAACGCAATTTCTAGATGCGAAGTACCCTCTTCTTCATCAAGTCTCATTTCATATGCTATGAGAACTCCATGTAATTCCTCTTTGTTGAGTTTTTCCAGATTTGCACTGTATTCTAAGACCAATACCTTTGGGTTGAATCTCCCTGGTAACATTCTAAGAATCTTCCGTATAATAGTCTTCTCGTCAACTAGCTATCCCAATCCTTCCAGAGTATTAGTTATTTCATCAACGTATTGAAAGTATGCAGCAATGTTGCAATCTTCTTTCATTCTGAGTTGCTCAAATTTTTCTCTATAGATTTGAAGCTTTGCTTCTTTGACATTTGAGTCACCTGCATATATATTCTCAAGCTTGTCCCATACATTTTGGCAGTTTTACAACCCAACACCTTATTATAAGAAGATTCAATAAGTCCAGTGATAATAATATTCTTTTCTTTTGCATCATTTACCAAATTCTTCTTACCTTGTTCATCTGTGGTTGATGTAAATCCATTTTGAACAGTGTCCCATACTTCGTAACCTTGCGCCAAGAGATATACCTCCATTCTTCCTTTCCAGAGTGCATAATTATTTTCATTGAATAGAGGTACACCATTATTGGTATGCTCCATGACCTCCTTTCAGCTGTTAAACTGCTATTGAAGGAACCAAGCTCTGATTCCAATTGTTGGAAAAACTGAGAGGGGGGGATGAATCAGTATTCATTTCAATTAGAGCATTAGTTAATCTTAAATTATTATCAATGTTTGTACAATGACAACAGTAAACAAGAGGAACACAAATGTACACACTTTTTAAGGTGGAAACCCACTCCGAGACAAAAACCACCTAATGCTTTTCTAATAATTCTTTAATATTCAACTCCAATTGAAAATAAAGTTCCAACTTCCTAGAATATAGAAGAGCATTCTTCTCCAGCCCCCACTAGATGGACACTCCAACGTCCGAAATTCTTCAGTAGTCAACTGAACAGATGCCCCAATACCCAATGAGCTACAACTCACCCTAGCACCACCCTACCACCCTATAGAAGAATAAAAGAATAATGGACTCCTGTACCAGGGAAAATGGTCCACTTTACAATGATATAGAATGATGCAAAAGAAGAAGATATACTAGAACATAACCTCAACTTTGACAAAACCACCTAATGATGATCCTAGAACTCCCAACACTACCTCTTCAACCCTTGGTAGATTGACGCTAGTACAATTTGTACAATAATGTATTTACAATGACTAAGTACAATGATACCTTTACAATGATTGTATGCAGTGCTGCCCACTTGAAGACTTCATATGACGAACTTCTTGCTGATGTTATGCACCTTGAATGCTGCTCTTTTCATGCTACCCTCTACTGCACCTTTCTTTGCTTTTCTTCCGTAGAAATTCTGGTCCTTTGCAACCCTTGACAACACATGCTCTAGCTTTTTATTGCCTTCTAGGTGCTCGATATTGAATCTGGCGTATCTCTGTCATTTCAGATCCTCAATATCTGATTTTCAGTCTTGTACTATTCCTCTAAGTCATCTTTCCAATGCCATAGGTTTGGCCCAATTTTGATTCTTGAAGAGAGAATTATACCCAATCTCTCACAATGCCTAAATGTGGAGGCCCATTTCGACGAGCACGCATATGGTGTGCCATGTCATTGTTTCTTCATTTGGGCTCAGTGATGAGAAAAATTAAATATTTGTGAAATATCTTCCACTTTTACGGAATTGATGGAATTCTGATGATACTCGGAGAGAGTTATGATGAATTTACCAAGGTCACCTCCTTTGAAATGAACTGAAATTTTTCCATGTATTTCACAGAATCATATCTTCCAAAATGTTGAGCATCTTGATCCGAAATTTTCTGACAACTTCTAGGATTTCAGCTTCACCTAATAATAATTTCAAACCTTAACAACTATATAGATAAATGTTAGAGCGAAAATTCCACGATGCCCTGTTTCAGATGGCTGAATCCCTTGCATAAGGAGGAAATGAGGATCAAAATTTATATAAATTCTTAAGTTGAGATGAGCTTCAACAAGTGAACGTGGGAGGGATTTTAGGAGCTTAAAAAATATTAATTATGACTTTTCAATGACCCATGCCCAAACCCATGGGGTTTTAGTCCACTAACTGGGGGTACAAACTTCAAACATGAATATCTCTCAAATCGTGAAGAATTAAACGGTGTGCCATATATCAACGGAAACATCTCGACAAGTAGAAACCATCAAAATAATTATTGACATAGAATATATTAATTTTTTAGGTCAAAATTCCCATGCAATATTGGGTTAGCCCTTGGTGCTTCTTGGGTTGACATCAAGGACAACCGCTAATCAACATTAGTTTAAATCCATTTTCCCTCATCCTATTAAAGAAAACAAAGATGTTTTTAAGAGGATAGAGGAGGTCTCGAGAGAATAATTAAGAGAGTGATTTTGGAGGAGAATTAGAGTACATTGTAGAGAGTTTTGTTTTTGCAGGAAATTTTGGAGAAGGAGGCTCCCGATTCTTGCTTACATTCAGTGAAATCAAATCGGAGGTGCATAGTTTTCCATAGAAGCATCAAAACTGGGTCCATCTACTTTTTTGCGAGATGTCCAAACAATTCACACGGTTAAGTGCTGTGATGTCTGAGACACTGCTCTGCCAGGCGAAGGCCTACTCAAGTAAAGAGACAATATCCGAAAAGCTTGTTCAGGAGAATTGCCTTCTACATTGTCAGTAGTGTTGTTTGGCGCTTATTAGTTGACAAATCAATGCAATCCTTTTCTCTCAGCTTTCTTAATACAATGGTTGCACACCATTGAAGAGAACCTGGAGACGTAGTCCAGGAGGGACGAACTTCGTCATTAATTCTTGCTATCATTATAATTTTGATGTTATGCATGATGCTTAAAATTTAACATTAAAATTAACGGTTTATACCTAAAACACTCTGTGTTAATAAATTTGAATAACATACAAACGATTGTTTTAGTTATTCTTCTTGCCATTCTCATTTTTGTCAAGAGTTAGAAAGATCTTGTCTATCCACTTTCAGATCATATTTTGGTATCAGAGCCTACTAGCTCTTTTTCAGGTACAAAAATGGGCAATAACTCAAGACAACATCTTCGGTTGAAAGAACTTGAGGAGTTCAATCAACAATTTCAGCTGGAAAATACTACTCTACGAAGAATGGTGCAAGCTCTGGAAAGTGACAAGCAGATATTGCATTCTGAAATTGAAGTCTTGAGAAAGAACAAAAGAGGAAACAATACTCTAATAGAAGGTGCAATTACTAATGTAAAGGAGCCAACACTATCTCTTCACCAGGAGGATGAAGATAGTTCTTCTCTTTCATCAACTCCAAAATCAACAGGAGAGGCCATCAGAACCTTTTCCTCACCTTTTGAGGAAACTCCCAACATATTGGTATCACCAAAAAGTGATTCAGACTCAGAGGAAGTTTCTAGCCAGAATTAAAATGAAGCTTCTAAAAGAAAAGGTTTTTCCATGATGAAGGTCATGGGATATCAGGAAGGAGAAGGCCTTGGAAAGAATGGTCAAGGAAGACTTCTACCAATAAATGTACAAGAAAGGCCTAAGTATTGAGGCCTAGGTTATGGTTTAATGAAGTGTGACTATTGTGAAAAGATGGGCCACATTTCGAGTCAATGTTGGTCTCTGCATCTTGAGCTTATACCAAAGAAGCTACATGACAAGAAAGGTAAACAAAAAAAATCCTCTAGTAGTGATTCTGGAAGTGATTTCTTTTAGCAAAATTGGGTTGTAGAAATTGTTAAAAGAATATATCCTTGCACATTTTGTGGAAATTAATGGCATTGTGTATAACATTGCTAGAATCATAGAGCCTACAGTAGGAAAGTTGGAGCTACCAGAAGCCAACCACAAGAAGATGATGAAACACTACAAGTGAAGAAGCATTCAAGTAAAACCTTTCTTCAATCTATCAATGAATCCACTGAATATGAACAAAATTCAGGAAATTCAAAAAGTACAAATTCCAAAGAGATAAATTGTCAGCATTGCAAATTTTTGAGGCATGCTAAGAGAAACTGTCCAATCCTACCATAAGAAACAGCATTGGCATCAGTAAAACATGATTCATCCAATTCACCTACTGGGGAACATTCGACTGCCAGATGGAACTAGGCATGCTATATGCCATATGTCTAAAATGAGTTTGTAATTTTTTTTCTAGATCTAGATGAATCTGTAATTGGGATCTAGAGTTATTCAATACATTGTAATAAAAAACTTTTGGAGAACCAAAATTTATTTTTGTGGGAAGGTGTGATCCAATTTGGATCCTGAAGTTTTGTGTCGAAATTACAAAATGTCCAAGATGGACATTTATAATTAATTAGTCATCGATTTTTGTAATAAATAGGTTGTGTTGAAATTGCATCGACCAAGAAGGTCTTTTGAGCAATGGTTCATTGACTCAAGTCATCAGCAGTATCTTATCCAAATTGGTAAGTGACCAAGATGGTCACATGTAGCATTCATGTTATGTACAGGAATTCAAGTTCAACATATTTTTCGTCAGCTTCGACATCAACGTCAGTGACTTCGACAATATTCACCAATTTTTTTCTCTTCATGAATTGAAGTCCAAAATGTCGTCATGTAGAAATTCTTCATATTGATTTGTTTCAACCTATGACAATGAAACATTAAAGAGAATAGTCATGATGAGAATTGTAAAGTGTTAAATCCATGTAAAATACCTAAGGATAAAATAAAATCCTAAGTATAAACATTAAGCACTAGAGAGTCGAAGCTAAGTGTTAGTTCTAGGCGAAAATGTTAGTGATTAGCCTTAAAAACATTTTGTTAAAGAATAAATCCTAAAATGCCTAAGAATAGCACAAAAGGTTATGCATAGGTCTAAGTCCTAGTTCTAAACCTAAGGTGAAATTATGTAAGAGGACTAATCCTAAAAAACCAAAGCCTAAGTTCTAAATATTAACCCAAGTCTAGAATCTAAGGAGCATAGTATAAAAACTATGGCTTTCGGCATTATAAAAACATTGAAAAACATTACAAACTGTAATTGTTTTAATAGCAGCTAAACCGTGTCGGAAAAGACTAACTACTACCATGTGAGCAAAGGCAATGTAACTATAGGCAGAGATGTAAACAGTAACCGTGACTACATAATTGCATCGGAGGCCTCTAGCATGTGAGAAAATGTATGTAACCACAAGCAGTTGGAGTTTAGTCAGAACTGTCGGGTATAAATAGTAACCGAAACCGTCCGCAATCCATGTGAATTCTGCGAGAGTTAAGGGATAAGCTGTGTGGTTAGACCGCAACCGTCAGAACAGACCGCAAAGAAAACCACCTTCTGAATTTGATCACATGCCAATGCTATCTAACAACGCAAGACCATGACCACCGGATTGACCGTCGATGTAGCCGTCGTCCGAAAAGCTCTCACATGCTGACAGCTTATACCTCCACCCAGTTTGGATGACGGTCAAGGTTATTTTTATCCTAAAGTTTGTTTTTGGGTTTTTTGAATAAGAAATGGTGTTGATGTAATTAGAGGACCTTATCCTTTAACACCTAGGTGTCATGTAGCCCGAGGTCAACCTATATCCAATTTTAGCTTCGATGATCTCGAAGAATCCATCAAGATCTATGTAAGGTCTAAAATAGGTTTTGATGGGATTATTCTCATTAATTCATTATCTAAAAATGGAATTCACATTAAACCTAATGAACCATAATATTCGATGTATGAAGATAAAAATGGGGAATGGATTGGTTTAATTCCATTTTCCCTCATCCTATTAAAGAAAAAAAACATGTTTTGAACAGGATAGAGGAGGTCTCGAGAGAAGAATTAAGAGAGTGCTTTTGGAGGAGCATTAGAGTACATTGTAGAGAGTTTTTTTTTTGCAGTAAATTGTGGAGGAGAGCTCCAATTCTTGCTTACATTCATATTTGAAGTTATCTGCAATGCATCGAGTTCCACTTCAAACATCAAAACTCAATCCATCTACTTTGTGCAGAGGTCCAAATGCTTCAATTCACCAGTCAGAATGTGCTAATCATCACAAGATTTTCTTGGCCAACTGAAGGCCTATTCAAGTAAAGAGACAGTATCTGAAAGCTTGTTCAGGAGAATTTCCTTCTACATTGGTAGTAGTTTTGTTTGGTGCTTATCAGCTGACAAGTTAATGTAACATTTTCTCTTGGCTTTCTTAATACAATGGTCGCACACTTGTGAAGCGGACCCGAAGACGTAGTCCAGGAGGGACAAACTTCGTCATTAATTCTTGCTATCATTATAATTTTGATGTGATGCATGATGCTTAAACTTTAACATTAAAATTAACGACTTATTTCTAAAATGTTATGTGTTAAGCAGTTGGAACCACATACAAGAACGACTTATTTCAGTATTTATGCATTAAAGCCAGTTGAAACCATAATACAGCTATTCACAGTAGTCTTCTTTCTAAGCTCCTCATTTTAACTGAAAGTTAGAAAAAGATCTTGTATCCATTAGATCGTCTGAGTTCTGGTCTTCTGCTAAGTCTGGCAGGTAAATTGTATTTGCTATCTAAGAATTAGATGCATACTTTGAGGCTTGGTGTCCTTAGCATGGGCCAGGATACAGTCAGGCAATCTGCCATTCCTTGTCTCAATCTCCTCCCTCTTTTTCCATTCCACAATCTGGGTCACATTGATGCTGCTTGCCATGGTTGCACTAACTGATTATTTATTTTGGCTGTTTTTTTGACTCCATAGTCCAATGGCCCTCTTCTGTTGCCTCAACCAAATCTTCAAACAAACCTCATTTCTATAACTACCCTTATCAACACTTATAGTTATCAAGCTATATCTAATAGAGAGAGCCCTCTTTAATTCTAGGAAGGCTAGGTCCTGGACTCCAAAGCGGTTTGATGTTTCCCTCGTTGTTCTATCTTCAACCTTCAGAAATTACAGGGTTATAACCTAATGGCGACTCTGTTGGGGAGCACTTATTGAAAAAGCTTAGTGTTCCTTCAGAACTCAGAAAGCACATCAAAGTTCATATCTGATTACTGATGGTGGACAGTGACCAGACACAAGAAGACTGCATTATTCACCTGGAAACTCCATGATTCAAAGAACCCTGCTTTTGAGAATTCATGGCGACGCCATAACATGCTGACGAGAGTTCCTGCTGAAAAAAATGACAAGGTTGTGGCAGACCTTCTATCTAGTGAAGTTTTAAATGCATTCATGAATCAATTATCAGAATTTCAGCTTGATGAATATTTCCTAGAGGTTGTCTTTCTTATTTTGAAATCAAGAAAATTTAGGCCTGAAGCTTAAACATGTTTTCTGGAGATAGTTGTTGAAATATATGAAATTGGTATTGAACTTTTGAATTCTCAAATTTAGTCATATAATTTCTGAGATCCTAAATAATTCTTGGAAAATCTTCCTTCCCCTAAGCAAGAAGGAGGTGTATAACAAAATTTATCAGAGTGAGGAAATTGAGGATGATTGTGCTTCAATTTCAATACCAAACTAAAGATGTGGGTTCATGTTTTAATAATTGAGGACACAACTAATCAACTAGTCATTGTAGGCCTAAAATTAAATGTCATACATCATGCATTTATTGATCATATAAATTTCTGGAGGTTCTTCTTGGCTCAAGTTTTCAAACATGTATTCTCTATAAGGATCAAATACATCAGCAGTTGCCATTTCATATTATAACTTTGGTTATGAGGACACATAATCAAGTTATACTATTGATTTTCCTAACAAGCAGTCATGTTGTCCATCTGTTTCTGCTGCTACTTGACTGGTTGCATTGGCATTATTGTATCATTTAGAACAAGCAACAATTTCAGTAGAGTAGGGTAGGCAGGTCTGCAAATAAGCTCAGTACTTTGAGCATCTTTCCAGTTCTAGTTTCAGATTTCTTTCCAGTTTTCAATACAAGTATTTTCTAGACTTCGGTTTGCAGAGAGTATTGATTTTGAACTGACCTTGCTCAGCGACAGAGGTTTTAGTAGCAGATTAAGTTGCAAATTTGGGATCAGCCCAATGGATCAGGCCACTAGTCTATGGTGTTCTTGACACGTCCTGAAGGAACTGCCATCCCCAGCTAGAGCCACTGTTAGTACCCTATAAATTATAGGATCTCAAGGTAACTGATCATTGATTAGGTTTTATTATACTGAAAATAATATTCTATGGCTATCATTTATTTTCGAAAAAAGAAAGGGAAAACCTGACTGTCAAGAGCATCAAATGAATCTATCTGCCTTTTAATTCTGTTGAAAGACGAAAGTGTTGTTGATTAAGGGTGATGGTGAGAAAAATCCATACTGCCCCAATTCATGTCATCTACCCTCTTCTTACCTTTCACTTTCCAAATTCTGACACTCCCATGCTCTGAATCCCATTCAAAACCCCAAAACCCACATACATAACCTTTTTGGACTCACTACTTTATAAAACCCACTTATATTAAAAAGTCCTAATTCCTAGCTCTTCCCGCATTTCTCACCCCACAAGAGTTAACCTTTTTTCTTAATTCATCACCGTAACATAAAAACCCTGCCGATGCGCTTTGATGTGACCCATCCAAACCTTTATATATTACCAATTCGCATGCAAAACCTTTATTTTTGCATTTTCCTTACCCCTCTACCTCTTCACACATTTCCGTGTTTGACACATCGCACTACACTCTTTTTATAAATTACCTTTTAAAAGCGCCTGCAAGTTATTTAGATTGCAATGCGATCGTAAAATCACATATCGGAAAGCTCGAGAGGTAAGCGTCGCAAGTTAAATGTTATAATGTGCGATGCAATGCGATCGCAATCGCAAATTGTAGTTTTCAAAGAATTGCTACTGGAGATAAAGTTTAAAAGTGTCGGCATGCGACGTGCGATGCAGGTGGGACCCAATCACAATCGCAAATCGCATTGTTTAAAGAACAAGTGCGTAGGTAAATGTCAAAATTTCCGAAGTGAGATATGGGTGACGTAGCAGATGACGTGGTGGGTGACATTGCAGGATGATGTGGCAGATTACATGGTAGCAACATGGCAGACTACATAGCAATGACGTGGTTGTGACATGGCAGATGACGTGGCAGGAGACGTAGCCCTTGCCCACGTACTGCACATCGCAAGTTTTAAGAGTTAAGCGCGAAGGTGAATGTTATAATCGTCGAAATGTGATGTGCGATGTGGTGGGACTTGATCGCAAATCACAGATGTTAGAGGATAGGCACAAAGGAAAACTTAAGGCAGCAGGATGCGAAGTGCTATACCCGTGCGGATGCCATGCGGCTTCATAATTGAAATCAAAACATTCTCGGGTCCGGGTAAATGTGTTTTGTGATGTTTTGTGTGTAAAACAAGTCACATCGCACCTACAAGGTTTGGAGCTCATTTCATGAATAAATAGGTTGAAACATAGCAAAAATACTTGTGGTAAAGACCCGGCAAGCGGCAAAGGCTTTCCACCTTATCGCGTCTCCATCATCCTTAATCTTATGTTGTTGCTATGCTTTATCACTACGGGGGGTCCAGAATGAGTGGTTTTCAAGAAAGGGACCCCCTTATGTGTCATTATCACATGAATTCGCACCCCCACCCCCCCCCCCGCTTCTATTACCACTTACCACTTTAGGGGGGTCCGAAATACCATTTTTCTCCTTCAAAAACCACTTTCCCCAAATAAACTGGTATCATTTTGTAACAGATAAAGGGGAGTAAGATCAGAGAAGTGATAATTCCAGCTCCGCATTGGAATTTATCATCCGAGAAATGCGGTTCGATAAGCAAAGGCAGATGTCAGAACCTCCATTGGTTGTCTCTTCGAAACCATCACAGATTCCTCCAAATATTACTATTTTATCATCCGAGGAGCCATTGAAGCATTTATATCTACGAAAAGTTGCCCAGAATTAATCTCGGAGGCAGTGTTGCTATTAGAGATTTCTTATCACCACCTGCATGTCTCCACTTGTCCATTTTATGCTTAAATGTAATCACTGCAGTAGGTAGATTAACCAACTTAAGTTCTCTATAAATACTATTTGCATTGGCAGTGTAAAGGAGGCCCATAAGGGAAAAACCATTGTAATAGGCTCAGCTGTTTGTAAGCACTCTTTATTGGATGAATAAAGGATTATGTTGTTTTATGGATTCTTTTGTTATGCTCTGTGTTAAAGTTCTTCCCTCATGTAACTTTTTATTCTCATGTTTTACATATTGTTTTTTGTTCTTTACTGCAGAGAGAAATTTTTGTGTAGGATTTACCATAGGGTACCCTACTCAGTCTTGAAGCAGTACATTATGTTTTCCTCTAAGATTTGGATGTAGAATTCAGAGACGGTCTGCTCTGCACCCATGTTGTAACTGGAATGTAGAATTCAAAGACGACCTACTCTACATTCCCATTTAATCTTAATCTCCTCCTCTTTTCCATTCCACAAGATATAAAGATCCATTGACATGGCTAGCTTGCCTGGTTTCACCTAACCTCAGTTATTCATCCATTTGAGTTTTTTTACACCTGTTTGACTCCATAGCCCAATGGCTCTCTTCTAATGCCTCAACCAAACATCTTCAAACAAACCTCATTTTATAACTAGCCTAATATTAGCACTTATAGTTATCAAGTTATATCTAACAGAGAGAGCCCTCTCTGAGTCTAGGAAGGCTAGTTCCTGGACTCCAAAGCTGGTTTGATGTTTCACTCCGTGGTTCTGTATTCAACATTCATAAATTACAGAGTGACAACATAATATTCTTAAACTCCTGTATTTCACAGTATCACAAGCTGACTGATCATTGATTATATTTTTTATTCTGAAAATAATATTCTATGGCTATCATTTATTTTCAGAGAAGAAAGGGAGACCCTAAGTGTCAAGAGCATCAAATGAATCTATCTGCCTTTTTATTCAATTGAAAGAGGAGAGTGTTGTTGATTAAGTGTGATGTTGAGAAAAATCCATACTGACCTCATTCATTCTATCTACACTCTTCTTACCTTTCATTTTCCCAAATTTTGACACTCCCATACTCTGAATCCCATTCAAAACCCCAAAACCCACATACATAACCTTTTTTGACTCACTACTTTATAAAACCCACTTATATTAAAAATTCTGAAATCCTAGCTCTACCTGCATTCCACACCTCGCAAGCTTTAACCTTTTTTCTTAATTCATCACCGAAACATAAAAACCCTGTCGATACGCTTTGATGGGACCCATCCAAACCTTTATATATTACCAATCCGCATGCAAAACCTTTGTTTTTTTCATTTTCGTTACCCCTCTTCCTCTTCACACCTTTCTGTGTTTAACGCATCACACTACGCACTGCACTCTTTTTATAACTTACCTTTTAAAAGTGCCCGCAAGTTATTTAGATTGCGACGTGATCGCAAAATCGCATATCGCAAAGCTCAGGAGGTAAGCACCCGTAAGTTAAATGTTCTAATGTGCGATGTGATCTGATCGCAATCACACATCGCAGTTTTCAAAGAATTACCATCGAAGGTAAAGTTTAAAATTGCTAACATTCGACATGTGATGCAGGTGGGACCCAATCGCAATCGCAAATCCCACTATTTAAAGAACAAGTTCGGAGGTCAATGTTAGAATCATCAAAGTGCGATATGGATGACGTGGAAAATGACGTGGCGAGTGACATGGTAGAAGGACTTGGGAGATGACATAGTGATGACGTGGCAGTGATGTGGCAAGATGACGTGGCAAGGTGATTTGGCAGGTGACGTATCCTTGGCCTGCGTACCACACATCGCAAGTTTTAAGAGTTAAGTGCGACGGTGAATGTTATAATCGTAAAAATGCAATGTGCAATGCGGTGGGACTCGATCGCATCACAGATGTTAGAGGATAGGAAAAAAAGAAAAGTTAAGGCAGCGGGATGCGAAGTGCGATATCAGATGTGATGCGGCATCATAACTGAAATCAAAACATTCTCGGGTCTGGGTAAATGGGTTTTTGCGTTGTTTTGTGTGTAAAAGTATTCAAGTTGAGCCTACAAGGTTTGGAGCTCATTTCATGAATAAATAGGCCAAAACACAGCAAAATGACTTGTGGTAAAGACCCATCAAGGGGAAAAGTCTTTCCACCTCATCGTGCCTCCATCATCCTTAATTTGATGGCCTATGTTTCATTTCCCCACCACCCCTTACCATCTTAACTTTATCCTCACAGGGGGGGGGGGGGTCCGGAACGAGTGGTTTTCAAGAAAGGGACCCCCTTATGTGTCATTATCACATGAATTCGCACCCCCCCCCCCTTATATTACCACTTACCACTTCAGGGGGGTCCAAAATACCATTTTTATCCTTCAAAAACCACTTTCCCCAAATAAACTAGTATCAATTTGTAACATAGAAAGGGAAGTAAGATCAGAGAACGGCAGTGCTAGCTCCGCATTGGAATTTATCATTCAGAAAAGGTGGTTTGAATAACAAAGCCAGATGTTAGAAACTCCATTGGTTGCCTCTTCAAAACCATCACAGCTTCCTCCAAAGCTTACTGTTTGATCTTCTGAGGAGCCATTGAAGCGTTTAGATCTACAAAGAGTAATCCCAGAGGTGGTGTTGTTGTCAGAGATGTCTTATCACCGCCTGCATGTCTCCACTTGTTTATTTTCTGCTTAAATGTAATCATTGCAGTAGGTAGATTAACCGACTTAAGTTTTCTATAAATATTTTTTGCATTGGCAGTGTAAAGGAGGCCCAGAAGGGAAAAACCATTGTAATAGGCCCAATTGTGTGTAAGCACTCTCTATTGGACGATTAAAGGATTATGTTAGATCTAAGACTTTTGTGATCCATAATGTACATAAAAGAACTTTCATATTAATCACATCATTAGGATTAGGTCAAGACTTTTCCAGATTCTTTTGTTATGCTCTGTGGTGAAGTGCTTCCCTCATGTAACTTGTTATTCTACTGTTTTACATATTGTTTTCGTTTCTTTACTGCGGATATAAATTTTTGTGTAGGGTTTACCATAAGGTACCTTGCTCAGTCTTGAAGTATCACATCATTTTTTCCTCTAATACTTGGATGTAGAATTTAGAGACAGTTTGCTCTGCATACATGTTGAGACCGGAATGGAGAATTCAGAGACGGTCTGCTCTACATTCCTGTTTAATCTCAATCTCCTCCTCTTTTCCATTCCACAAGCTGTAAAGATCCATTGATATGGCTAGCTTACCTGGTTGCACCTAACCTCAGTTATTCATCCATTTGAGTTTGTATACACTTGTTTGACTCCATAGCCGAATGGCCCTCTTCTATTGCCTCAAAAAAACATCTTCAAACAAACCTCATTTCTATAACTAGCCTAATGTCAACACTTATAGTTATCAAGCTATATCTAACAGAGAGAGTCCTCTCTGAGTCTAAGAAGGCTAGGTTCTGGACTCCAAAGTTGGTTTAATGTTTCACTCCGTGGTTCTGTCTTCAGCCTTCAAAAATTATAGAGTGATAACATAATATTGTTAGACTCTTGTATTTCACAGTATCACAAGGTGACTGATCATTAATTAGATTTTTTATACTGAAAATAATATTTTATGGCTATCATTTATTTTCAGAGAAGAAAGGGAGACCCTGACTGTCAAGAGCATCAAATGAATCTATCTTCCTTTTTATTCAGTTGAAAGAGGAGAGTGTTGCTGATTATGTGTGATGGTGAGCGAAAACCACACTGACCTCATTCATTCCATCTACCCTCTTCTTACCTTTCATTTTCCCAAATTATGACACTCCCATACTCTGAATCCCATTCAAAACCCACATACATAACCTTTTTGGACTCACTACTTTATGAAACACACTTATATTAAAAATTCTAAAATCCTAGCTTTACCCGCATTCCGCACCCCACAAGATTTAACCTTTTTCTTAATTCATCACCGAAACATAAAAACCCCGCCGATGTGCTTTGATGAGACCCCTCCAAACCTTTATATATTACCAATCCGCATGCAAAACCTTTGTTTTTGCATTTTCCTTACCCCTCCGCCTCTTCACACCTTTCCGCGTTTAACGCAACGCACTTCGCATTGCGCTATTTTATAACTTACCTTTTAAAAATGCCCGCAAGTTATTTAGATTGCGATGAAATCACAAAATCACATATCACAAAGCTCAGGAGGTAAGTGCCCCCAAGTTAAATGTTCTAATGTGCAATGTGATCTAATCGCAATCATACATCACAGTTTTCAAAGAATTGCCATCAGAGGCAAAGGTTAAAAGTGCCGACATGCAATGTGTGATGTAGGTGGGACCCAATCGCAATCGCAAATCTCATTTTTTAAAGAACAAGTGTGGAGGTAAATGTTAAAATCACCGAAGTGCGATATGGGTGATGTAGCAGACGACGTGGCAGGTGATGTGGCAGGATGACATGACAGTGACATGGCAACGACATGGCAGATGACATAGCGATGACGTGGTTTTGATGTTGCATATGATGTGGTAGGGTGACATGGCATGTGATGTAACCCTGGCCCGCGTATCCCAAATCGCAAGTTTTAAGAGTTAAACACAAAGGTGAATGTTATATTCGTCGAAATGCGATGTGTGATACGGTGGGACTCGTTCGCAAATCACAGACGTTAGAGGATAGGTGCAAAGGAAAAGTTAAGGCAACGGGATGCGAAGTGAAATAACAGCGCAGATGCGATGCAGCTTCATAACTGAAATCAAAATATTCTCAGGTCTGGGTAAATGGGTTTTGCATAAAACAATTCATGTCGCACCTATGAGGTTTGGAGCTCATTTCATGAATAAATAGGCCAAACCACAGCAAAAATACTTGTGGAAAAGACCTGGCAAGGGGGAAAATCTTTCCACCTCATCGCACCTCCATCATCCTTAATCTGACGACCTATATTTCATTCCGCACCCCCCCCCCCCTTACCATCTTAACTTTATCCTCACAGGGGGGGGTCGGGAACGAGTGGTTTTTCAAGAAAGGGACCCCTTTATGTGTCATTCTCACATGAATTTTCACCCCCCCTTTTATTACCACTTACCACTTCAAGGGGATCTGGAATACCATTTTTCTCCTTCAAAAACCACTATCCCCAAATAAACTGGTATCATTTTGTAACAGAGAAAGGGAAGTACGATCAGAGAAGTGGCAGTGCCAGCTCCGCATCGGAATTTTTCATCCAGAAAAGGCGGTCTAAATAACAAAGCCAGATGTCAAAACCTCCATTGGTTGCCTCTTCGAAACCATCACAGCTTCCTCCAAATATTACTATTTTATCTTCCAAGGAGCCATTGAAGCATTTAGATCTATGAATAGTTGCCCAGAATTAATCCCAGAGGCGGTGTTGTTGTTAGAGATTTCTTATCACCGCCTGCATGTATCCACTTGTCCATTTTCTACTTAAATGTAATCACTGCAGTAGGAATATTAACCGACTTAAGTTCTCTATAAATACTGTTTGCGTTGGCCTTGTAAAGGAGGCCCAGAAGAGAAAAACCATTGTAATAAGCTCAGCTGTTTGTAAGCACTCTATGTTGGATGAATAAAGGATTATGTTGTTTTCCAGATTCTTGTGTTATGCTCTGTGGTGAAGTTCTTCCATCATGTAACTTCTTATTCTCCTATTTCACATACTATTTTCTTTTCTTTATTGCAGATAGAAAATTTTGTGTAGGATTTACCATAGGGTACCCTACTCAGTCCTGAAGCAATACATTATGTTTTCCTCTAAGAATTGGATGCAGAATCCAGAGACAGTCTGCTCTGCATCCATGTTGAGACCAGAATGTAGAACTCAGAGAAGGTCTACTCTACATTCTTTTTTAATCTTAATTTCCTCCTCTTTTCCATTCCACAAGCTATAAAGATCCATTGACATGGCTAGCTTGCCTAGTTTTACCTGACCTAAGTTATTCATACATTTGATTTTGTTTACACATGTTTGACTCCATAGCCCAATGGCCCTCCTCTTTTGCCTCAACCAAACATCTTCAAACAAACCTCATTTCTATAACTAGCCTAATACCAACACTTATAGTTATCAAGCTATATCTAACAGAGAGAGCCCTCTCTAAGTCTAGGAAGGCTAGGTCCTGGACTCCAAAGCTGGTTTGATGTTTCACTCTGTGGTTATGTCTTCAGCCTTCAAAAATTACAGAGTGATAACATAATGGTGACCATCCTGGGGAACAAAATTTATCCTCCTCGGAGAGTACATCAAAGTTCAGATCTGATTATTGATGGTGGATAGTGACCGGACACAAGAAGGTTGAATTATTCACCTGGTGACTCCATGATTCAATAAACCTATCGTTTGAGCATTCATGGTGACTCCACAACATGCTAACCAGAGTTCCTACTAAAAAATATGACAAGTTTTGTGGCAGACCTTCTATCTAGTGAAGTTTTAAATGCATTCAGGAATCAGTTATCAAAATTCCATCTTGATGAAGATTTCCTCGACGCTGTCTTTCTCATTTTGAAATCAAGAAAATTTAGTCCTAAAGCTAAAAAATGTTTTCTGGAGGTAGTTTTTGAACGATACAAAAATGGTATTAAACTTTTGAATTCTCAAATTCAATCTTATAATTTCTGAGATCCTCAAGAATTATTGGAAAATCTTCCTTCCCCTAAGCAAGAGGAAATTGTACTACCTCTTGACTTACATAGTGAGGATGATTGTGCTTTTGAGTTCCAAACTAAAGATGTGGGTTCAAGGTTTAATATTGAGGACACAACTAATCAACTATTCATTGAAGGCCTAGAAGCAAATATCACACATCATGCATTTATTGATCATATAGCAAAGTATATGGAGGTTCTTCTTAGCTCAAATGCTCAAACATGTACTCTTTATAACGATCAGATACATCAGCAGTTTCCATTTCATATTATAACTTTGGTTATGAGGACACATAATCAAGTTATACTGTTGATTTTCTTGACAGACAGTCAAGTTGTCCATTTGTTTCTGGTGCTACTTGACTGGTTGCACTAGCATTATTGTATCATTTAGAATAGCAAAAATTTTAGTAGGGTAGGGTAGGTAGGTATGCAAATAAGCTCAATACTTTGATCATTTTTCCAGCTTTAGTTCCAAAATGTTGTTTTGTTTTCAGTTCAAGTATGTTATGGACTCCAGTTTTGCAGAGAGTGTTGATTTTGAACTGAGCCTACTCAGCCACAGAGGTTTTAGAAGCAGATTAAGTTGAAGATTTTGGATCAGCCCACTAGATCACGCCACTATTCTATGGTGTTCTTGACACCTCCTGAAGGAGCTACCATCCCCAATTGGAGCCACTATTAGACTCCTGTATTTCATAGTATCACAAGGTAACTGATCATTGATTAGATTTTTTATACTGAAAATGTTGAAAATGCAGCAAGATGATGGAGCTTAGTGAAATGAAGTCGCCTTCACTAAGTGGGCCCGCAGGCAAATTCTGGCGCAAAGTCTATTTTTAGACTATGTCTATTTTTAGACATATGGAGCATGGTCCGGGGGTTGCAGTATGTTATTCTTGGAGTATTGGTCATGTTGGTAAAAATATATGGACCTCTATTTTTTGACCTATAGGTCGAAGTCTATATTTAGACTGCCTATCCTAAAAATAGGGAAGTCAAATATTATTTACCCTTAATAATATTTGGACTATAAACTTCAGTTTACTCTCTTGGAGCACTTCAATTCGAGCCTTGGAAGTGGCTCATGCATCTGACAGAGGAATTACGCTATTCCCAAGGGTTTGATGGCATCATGCATGGTTGACTTCAGTTAGGACTTCAGTGGCAGAAGTTTGGTGGAGTTAATGAGACGGCTAGTGGAGTTGTGTTCTGTTTATTTTAGTTGAACTAGTTGAGATTAGTTTAACTAGCTAATCAATTAGTTATGAGTGGAGTGAATTAAATATTATTTAATTCATTGATTAGTAACTCATTATTCAACTCAAGAACACATCAGTTCACTACAGTGCATGATCAGTTCAGTGGAGACCAGTGAAAGAGGTAGATGAAAGGGTGGAGTTAGCTATCAGTGGCGACATCAGTTGTGCATGAGATTTGCACCACACTTGGAGGAATTGCCCATGATGATTGCGCTGTCAAGCCAAGGAGATTCGAACCTTGGATCTCTATCTAGACAGGCCTGGATTGCGCAATAGAGGCAAGGCAATTGGCGGTGAGTTTTGAACCAGTAACCTGTTCAAAACTGAGCTAGTTTGTGTGTAACTTCATGAGAAAGTACTGAGTACTTGTGAGGAGTATTGTATTGAGTTTGTTACATGATTTCTCCATTATAATATACACAATAGCTGCGGGGTTTTCAGCTATAAGCTTTCCCCATACATACTGTGTTAATGTGTATGATGATTTGATGCGTTATCGCTTGATTTTATTTCCGCATGTTTGATGATCTGAGTGGAAGAGATTATGTGTTGCATATAAATTTGAATTGTATGTGATCAGGATAGTCTCGGTGGATAATTAATCATTATTCAGAAAATTTATACATGGTATCGGAGCTATTGAAGCAGAGATTGATCATCACAGTGATTACAAACTTATTTCGGTAGACAGAGTCTGCATGCGGGCCAGGTAGCCTTCGGATTCATCTTTCTTCGGAAAGTGAAAGGTCTGGTAAATGCCCCTTGTAGTCAATCTCTGTGCTAGAAATAATTTTTTCTCACAGATCTAAAGCGGTTGAGCTTTGAGGTGGAATTCGAAATTTTGCAGCAGTTTTGTTTTCTTGGTGCCAGTGTTGAAAATGTCTTTCAACGGTTTGCGACTCGAATATGCTCTTGAAGGCAGTTCGAATTATGTTGCATGGAAGGATCGCATGGAGGCGGTATTAGAAGATAATGGTCTGAAGGAGTTCGTAGATACGGATGTCCAAAAGCCCACTGATCCTGCTGAAGTCGAAGCATGGCAAAAGAAGATGGCGAAGTGTCGAAGGATCCTGTTGGAGGGCGTCAAGGATCATATTGTATCCGGCCTGCATGGAAAGGCTACTCCATATTTAATGTGGAAAGCTTTGACGGATCGTGTCGAGTAAGAGCAATATAGGCTGGCGCTCAAAGATAAGCTCAGGAACATCAAGATGGAGAAGGGCGACAGTATCGCCAAATACCTCACGAAGTTCACTCAATGCAGAGATGAGCTGGGAAGTGTGGGGGTGACTGTCGAAGACGAGGACATGGTCGACTGGCTCTCCTTGGTCTTTCGAAGGCTTGGCACTCATATCAAGATAGTGTCAATGGTCGGGAGAAGCTGCCGGGATGGGAGCGCCTTTGGGCGGATCTCATGCAGGAGGAGATAAGGAGGACTACTCGAGATGGATCTTCATCAAAGGGAGCTGATGAAGAAAACTACGCTTTGGTTGCCAAAGAAAAGAAGGGGAAGGGTAAGAAAACCTCTCATTCTGGTGCAAAGGGCAAGAAGCAGGATATGGCGAAAGTGAAGTGTTTTCACTTCCATGATCACGGACATTATGCTACCAATTGTCCAAAGAAGAAGAAGAACAAGCAAGCGGGAAGATCTGCAGATGGAGAAGCTTTGGCTTCACAGTTTGAGCTTGACTTTTCACTGATCGCATGCTTGGTTTCAAGTGTGATGGGATCGTTATGGTTCTTGGACAGCGGTGCGTCATTTCATATGACGGGAGATCGGGATTTGTTCTCAGATCTGGAGGACAAAGATTTGGGTGTGCACATCGAGATGGGCGATGATGGTAGATACAGTGCGACTGGTATCGGTACCATATCCTTTCAGAGGGAGTCTGGTAAGGCCTTTGTATTGAGGGATGCCATGCATGTACCTGGATTGAAGAAGAACTTGATCTCTGTGGCGATGTTGGAGGATAAGGGGTATGATGTGGTCTTCAGCGAAGGAAAAGCCTTCCTGCGTAGTAAGACTACTGGAGAGACCCGGAAGATAGGGGTTCAAACCAAGAACCTTTATCAGTTGCAAGTAGATGGCTGCGCAGCAATGGCATGCAAGGCGGGAGAAGTGGTGAGCCGGGATGATGAGGGCGAACTGTGGCACAGGAGATTGGGCCACCTTCACCATGGAGCTTTGAAGATTCTGCAGCAGATTTCTACCGGACTTCCTAAGGGCACCCTTGCGCAGTCAGATCAGTGCAAGGGGTGTACTTTAGGGAAGTATGTGAAAGCCACCTTTCACGAGAAGGATAGTCGCGCCACGACGATCCTTGAGAGAGTTCACACAGATGTGTGTGGTCCTTTCTCAGTTGCTTCGACAGCAAAGCACAAGTATTATGTGATCTTTGTTGATGATTTCTCTCGAAATTGTTGGATCTTCTTCATGCAGAAGAAGAGCGATACATTCGCGAAGTTCTGTGAGTTTAAAGCACTGGTCGAGAAGGAGTCGGGGAAGAAGGTGATTGTTCTAAGGAGTGATAACGGTGGTGAATTCATCTGGGCTGAATTCAAGGAGTTCTGTAGCGTAGAAGGGATTCGGAGAGAGCTCATCGCACCCCATAACCCACAGCAGAACGGGGTGGCTGAGCGGAAGAACAGAACGATCGTGGGTGATGCACGGGCGATGTTGCATGATCAGGGCCTACCCCTTCACTTGTGGGCTGAGGCATGCAATACAGCAGTGTATGTGCATAACCGTTGTCCTCACAAGGTTCTTGGCATGAGTACACCGGAGGAGGCTTATTCTGGCAAGAGGCCTGATATTTCCCATTTGCGGATTTTTGGTTCTCCTGTCTACATGCATGTGACGAAGGATGCAAGAAGGAAGCTGGATCCAACCGCCGAGGTTGGAATATTTGTGGGGTACACTGATACACCTCACAACTATCGGGTGTATTTGTCAGACAGTCGCAAGACTGTTGTGCGACGGGATATAAAATTTCAGGAGGAGAAAGCCATGCAATGTTCGCTTGAGAGGGAGCTACACTTGCATGCAGATGAGGAGCTGTTAGTTCCTAAGGAGGAGCTTCCGGATGTGGATCAGCCACAAGAGGAGGTTCAAGAGGTGGAAGAAACCACCCATGCAGCGCCAACCATCAGAGGGCGCATGCACACTACAGAAGCTGAGCGACTGGCTCGGGATGCAGAGAAGGTTGTAGGACCACCTACAGCACAGCGCAGACAGAGACAGTCACCGGATCGGTACACTGGATACATGGCTCTTATGAGTCAATGTGTTGTGACAGAGCTATCCTCTTTTGAGGAAGCTGTGGAGGAACCCGCATGGGTTGATGCCATGATCGAAGAATATGATTCGATCATCAGGAACAGTGCATGGGAGATTGTCCCAAGACCGGAGGGGAAATCAGTGGTGGGTTCGCGATGGATCTACAAAGTGAAGCAAGCGGCTGACGGGAGTGTGGAGAAGTACAAGGCGAGATTTGTCACCCGTGGCTTTTCACAGATCGAGGGGATCGATTATGAGGAGACCTTTGCACCTGTCGCAAGGTACTCTTCCATACGGACGATCCTTGCTCTCTCAGCGCAGATGGGGTGGCACATTCATCAGATGGATGTGAAGACTGCGTTCCTCAACGGAGTCATGGAGGAGGAGGTGTACATAGAGCAGCCTGAAGGTTTTGAGATCTTCAGCAGTGAGTCGCATGTGTGCCGACTCAAGAGAGCACTGTACGGGCTGAAGCAAGCACCTCGTGCTTGGTACACTCGGATAGACAACTACTTCATCGGGCTTGGATTCTCCAAGAGTGAGGCGGATCCAAACCTGTACTAGATTGTGGTGGAGGGGAAGCTGTTGATCATCGTACTGTATATAGATGATCTGATTTTGACTGGCGATGAGCAGTTGATACTTTCATGCAAGGAGGATCTTGCACGAGAGTTTGAGATGAAGGACTTGGGCATCCTTCATTATTTCCCGGGATTGGAGATTTGGCAGCGCAGTGGAGGACTGTTTGTTTCTCAAGGCAAGTATGCCCGGGAGATTCTGGAGAGGTTCAACATGCAAGGCTGCAAGCCTGTTGACACTCCTCTTTCTGGTGGTTGGAGGAAGGAGGATGCTACTTCAGCGGAGGTAGTGGATGCCACTGTCTATCGACAGTTGGTGGGGTCGCTTATGTATCTGGTCAATACACGACCCGATATATGCTATGCAGTTAACCAGCTTTCGCAAGCTATGGTTAAGCCTACCAAGCTCTTTTGGAAGGCGGGCAAGCATGTATTGCTCTATATCAGAGGCACATCGGGATATGGTCTATGGTACAGACAGGAGGATGGAGTGAAGCTTTCTGGTTTCACTGATGCAGATTGGGCAGGGAGCCCAACAGACCGGAAGAGCACTTCTGGAGGAGTTTTCGGCATTGGGTCGACAGCAGTTTCCTGGTACAGCAGGAAGCAGAGATCCGTGGCACTCAGTTCAGCAGAGGCCGAGTACATGGCAGCAAGCTTGGCTGCATGTGAGGCTATTTGGATGAGGAAGATCCTCGCAGGTTTGTTCAGGTTGCATTTGGAGCCTACGGTGATCTACTGTGATAACCAGAGCTGCATCAAGCTCTCGGCTAATCCAGTATTTCATGATAGGTCCAAACATATCGACATCAGGTACCATCATATCAGAGATTGTGTTCAGCGGAGAATCATGATGCTTTCATATGTTCCCACGGAGGATCAGGATGCCGACATCCTGACGAAGGCACTCACCAGGAGCAAGTTCGAATTCCATAGAGGTAGGATAGGGGTTGCAGATAATCCATATCTTGCTGAGAGGGAGTGTTGAAAATGCAGCAAGATGATGGAGCTTAGTGAAATGAATTCGCCTTCACTAAGTGGGCCCGCAGGCAAATTCTGGCGCAAAGTCTATTTTTAGACTATGTCTATTTTTAGACATATGGAGCATGGTCCGGGGGTTGCAGTATGTTATTCTTGGAGTATTGGTCATGTTGGTAAAAATAGATGGACCTCTATTTTTTGGACCTATAGGTCGAAGTCTATTTTTAGACTGCCCATCCTAAAAATAGGGAAGTCAAATATTATTTACCCTTAATAATATTTGGACTCTAAACTTCAGTTTACTCTCTTGGAGCACTTCAGTTCGAGCTACAGAAGTGGCTCATGCATCTTACAGAGGAATTACGCTATTCCTAGGGGTTTGGTGAGCTCATGCATGGTTGACTTCAGTTAGGACTTCAGTGGCAGAAGTTTGGTGGAGTTAATGAGATAGCTAGTGGAGTTGTGTTCGGTTTAATTTAGTTGAACTAGTTGAGATTAGTTTAACTAGCTAATCAACTAGTAATGAGTGGAGTGAATTAAATATTATTTAATTCATTAATTAGTAACTCATTATTCAACTCAAGAACACATCAGTTCACTACGGTGCATGGACAGTTCAGTGGAGACCAGTGAAAGAGGTAGATGAAAGGGTGGAGTTAGCTATCAGTGGCGACATCAGTTGTGCATGAGATTTGCACCACACTTGGAGGAATTTCCCATGATGATTGCACTATCAAGCCAAGGAGATTTGAACCTTGGATCTCTATATAGACGGGCCATGATTGCGCAATAGAGGAAGGCAATTGGCGGTGAGTTTTGAACCAGTAACCTGTTCAAAACCAAGCTAGATTGTGTGTAACTTTATGAGAAAGTACTGAGTACTTGTGAGGAGTATTGTACTAAGTTTGTTACATGATTTCTCCATTATAATATACACAATAGCTGCGGGGTTTTCAGCTATAAGCTTTCCCCATACATACTGTGTTAATGTGTATGATGATTTGATGTGTTATCGCTTGATTTTATTTCCGCATGTTTGATGATCTGAGTTGAGTGGAAGAGATTATGTGTTGCATATAAATTCGAATTGTATGTGATCAGGATAGTCTCGGTGGATAATTATTCATTATTCAGCAAATTTCTACAGAAAATAATATTCTATGGATATCATTTATTTTCAGAGAAGAAAGGGATATCCTGACTATCGAGAGCATCAAATGAATCTATCTTCCTTTTTATTCAGTTTAAATAGGAGAGTGTTGTTGATTAACTGTGATGGTGAGAAAAATCCATATTGCCCTCATTCATTTCATCTACCCTTTTCTTACCTTTCATTTTCCCAAATTATGACACTCCCATACTCTGAATCCCATTCAAAACCCCAAAACCCACATAAATAACCTTTTTGGACTCACTACTTTATAAAACCCACTTATATTAAAAAATCTGAAATCCTAGCTTTGCCCGCATTCTGCACCCCGCAAGCTTTAACCTTTTTTCTTAATTCATCACTGAAACATAAAAACCTCACCGATGCACTTTGATGGGACCCATCCAAACCTTTGTATATTACCAATTCGCATGCAAAACCTTTGTTTTTTCCTTTTCCTTACCCCTCCACCTCTTCGCACCTTTCTGTGTTTAACACATCACACTTTGCACTACGCTCTTTTTATATCTTACCTTTTAAAAGTGCCCACAAGTTATTTAGATTGCGATGCGATCACAAAATCGCATATCACAAAGTTTAGGAGGTAAGTGCTTGCAAGTTAAATTTTATAATGTGCAATGCAAACCGATCGCAATCGCACATCACAGTTTTCTAAGAATTTCTGCTAGAGGTAAAGGTTAAAAGTACCGACATGCAACGAGTGATGCAGGTGGGACCCAATCGCAATCACAAATCACATTGTTTAAAGAACAAGTGCGGAGGTAAATGTTAAAGTCGTCGAAGTGTGATATGGATGACATAGCATATGATGTGGTGGGTGACGTGGCAGATGACGTGGCAGTGACGTGGTAGATGACATAGCGATGATGTGGCTGTGACATGGCAGATGATGTGGCAAGCTAATGTGGCAGGGTGGAGTGGCAGGTGATGTAGCCCAAGCCCGTGTACTGCACATCGCAAGTTTTAAGATTTAAGCGTGAAGGTGAATGTTATAATCGCCGAAATGCGATGTGCGATGCGGTGGGACCTGATCACAAATCACAAATTTTAGAGGATATGCGTAAAGGAAAAGTTAAGGCAGTGGGATGCGAAGTGTGATACCGACGTGGATGTGATGCGGCTTCATAACTGAACTCAAAACATTCTCGGGTCTAGGAAAATCGGTTTTTGCGCTATTTTGTGTGTAAAACAAGTCACGTCACGCCTACGAGGTTTGGAGCTCATTTCATGAATAAATAGGCTGAAACATGGCAAAAATACTTGTGGTAAAGACTCGGCAAGGGACAAAGGCTTTCCACCTCATCGCGCCTCCATCATCCTTAATCCAAAGGACTATGTTTCATCCCCCCCCCCCCCTTACCATCTTAAATTTATCCTCATAGGGGGGGTGCGGAACGAGTGGTTTTCGAGAAAGGGACCCCCTTATGAGTCATTCTCACATGAATTCGCACGCCCCCCCTTCTATTACCACTTACCACTTCAGGGGGGTCCATAATACCATTTTTCTCCTTCAAAAACTACTTTCCAAAAATAAAATGGTATCAGTTTGTAACAGAGAAAGGGGAGTAAGACCAGAGAAGCGACAGTGCCAGCTCCGCATTGGAATTTATCATCTAAAAAAGGAAGTCTGAATAAAAAAGCCAGATGTCAGAACCTCCATTGGTTTCCTATTCTAAACCATCATAGCTTCCTCCAAAGCTTGTTATTTGATCTTCCAAGGAGTCATTGAAGCATTTAGATCTATGAAGAGTTGCCCGGAATTAATCCTAGAGGTGGTGTTGCTGTCAGAGATGTCTTATCACCGGCTGCATGTCTCCACTTGTCCATTTTTTTCTTAAATGTAATCACTGCAGTAGGCAGATTAATTGAGTTAAGATCTCTATAAATATTGTTTGCATTGGCAGTGTAAAGGGATCCCAGAAGGGAAAAACCATTGTAATAGGCTCAACTCTTTGTAAGCATTCTCTGTTGGATGAATAAAGGATTATGTTTTTTTCTATATTCTTGTGTTATGCTCTGTGGTGAAGTGCTTCCCTCATGTAACTTGTTATTCTCCTATTTTACACATTGTTTTTTGTTCTTTACTGCAGATATTTTTTTTGTGTAGGATTTACCATAGGGTACCTTTCTTAGTCTTGAAGCAGTACATTATGTTTTCCTCTAATACTTGGATTCAGAATTCAAAGACGATCTACTCTGCATCCATATTGAGACTGGAATTTAGAATTCAGAGACGGTCTACTTTGCATTCTTGTTTAATCTTAATCTCCTCCTATTTTCCATTCCACAAGCTGTAAAGGTCCATTGACATGGCTAGCTTTCCTGGTTGCACCTAAACTTAGTTATTCATCCATTTGAGTTTGTTTACACCTATTTGACTCCATATCCCAATGGCCCTCTTCTACTGCCTTAACCAAACATCTTCAAACAAACCTCATGGCTAACCTCATTTCTATAACTAGCCTAATATCAACACTTATAGTTATCAAGATATATCTAACAGAGAGAGCCCTCTGTGAGTCTAGGAAGGCTAGGTCATGGAATCCAAAGCTTGTTTTATGTTTCACTCCGTGGTTCTGTCTTCAACCTTTAGAAATTACAGAGTGATAACACATATCAAATCTAGTTAGAAAGACTGAGGGTTTGCTACATAAGTTCTTGACACTTCTGTAGCATATTTTCCTTCCCGAACACTTGTCCCATTACAGAAGTCTGTTGTTGTGGTAACGATAAGGTAACAATACAAATTTTTTAAAATGGTTATGGTCAGACTCATGTGGGTCATGATTACATGTCTTTTTTATTTATACATCATCCCCAAAACGCGTACACCATATAGCTTCTTTCTAAATTCATTCCCTTTTCAATTTTTATTAGTTATGCTGTCATCGCTTGGTCTCATTCTAATTCGAACTATTATTGATGTCCATGAGCCCAATATTGTTGTCTTATGAGTTGGTCTAGCTTTCTTTAGGGTAGATCCGCTAGTGTCAAGAGTTGGTTTGTTGTATTTAGGATATTTACAAGTGTCAGAAGTAGCTCTCTGTGTGTTGAAGCCATGGAAGCTCAGAGGAAGCAATATAAAGGAGGGTCAGTTGTGAGATATGAACCAATGGATATGAAACTACTAGAAGAGGACCCTAACTTCACTCAAGCATTTTCCAGTGTAGGGTGCCTTCGTTTCTGTCAGAATTTACAAGGTTAACATGTTAAAATTGTCAAAGTTTTTGCTATTAACTTCATAGGGACAGAGTCTAAAGTGGGCATGTTGAAATTTTCAGTGTCCCCTGACACCATTTCTCATGCTATAGAAATCCCTAGGTCTGGATAAATGAGGTTTAAAGTGCATAAGTTTCAGTTGCAAAATTGTGATGATTTTCTTAAGGAATAGCATGAAGGGATTGATATGACTACATGAATTCCTAGAACTTGCCTCAAAGAATATTATTATAAACTCCTGAAGGTAATACAGAAGTACTCCACTTGTGAAGGCAGGTTCACAATGGTCTATCCATACCATTTCAAATTGCTTTATCATTTCACATGTAAACAACCCCTTGACATTCCTTTTTATTTGTTTATAAGTTTGGGAAAGATGGTTAACAAGGTCCAAGACAAGCCTAATGCCAGTAACACTTATGTTTTCCTTTAAGGTCTTATTAAATTGTTGGTAGTTGAAGAATTGAATAGGTTGAATAGATATTGGCTCACCTTTCTATTTTTATGTGGATATGAGTTAGATACTGCCACCTCTAGGAAAACTCCAAATTCCAAATCCATAACCCCTAGGGAGGAAAAGCATCATGTAGTTAAACCTGAAGTAGAGATAGAGCCTATAGCCCAACATGTAGCAGAACCTATTGCATCAGCAAAAACTTCTACAAGCACCAAGAGGAGGATGACTAGAATCCAAAGCAAAGGGAAGGGTAAGCTATTCGATATCCTAGAAAAAATTGAGATTGAAGAAAGTCCTATTGAGATTGAAGAAAGCCCAATTGTAGAGCCCGTAGAGATAACATAGGTAGAAACCAAAAAGAAGAGAAATATATCTAAGAAATTGGATTTCACTCAAGAAGATTCAATTTTTATTTTCAAACCTAGAAAACATATCACAAGATCGCAGTAGCCAATTGAAAAAATGCCAGAGGTTCCTTCAGAAAAAATTGAAGTGGAGGTTTTACAAGAACAGTTCAGAGATGCTAGGAATGAGGTGATATAATCTAAATTACTTTTTGAGGAATTGAAGGAGGATATATAAAAGAAACTTGATTTCTATAATAAGGTTGCAGATGAAGCTAAAAAGATGTTAAAGAGAACATTGCCTTTGCATAGAATGATGAATCACTTGTGTAAGAGAAAAACCTGGTTACAATCAGACAAGAAGAGGTTGCAGGGGAAATTCAAGACCTTAGAGACTCAAATTGAAATGATCCAAGCTGAGATTTTGAAGAAGGGTCTCAAGATTATTGCTGAAATAGATGGCACTCCTTGAACCTGTTAACATCCTTAATTTTTTGCCTATGCTATATTTAACCAATATTTTTAGTAGTATACAACCTTGTATAGGATATTAGAAATGGAAATGATGTGGAAGAAATCATGAAAGGGAAAAATCGCATAAAGTTGATAGTTTCGTAGCAACTCCCCATATTGAAGATGAATATTTGCTACAAAATTGCTATATATTTTCATGGAGGAAAAGACAAGTTTAAACCTCATTATTGGGAATGTTAAAGGCATGTGTTTAGCTAATAAACATCAATGAAGACCATAAAACTTTTAGAAAATTCAAATGGGTAGAAAAAGGGCATTTTTTGAATTTGCTACCAAAGTTTGCTACCAAACTGCCTATACTTTGTTTTTTCCTACATAATGAAGATTTGATCATTTTTTGTGTAATTAGATAGCAAGGTATTGGATGGAAAATAGGTCAAATGTGTCCACATCATCATCCTATGAATTCCTATTTTTTAGGGAGATAGCTTAGCAGGTCAATATTTCAGCATACACGTGGCAAGAGCAAACATTCCAACACTCCAGTAATTCAACACTCCAGCACATCAGCAATTTGTTGCATTCGATGAAGGTCATAAAAAAAAATTGTTGTAGTATTAAATGATAGGAGACTCCTTTTTGTTTTCAAATTATGTTGAAACAGAAATATCCCTACAAAGGCTCCATGAGTTGTAATTCAATTAGAATTAGGTCTCTTATGTTGTGCATAGAGTCCAGCCCAGGTGGCAGAATTTTGTAATGGGAACCTCACTCTCTCTCTCTCTCTCTCTCTCTCTCTCTCTCTCTCTCTCTCTCTCTATATATATATATATATATATATATATATATATATATATATATATATATATATATATATATATATATATATATATATATCTGTGTGTGTGTGTGTAAATTTTTCACTATGAGAGGGTTGATGGATGATATGAGAGAACCATCCTTGTAATTGTTTTCTACAGTGAATATACATTTGCAACAAACTGTCTTTTTCACTTGAGATTTTGTTTTGGAACATATGTTTTATCTCCATGTTTCGCATGATATTATCAGTTTCATAGAAATTTTATTACTTGGAAATCATGTTATATGCTCCAACTTCCTTCATTTGCGATTTTTTTACTGTAAATGTTTTATTTCACACCATTTCACAGCCAAAATTGCCTCAACTTCCATGAAAGTAGTTTTTTTGTAATTTTTTTTCCTTAGTTAACTCCATGCCCAATGGTGGCAGTAATCATACTCTTTCACCTGCAAAAAATCACATGAAAAGTACAAAATTAGTCATCTGATGTTTTGAGTTTTATACATAAAATTTATAAGTAATTTGAGAGAGAACTCTAAGACTGGAAGGGCTAACTTCCAGTTAAAATTTGGTTTGAAATAGTTATGATGGGTTGGAGGTTGACACAACCCAACCTGTTCCAGCCTAGTGATAACACCTTTTGTGAACATTTTGTGGCATAGTGTCTGTACTCATGATCCAGGTGGATATTGGTGGCCACCCGCCTATTCCACTTGGACCCCCACCATTATCTCTGATACCACTGATCCGGATTTATGCAGGAACGCAACAGAATAAACATATAACCATAAATACAGAGATGCAGTGGAAATAACACTTCATTTCATTAATATCAAAGAACTGAAATTTTCTTACAGACAGAATGGAAATAAAACTAGTTAGGGCGCTGGTAGCTATCTCTGAGAAGAGATGTGGCGGCTACAGGCCTCTGAACTGAGTTACAATGAGGCTTGAGGGCCTATTTATTATTGATAAAACAATGGAGAATCCTAAACATCCAAAAACCTAACCCTAGGAGATGAAGCGCCAAAATTATGGGCCTCGTTTGGGTAAATTGGTGTTTCAACTTCCCAGGGACGTAACTTTGGCATACTATCTTCGTTTGACGCACATGATACATCATTAGAAAGCTCTATCCGAGGAATAAAAATTTTTCCATGACTATCATTCCAGAACATAATGATATTTGCTGGAGGCGCGATGCCCAAAAAACGTCGTTTAGGGCCTCAAAACGGCTCCGGAAGTTCAGGACCCGAAAAATTGCTAAAAATAGTAAATTATGCCGAGACTGAAAAACTGAAAGAGACAATGGTGGGGGTCCAAGTGGAATAGGCGGGTGGCCACCAATATCCACCTGGATCATTCATCCCCCCTTAGGAAGCAATGGTCCCCATTTCGTTAAGTTCCTCCATGAGATGAGGAAATTTCTGCTGAACTTGGTCCCTGGTGAACCACTTTCCTTGGTGCAGGAGTTGGCCAGCTTTGACAACCCGATACAGTTGGATCTTCTGTTGGCGAGTGTTCTTGATTTGCATGTCCATGATACAATCTTTGGTGGCCTATTCCATGTAGTCTGGGTTTAACTCTGTTGGTGTGAGTTGTTCTGTAATGTCTGAGGTGTCCAGTAGAGGTGGGAAGTAAGGACGAAGGCGATCCACATTGAAGACTGGGTGAAGACCAAGGAATGGAGGAATACTAAGCTCGAAGGCATTGTTCCCTACAGCCTTGGTGACAGTGTACGACCCGTATCGGAGCGGGCGAAGCTTGCGGTGGGGTCCAGTGAGGTGCTCCTTCTGCAAATGTAGCCATACTATGTCACCCACCTGGAAGTTGTGTGGCACCCGGTGTTGATCATGGCACTGCCTGTACTTCGCATTGGCTCTATCCAATATATCATGAACCTGTTGGCAGATGTGTTGAATGTGCTCGATGAAGCTACTTGCTTTGTCAACTTCAGACTGGACATGAGCTGAATCGGCCTGAGCAGCTGCAAATGGCATGGCTACGTCAATGGGACATAGTGGCTAGAATCCCAAACCCACCTGAAAGGGGCTATGGCTAATTGAATTGTGGAGAGCCCTGTTATAACTATGTTGTACATAGGGGAGGTTGTCGTCCCATGTGCGTGGATGCTTTGAATTGTACATGCGCAGAATGTGTACAATCATTATGTTGACGACCTATGTCTGGCCATCTGTTTGGGGATGGAAAGCTGTGGACTTGGTGAGCTTTGTGTCCAACATTGACCAGAGGCTGGACCAAAATGTGCTGAGGAACCTGCTATCTCGATTTGATATGATAGATTGTGGGATCCCAAAGTGCACCCACACTCGTTCAAAGAAGAGTTTAACAGTGGCTTTTGCTGTGATATTCTTCTTACAGGCCGCCATAATGGCCATCATCGAGAATCTGTCAACGACCACGAAAACACAGTCATTTCCATTCTTAGTAGAAGGCAGGCCTAACATGTAATCCATGGAGATGGATTCCCAAGGTCGACTAGGGGTAGGTAGTGGAGTATATAGGCCTTGCTTCTTGATGGTCGGTTTGGCAATAGCACAAGCAGTGCAGGATCTGATGTGCTTCTTGACATCCTTTCGAAGGTTCGGCCAATAGAAATACTTCTGTAGTATTGCTACTGTTTTCTCGACCCCGAAATGCCCAGCGACTCGACTGTAGTGTGGTTCCCATATCATCTTGGCACGCTCGCTTGAAGGAACACAAAGGTGTCCCAGGTGACATAAAAGTGCATCTTGGAGGTGAAAATTTGGAACTTGCGTGCCCCCCAAGAGTGCCTTGTAAGTGTGGCCGAATTCTGGGTCACTCTCATAGAAAAGCGGCCAATCAGAAGTCTCGTGCCCACAAGAGTTGAGCACGGTGGTGAGCGCCACGATCGGTGGTCGGCTGAGGCAGTCTGCAACATTATTGGTGCTACCCTTCTTGTACTTGATGTTCAAATGAAACTGTTGCAGATATGTGGACCACTTCTTATGGCGATCATTCTATAACTTCCCTTGTGTCTATATGAACTGCAGGGGTCGGTGTTCTGTGTGGATGATTGTTTCTTTCCCCAAAATGTAATGCTTCCATTGTCGACAGGCTTGCACAATGGAATACATTTCTTTGTCATAAGTGGGATACTTGCGAACTGTCTCAGACAATGTGTCATTGTGATATGCCACTGGATGTCCCTGTTGAGTAAGAACTGCCCCAATAGCATAGTCAGAGGCATCTGTCTCGATCTCAAATGGTTGTTGCAAGTCTAGTAATGTGAGCACTGGGGCAGAATAGAGGCGATTTTTCAATTCTGTGAACGCCTTTTGTTGAGGTTCCGACCAAAAGAATTTTTCTCTTGCTCCTCCCTTGGTGACTTGACTCAAGGGCCATGTGATATGAGAGAATCCCAACACAAATCAACGGTAGAAATTAGCAAGACCCAGAAAATTGCGAAGCTCTGTTATAGTGGTTGGGGCTGGCCAATCCCAAATGACTTGGATCTTGGCAGGATCCACATGCACCCCCCTTTCATCAATAATGTATCCCAGATACTGAACCTGGGTCATGCCAAACGTGCACTTCTCCAAATTGGCACACAACTTGTGTTGCCGCAGTGTTTGGAGGACCTGTTGGATGTGGTGAAGGTGCTCTTCCCAAGTCTTGCTGAAGATCAGAATGTCATCCAAGTACACCACTACAAATGAGTTGGTGAATGGCCGCAAGATGTCGTCCATCATCCTCATGAAGGTTGCAGGAGCATTCGTCAACCCGAAAGGCATGACTAGCCATTCAAAAAGGCCTTCCTTGGCTTTGAAGGTAGTCTTCCACACATTAGAGGGTTCAATTGGTACTGGTGATACCCAGACTTCAGGTCAATCTTGCTGAAATATTTTGCACCTTTGAGTTGGTCCAGAAGGTCATCAATCCGTGGGATTGGGTACCTATTTCGGACAGTGATCTTGTTCAGCGCCCGATAGTCAATACAGAGTCTCCACGTCCCATCCTTCTTCTGTACCAACACAATCGGGCTCCCACAGGGCGATGAACTTGGTCTGATGTGACCTTTCTGCAACAGCTCCTGAATCTGTCTCTTGATTTCATCATTCTCCAGAACAGAGCGCCGATAGATCGGTCCATTAGGTAGCGGCGCACCTGGGGTCATATCAATCGGGTGCTTGACCTGACAGTGCAGAGGAACCCCTGTGGGTGAGGTGAATATGTCCCCGTACTCCTCCACAACCTTATCCATTTGTTGTTGTTGTGCAGAGGAGCCCTGTCTGGAGGTCGTGGCCACGGTCTTCTTCTTGCCCTGGGGGCGGATCATCAGGAAAACGAATTTCCTGGTTTGGGAAATGAGCTTACTACATTGTTTTGCAGTAACCAAAGAGATAGCCGCAGGAGGTGGTACCTCTGGTATCCTGTACAACTTATTTCCCAAAGTAACAATGACAGCATGAGGTCGAGACTCATACACAGCATGGTGCTTCCACAAGTATGGTTGTCCTAATAATACATCAGAAACATCAATAGGAGCAACATCACATAATACCTCATCCGTGAAGGGCTTGATTCTATAGGGAAGGCGGCACTGCTGGCTGACGCGGAGATCTCGTCCTTGGTGAAGCCACCCGATGGTGTATGGATGTGGGTGAGCTGTGGTCGGCAAGCCCAACCGCTTCACGGTGTCTGCTGAAATGAGGTTCTTTTGGCTCCCATTATCGACAATGAACTGTACAGGGGAGCCCTTTACCCACATCTGGGAGTGGAAGAGACGTTCCTCCTCCTCTGGATCTTCCGGTTCCTCCTTCTGGACCTTTGTAGTGGCAACAGTGGCGTTGGGCTCCGCATCAATAATCTGTTTCCCTCTTTCATTCCCCTTTTCAGGTTCTGATTCGGAGTCGGAGCATGCATCTGACTCAGAAGCCCTCATCTCGGCCACTAGCGACTGCTTGGCCCGACACTCACTTGTGTTGTGAGTGGAGCTCTTATGGAACTCACACCACTTTCCCGTGTCCTTCTTTGGCTTTACGGTGTTGTTCTTTTCTTGTGGATTTGACGGGTTGTCTTTAGCCGCCATGCTCTGTCCTTTGTTCTGCGGTTTGGAAGCACCTTTTCCTTGCTTTTGATTCGCAGATCCAAAGTCTCGCTTCTTCTGTTTGGATTTCTGCTCAATCTTGGCAGCATACCGGTATGCCGTACCAAGCGAGGATATGTCGAGGAACTCCATTTCCTCCTGAATGTATCTGTGCAGACAACTGCGATACTTTAGCACCAAATGTTTCTCTGAATCTTTGATACCCAACTTTGTGCGCGGGGTATGGAACAGATTCGTCAGCTCGTGCACATCTTGATCCCTTTGTTGTCGCAGCGTGGTCCATTGTATGTACTTGTCCTCATAGCTCCCCACGGGATAGTACTATTCCTTGACGGTGTCTCGGAAAGAATTCCAAGTTGGTACAGCCGAGAACAGAGAGGGTTCTGTCTGGTCCTTGTTCTCACAGTAGGTTTCCCACCAGTCCTTAACATGGGGGGTAGCTTTGAGGAGTGCAAAAATAATCTTCTCCCGGTCTGAAAAGTCATGAACAGAGAAATTTCCTTCTAATAGATTCAACCATCTATCTACGGCATCTGCGTCTATTTGACCCTCAAATATGGGAATGTCAAAATTTACTTGTACCTTAAAGGGAGTCGCAACTCCAGAGTGGCTACTGGATGCAGATGCGCCGCCGGTGGGCAGCCGTTGAAGGATCTGAGCAAAGCTATCCATCATCGCGTTCCTTTTTTTTTCGAGGGCCTCCTCGAGCAATATTTTGATAGGATCTCCTGCTCCCTCATCTTTCTTTTCGTCCCCCATGGGCGTCCGTCGAGGTTTGCGAGGCTGATCTTGCAAAGGTTCCACCAGATCAAGCCCTAGCTCCTTATACCCAGACCTCGTTGGGGACATGCAAAGAAGGATCGAGAAAAAGCAGACCGCTCTGATACCACTGATCCGGATTTATGCAGGAACGCAACAGAATAAACATATAACCATAAATACAGAGATGCAGCGGAAATAACACTTCATTTCATTAATATCAAAGAGCTGAAATTTGCTTACAGACAGAATGGAAATAAAACTAGCTAGGGCGCTGGTAGCTATCTCTGAGAAGAGATGTGGCGGCTACAGGCCTCTGAACTGAGTTACAATGAGGCTCGAGAGCCTATTTATTATTGAGAAACAATGGAGAATCCTAAACATCCAAAAACCTAACCCTAGGAGATGAAGCGCCAAAACTATGGGCCCCGTTTGGGTAAATTGGTGTTTCAACTTCCCAGGGACGTAACTTTGGCATACTATCTACGTTTGACGCACATGATACATCATTAGAAATCTCTATCTGAGGACTACAACTTTCGCCATGAATATCATTTTGAAACGAAATGATATTCGTTGGAGGCGCGATGCCCAAAAAACGTCGTTTAGGGCCTCAAAATGGCTCCGGAAGTTCAGGACCCGAAAAACTGCTAAAAATAGTAAATTATGTCGAAACTAAAAAACTAAAAGAGACAATGGTGGGGGTCCAAGTGGAATAGGCGGGTGGCCACCAATATCCACCTGGATCAACTCGTGAGAGTGAAAACACTTGGTCTTGGACAAGTCTCTCTTTCCCTCTTCACCTTGGGACTTCTTTCCCTTTGATTTCTTTCCTTTTTAGACTAATGCAAAATCTTCTATTTTTTCTTTGGAAGAGGTCTTGTCTCTGGTGCTCCTCCTTATCGCTTCTTGTACCAAGTCGCCACCACAATCGTTCCAACTTTGCAAATTCTCCCGCCCATTTACCGAATCTTGGTAGTTGTGCCAGCTCTTGGGAGTTCTAGGCTCACCAAATCATCCTCGAGAATAGTAAAACCAACACTTCCAAGCTCATCTCGACATTGAGTGAACTTCGCCAAGTATTTTGGTATTGTCTCGCCCTCCTCCATCTTGATATTTTTGAGCTTTTCCTTCAACGCAAGCTTCCTATGGTCATTTTTATTCTAAAATAGATCTGTTAAGGCCTTCCACATAGCATATGGAGTTGCCTTTCCATGGAGGTTCAAGACAATGTGATCTCGAACTTCTTCTAAGAGAATCCTTCTCACCTTTGCTACATTCTTCTTGCATGCATCAATATTTTGAGCATCTAATGTTGCGGGATTGGGAATATCACTATCTATGAATTCCTTCAACCCATTATCCTTCAACACTACCTTCATCCTATCCTTCCATGCTATGTATTTCGAACTACCCTCAAGGGCATATTCAAGTCTCAATACATAGAAAGGCATCATGATTTGTCGCTGGTCCTGAAGAATAAATCTACAAATTTGATTCACCTATTCAAAACAAGATCTATTTATTCTCTTCAATAGTGATTCATACTCTGATACCATGTAGAAATATCTAAATAGATTCAACTGATCTTGTAATTTAGTAAAACAAAATACTAAATCAATTCTACAAATTGTGAAAACCAATTACGATAGCACAATCACATAAACAAGTAAGAGAAATAATTATCAATCACACAACACAAGATGTATATGGGGAAGCCTCGGCTAAAACCCCTACTATGTTTATATTGAATAAATTCAGGAACTTGAAAAAATACAATGATATCTCCCTTCCTGAGAAACCTCAGCACTCTAATGATTGTCTTACTCTGATCCTGGCAAGTTTGCTCCAATATTTAACCACTTCCTTGCCTCTTCCTGACCAGCCTTGCTCACGCATTCTTGAGCTAATTGAGCTCCTATTAATTAGGAAATTCCCATCAATAGATTTTGCAATACATCCAAGGCATCTTGATGACCTCATGCATGACTCGTACAATTTTCTAATTATATAACTAATAGTTCTCTTCCCTTTAACTCTAATCTCAACTGGGGCACTCTTAGAACTGACATGCAACAACTATTTATAGTGAATTATTAGTTATATGATTGATCACTACATGTTAATTAAATCATATTTAATTCACTGCACCTATCACTAGCTCATCTCTTAGTTAGAATTAGTTAAACTGATTTTAACTCAAATAATTGAGTTAAAAAATTACAACTCACAAACAACTCAACCAGTGCTCCTAAAAAGTAGGAGACACCCTACATGCCTCTATTTTTACCCTCAACTTGAATTAATTGAGATAACTAAGTCTTTATGACTCATTTAACACTTACAAGCTATAATGTGATGTGGAATTACAATTTACTTCTAATTTAATTAAGGGAAAATTAAACTAGAAGCCTCCTGGGTGCCATTTTCAATATTTTTTTGTTGCCAATTTCAACATTTACCAATAGGAAGAATTTTTTTATCTTAGTCTAGATCCTCTCCCCAATCAAACTTGTGTATTTGGAAACTAAATTGGGTTTGTTGTTTTTCATGTCACCATGGCTTCCTTTTCCCCACTAATATTCATTAGAACATGCCACTGAAGTTGCATTCAGGACCCCATAGCTGAATCAAATAAAGGACTTGATCTTCCCTTTCATCAAGTATCCCCCAAAAAACCAAAATCTCTAAAAAATTATTCTAATTTTTGTTCGTGTTGTTGAGCTCCCTCTTTCTCCCACCCCATACTACACACATTGAGCATTGTTACCTTATGATTTGGAATTTTGTACTAAATGAAAAGCTCATAGGTAATAGGTATTGTTGCCACAAGTTACTTGAGAGGTATCCAATTGTGAGGGTAGGTACGAAGACCAAATACCCACATCCCTCATAGGCAGGTCTTGAACTATCACAAAAGTGCCAATCATATTTTGAGACAAAATTGGAGAGTGTTGGGGAATCATAAAGATTGTTTGAGGCTAAGGATCCTTTGATTTTCTAGCACCTTTAATCCATCCCTCATTATTTTTTTCCATAAATCCTAGGGGAGCTAACTTGTTTTTACAATGATTAAGGGTGTAGAAGAGTTAATTTTTACCAATAGGGGGCAATTTTTTATCTTATGGTTGGGTTTGACACTTGAAGTAGATATACTTTTGAAAATTAATGTATTGCAATAGTTTTTGAACATATGCGTCTTGTAAGAATGTACATAAATTATTTCAAAATTTCAAACCTAATTAAGATAAAGCCTTTTTTTATGGTGCAATTTAAAGAAATAAGTTGAATCATGTCATATAAAATTGTGAATTGCGACAAATATTTTCTTTAAAAAGGAACATAATTATATGAGGATCCTTAGGAATTTAGTCTAGATCAAACAATACATTTTGGGTCCTTCTTTGACATAAAATTCCTCATGTTTTTTCATAAAAACAAACAAGGATTATTTGAGAAATCTCACTAGGGTTATGGATCGCCATGAAAATACATATGATGTCCTCATATCTCCTTGGTCTAGGCTTTCATCATAGTCTCTAGTGGTATATGACCCACAAAATACCTAATTGTGTGCATTTTTTAGATAATAACAAAATGAATAATACTCCTTATTTTTTTCCCTTCTAATAACATAATTTCATTATGTTTGGAAAAACTACATTCAACACTTGCAAGACTACATCAAAAAGTTGGCTTTCGGCCAAATTATTACTCCATTGTTGGATCTACTAGTATGAGAGAAGAAAAACAATGAATAATATTCCTTATTTGAATATCAATATGAGATTCATCAAGAGCCATTTCACTAAGTCGTGACACTCATCAAGAGCCATTTCTCTAAGTCGTGACATGACATTTTGAATGAGCTTTTGTAGGGCTTCAAGAGAAACCATGCTAACCAATTCTTAATTTGATCTCTCCTTGTGTAATTTCCACAATGATATCTACATCTGAGTTGGGTGGCCATTCATTTGGCGTTGTGCACTATAATTTATGATAGGAATTAAAAGATACAACCATAGGCATGTGAGAGCTCCACTAAACTTAAAAATAATAAATGTTACAACAAAGATAATAACTTCAATTCTAACCTTATATATTTTCTCCTTATAGAATCACATAATAAGATTATCCTCTAACCTCTTATTATATTTTACCAAAACTGAATATGCATTTTATTAATTAATGTATTAAATAATATATTTTTGACTAATTTTAATGTTGCGTGGTTAAGAATATAAATCATGATATAAAATTTTATATGACAATATAATATCATAATAAAAGAAACCAAACTTAATGTAGCAATTGTGCTCTTCAAAATCAATTATAATGTTTTGATTTCTTATCTGGTATAATAGGAAGATATAAAATCAATTATCAAAAGTAAAAAAAAAGTTAGTTTAAATAGTTTGATGAACAATATGTCTCTATGGTTTCTTAGTTATGTGGATTCCCCACATGAAATTCTTTGTGCATTCTCTATTGGTTTTCATAGTTCTTTTGCACATCCTAAGTTAAAAGTCTTGGAGACATATATTTTACGCCGTAAGGCGTTCTTATTTGAAAACAACTTTGCTGATGTGCAACGTGTCATAATGTGAAACCATTAGATTGGATGTTAGACGATTCAAACATTTTCAACCCTAGATGGAAAACCAAGATAGTTGCGACCGGTTATTGCAGAGAATTGGTTGAGAGGTGTTCGTTGTGGGTGCAGGAGAAAGCCAAGGCGGGAGCAGATATCTATGGCGTGACCACTGGGTTCGGCGCTTGTTCAAGAGGCTGAAGATCTGATCAATCGGGCCAATCGACATAGAGAGAGAGCGTGGTATGAGCGCCTCAGGAACCTCAACCTCCCAGGCTCCTGTTGCAGAACATTAATCCATGGCTCTAAATTTTTTCCTCTGTATGCATTTATCCAGGAGGAACTGAACGCGATAATGATGACTCCGAAGACAGAGCAGACGCCCGAGGAGGGCACCCAGAAGGTATTCGATGCAGAGGCTCTGTAAGCGCTTCAGGGGATTGCTTCACACCTTTCAGTCTTTTTTTTAGCCTTTTGCTTCGTCCCAGTTCCAGTACTGATTCCCATTCTGGTTCTCCCTTTGCTATCAGCTATGGCAGTCTCTGCATCAGGTATAGCCGAAAATTTAATTGGGGGAGTGGCGGCGAATGCCACAGGCAACATTGTTGCTGCGATTTTCCAGAAGTTGGAAGATATTAATAGGTTGGACAGAAACATAGAAATTTTGGGAACCAACTTTAGCCTTGTGCAGAAAATGTTGAAAAATATTTGCAACCAGTTTGAAGACCAGCAGAAGAGGATGGAGGAGCCATTGGAAAGAATTTTAACAAAGATGGAGAAAGCCCTTCAAGAGGCTGAAGATCTGATTTCCCTGATTGGAGGTCGGGTGGGTCTCAGCAGCTGCGCATGAGACTCAATCTGCAATGGCAGGGCATTGCAGGGCTTTCATATGAGGTGGCCCAGGATCGATTCTGGTGCAAGAAATGGGGTCGGAGGCCCCGCAATACAGAAAACGCAGCTGAAATTGCGAGGGCCAACTTGAAAAAGGTGCCTCTTTTCGTACCCTTGTATGGCCATTGCTATATCCCCTCCTCTCCCAGTCTTGCAGGCAATCCTCTGTTTTTTTTGTTTATAAGAGCCATGTGTTTTGCTGTCGGTTCGACCTTGGTGAGTTGTTTTGCAACAGGGTGTCCCTATGGGAGTTGGTTGGTTTCCCTGATTGGAGGTCGGGTGGGTCTCAGCAGCTGCGCATGAGATTCAACCTGCAATGGCAAAGAGAAAGAAATGGAAATACCCTTGCTGATCCGATGTATGCACAAAGAGTTTTTTTTAGGGTTGTAATTTTTAATTTTAATAATTTATTTATTTTTGTTGTTTTTTTTCAGAGGAAGCTGAGAGGATTAAACAATTCAAAGGACGGGTTTTTGCACTGCAAGATGAGCCTGATGTGGCACGGGTGTGGTTACCCCATGACGACTCTCCTGGTCTGGCAATGGCAAGAGCATTTGGAGATTTCTGTCTCAAGGATTTCGGTCTCATTGTTGTGCCTGATATCTCGTACCGTCGTCTCACAGAAAGGGACGAGTTCATTGTGCTGGCCACTGATGGGGTGGGTATATAACATTCGTTACTTTCTCCCAGGGCATTTATTTTTCTGTTCATTTTGTTGAATACTATGACTGGTAAACCCGAATAATGGGGGCTGGACATCGTTCAATGAGTAAACATTGCCCTTGACTGCCTATTCAACCAAACTAACTTAGAATAGCATAGAATAAACTATTTTTTTATTTAGTTTCTAGAGATCCTGTAGATTTATGGGGTTGGAGTAAATGTTGCAATATAATTTCTACAACAACAGTTCTACAGCTAGGTTGACATTTTCCTCAAGCTCCATGTGGAAGGTTATTAAAAATTTCGTGACAAACATTCTGCCGCTAGGTTGACATTTACTACAAGCTCCCTGTGAAAAGGTTGTAATAAAATTTGTTCAAAATTCTGCAGCTTGGTTACTATTTGTTAGATTGTCACTCCCTTTCTCCCAGGGCATTTATTTTTCTGTTCATTTTGTTGAATAGTCTGACTGGTAAACGCACATAAATAAGGGGTGATCATCATTTCAGTGAGCAAACATTGCCCTTCACTGCCTACTCAACCAAACTAACTTAGAGTAGAATAGAATAAACTATTTTTTATTTAGTCTTA